>VZTU01001938.1:72512-162310 GCA_013400835.1 Zapornia atra | reverse complement strand
TCCTTCCTCCTCCAGGACAGGCTGTAACTTCCCCGTCGGGCTCCTCGGTGCCTTTGGGCGAAGCAAAGGAGGTGAAGAATCACCCGCAGCATCCAAGCGTCCGAGCACGGCACCGCCAGGCACAGACCTCTGCACTGCTGCGATGCTTTCTCAAGGACGCCATCAATTCACAGGCAATATCGCACTGTCTTCTGCTCCCACAGCTGAGCGGGCAGCCCCTGCCCTCGCCTCACCCTGTGATCCCTCTGGGCCCTTCTCATCCTGCGTATGAAACTTGCAAGCAGGAGGGAAGTTTTAGCATCTACCTAACCCAGGAGAACCAAGTATCTCACCATCTACAGTCTATAGGAGCAGGTCTAAGGGGAACAACAGGGATCAGAAGATGGAAGTCTGTATTTCAGCTTTGGCTTTTCCATTGGGTTTGTGTTTCTCTGGCCCTGCCTAATCATAGAATGGTCTGGGTTGGAAGGGACCCCAAGGATCATAGAGCTCCAACCCCCCTGCCACAGGCAGGGCCACCAACCTCCAGGCCTGGATCTACACAAGGCTGCCCCATCCAACCTGGCCTTGAACACTTCCAGGGATAGGGCATCCACTACTTCTCTGGGCAGCCTGTTCCAGCACCTCACCACTCTCTCTGTAAAAAACTTCCCCCTCATATCTAAACCTTCCTTCCTTTAGTTTTAATCCATTCCCCCTTGTCCTGCCATTATCTGCTCTTTTAAAAAGTTGAATCCCCTCCTGCTTATAAGTTCCCTTCAGGTACTGGCAGGCTGCAATGAGATCCCCCCGCAGCCTTCTCTTCTCCAGGCTGAACAAGCCCAGCTCCCTCAGCCTTTCTTTGTAGGGCAGGTGCTCCATATGCCCATGTTTTTCCACACATAGGTATAACCTTACAGCGCTGTGCGCTGAGGGAGCAGAAATCACAACCAAAGGTGAACAAAAAAAAAGAGAAAAGTGGCAATGCCATGTGGCAGAGCATGCAGAAAGGTCTTTAACATGCTCTAATAATCTGAAGAAAAAGCTCACACCTACCTGGGGGACTCTGCAATAAATGTATTGCACCCCTCTGGACTGTTTCAGAGTGATATTAAGGAAAGAGAGATGGAGCATGTACGCTGCGTGCCTGAAATGAGCCCAGAACTGCTAAATGCCAGGGCAGCCTTTCAAAGGCACTGCCCTGTGAAGGGTGAATATCAATGCTGCTCCTGCCCTCCTTCCCTGCACTCCTCACTCCCATACCCATGTACAGATAGATGGGTTGAGGTGCAGATAGACAGACAGACATACCTGCAAGAGGCTGCCCAAGCACAAGCCCTAATTATTGTACGGCTGGCTGCCCCAGTCACTCAGGAAGAAAAAGCTCTCCAACAACACATGGCAGTTATCTCAAAAACAAGGCATTAAAACACTTGGTATCAGTTGCATTAAGACTAGCAGGAGCATTTCTATTCCCCAGCCTGATCACCCCTGTGCCCAGGCCAGGCAAGCTAGCATCACCCAGTTTCTCCTGTTTTGATTTCCATCAGTCCAGCAAGAAAGACTTGTTTCCTTGGATCTGCACAGGGAAGGGATGCTCAGAGAGACAGGCTCGCCTCCTGCTCTGCAGCTGGGATGTTGTTGGCACCTCCTCTGGGGAAGTGGAGATGGGCAATTCTGGCAGTGGGGACATCTCTAATGGGTGAAGGACCTGGATGGAGGCACAAATGCCCCTTGTAAGATGCCCCTGAAGCCAGAAGACACTGCTTAGCTTGTAAGAGCTGTGTGCAGAAAGCCCAGCAAAGACATGACCATTTCCCTAATTTCTCCATAAACCTGCAGTGCCCCTCAGGCATCCCTGTGCTCCCTGAGACTACATTGCACTTCACTGCATCCCTGCCTGCAAGTAGCTCTTGCATTTCCCACCAAAATGGCCAGAATTTACAGGTCTCTTTTCAAGCCAGGGCTAACCTTCAGGAAGTGCAGAGCAAGCCCCACCAGGCTGCCTGGGCTTGCCACCCAGCACCTGCACCCAGACAGTGGCTGTGCCCCCTGCCTGCCCAACACACTGGTAGCTAGCTCACAGCATGGCCCACAACAGCAGCTATGACCCTGCTACACACAGAGCGGTGCAGCCATCTGCCTGCCCTTTCCCCCACACATAACAAATTCCCCCAGTCTGGCAGTCCTGGGGGAGAGCCAGGAACATGGTGATTGAGAAGCTGTGACTCCCACAGCAGTGCCCACCAAGCGACCCGCTTTATCTGCATTCCCCCATTCCGAAATCTGGCACCCACACCACACTGGGCAAACTTCCTTGAGCCACTTGCTGCAAGGTGCCCCAACAGAGACAGCACTGACACAAGCAAGACCAGCAGCACTCGAAAGGGGCAGCTGAAGGACTCCTGTGGCAGCAGCACTCATATGGCAATAGACTACAAATCACTTGGTTTTCTACGGCAAGCTCTTTTAGCGCAAGGATGGATGGATGCATTTGCATTGCTGCACTGCCCTTGGACCATGCAGGCAACTCTCCCTGCACCATGCAGATCCTTGGCACCTACAGACGCCTCTGTAAAGAGCTCAGCTTCAGCTCAGCATCCTGGTATGTGCAGTCCTCTTTTATCTGAGGAGCAGGGATCAGCAGTAGCAGGAGAGGAATAAGAAGTGCAAAGGCTGCTCCGGGGAGCCCAGCCCTGGCTCCCAGCTCCCTGAGGAGCTGCCAGCTGGAGTCGTGATTGATGCCGGGGTGGTGTGGCCTTTCTCTCAGCATGCAGCTGCCTCACACCCAGCCAGTGTGTGGAAACCTCTTTGTCATGGCAGCTAATGAGCAGATTGTATTTCACAGCGCCGTGGCCCCGCGCAGGTAGAGCCAGCGGCTTTCATCTCCCTGATAGCTCCCACGGGAAAGGAGCTGCCCTGCAGAGCAGGTCATGGGCTGGTCTTGCTGGGTTTTTTTTGGTGTTCACAGCTTTTAAGCCCTGCATCACTTTGTACCTGCCGTGACTCTCTTAAAGTACAGGAGTGGAAGGAATGGGGTTGGGGAAGGACCCACTCGACTTTGTGTGGGAACACAGTGGTGGGATGTGGGAAAAGGATAAATACTGAAACACATGGGGGAGCAAGGAAAAGAGCCACGAGGGGGGTGGCATCTAACTCACAAGGAGAGTTATCTTTAAAACAACAGCAAAATCCATTTTAAAGACCACTGTGTTTAACAGCCAGGGGTTTATTCCTCAAATTCCTTCCCTGGCTTTAATCCCACTCCTATCTGCATGTCTGCTCCAGCCGCTCTGGGGCCGCTTTGGCCCCTGCGCTGGGAGAGCTGGCCATGGGCTGCCCACTGTCCCTGCTGTGCTGGGAGAACTGGCCTGCACCCATCCAGGCAGAAGCAACACAGTAGGGGGTGGGGAGGGCCCTAAGGCCCTGGAGAAGAGAGGAAAGTGGCTTGGCCAGGGGAATTGGCTCTTCAGGAGAAATCCATCAAGTGCTTGCCCCAGGCTCAGATTCATCTCAAGCAAAGTTCAGAGCTCCCCAGGCTCTCTCCAGGCACAGACCCCAGAGCTGGCAGGCATGCTTGCCAGAGTGGTGTGTGCAGTACAGGGTGCTCCAGGAGATACCCGGAGCAGCACAGGCAAGGGACTGTGCTCTCCCATTCACTGGTTTGCTCTCCGGAGCCACCCACCAGACCATGGTGAGGGCTTAGCTGTTGCAGACACCTCCTTCGTCCTCCCCCAACCCTCAAGGATGCTGTCATGCGAAGGTAGGTTCGCAGCAGCAGGGTCACCTGCAGAGAGGTCACCTCTCTGACCTGGATCCCCATTCCCACCAGCAGTGTCTGCCAGGTCAGGCAGTGTCTCCTTCCAAGGGAGACGAAGAGCACCCAGCTGTGATGCTCTCAGAGTACTGACTAACCCCCTCCCCCCAAAAAAAAAAGATTAAAAGGAAACCTACTACTTTTACCAAGGGTTTTCATACAGCTTCTTTACCAGCACCATGTGTGCTGGGAGTTCTTCCTCGCCCAGGCTTTTTTTGAAGAGTGAGGGATGCTGCAGGGCACTGGTGAGAACCACTGCTCCCTGTGCAGCCAAGAATGCCCTTCAAATGCCCTTCACCTTGGTTTCTAGAGGTGTGAAGTCAGGTGCTGAGGCTGCAGCCTGGCTTTCCTTGGGCCAGCTCACGACTACCGACCAAGCTGTGCCACATGCAGTGCTGCCACATCATTCCTCCCGACTCTGCAGCCAACCTGGCACCCGTCGGTGGCACCAGCTGCCCTCCCATGCTACCGGCCCTGGGCACTAGATGGAGTTTTAGCCACAGAGGTCATGTTCTCCCATCTGCCTCCAATATGCTGGGTCTGACACAAACTAATATCTCCTGTTAATTCTGGAAAAAAAAAATATCTGGAAAAATCAATTTTCAAGCTGAGTTCAAACAGGCTACAAGGAGAGAAACCTCCCCACAAGTGTGCAGAAGTCAGTGCCAGTGTGGCAGACGTACCGGCAAGGGGTTGAAGTTCTGGTCCACCAGATGGTTGTGGCCGTGGTCGAGGAAGGAGTGCCGCACCACCACGTCGATGCCCTGGCTGGCCAGCAAGCCCAGGGTGTTCAGCCACCTAGGGACAGGGGGAGCAGAGTCAGGCCGCTGTGGGGGGACCCCCGGCCCCAGCGGCACAGCCATGCTCAGGCGTACGGTACTGCTCATGGGCACCTGACCTGGTGCCTGCTCCCAGTGCCCGAGCCGCAGCCTTCGGATGGTTTCGCGTACTGGGCATTGACTGGGTCCCACCGTCTCCATCCTGGCAAGCCTGCAAGCCTCTCCCCCAACTGCCAACACCTCTGCCCCAGCTGTGCCCACCTTCCATGCCCCAGCACTGTGCCTGAGCCCCTGCATGCACTCCAGCACTGCAGCCCTGCGCCGCAGCCTGCCAGCACCCTGCACCCACTGTCTCAGCGTTGGGGACCAGAGCATCACAGCAGTCTGTCTCTTCACACCCTCACCACAGCCCAGGTGTCACAGCGATATCACAGGATATCACCCCACGCCTCCCTGCAAAGCCCAGGTAATCTTCCTCCACCTTCCACAACCAGGGCTGGCTCTGAAGGGGGACTTTGGGACAGGGTGCCCACACCACTGGGCTGTGCCAGCAGACAAGCCCCGGGCGCCAGGAACAGTTGTGGCTTCAAAGAAGGAGAAAAAATGGTTTCCAGAGCAGAGTCCTACAGAGCACTTCCCTGGCCAGGTGTCCTGGGAGTGAATGTGTACAAGGACAGGGTGCTGAAACCTTAACCAAACAATGCAGAGTGGGAGGATGCCCCGGTGATCCCAAGCTGCTGAGCAAGGCAAGCCTGCTGGGATGCCAGCTCTGGGTCCTGGAGCTGGCAAGCCTGAATCATACCTCCCCTTCTACACCTATGAGAAAGGTGCAGATACACCATGGGTACCCATGTGGGATCCAGAGCGGTCCCCTCCTTGCTCTGCTTCTCTGGGTATACCAGAAACAGGCAAGCAGAGCTGAGGAAGGGTAATAGGGAAGCTGAAGAAGGGTAACAAGGATGCTACAATAAAAATGTGCCCAGGCTGCTGGGGGAGTGCTGAGAGGGAGCACAGATGGGGTCCTGGGTACAGAGCTGGCCCTCTCCTGGCTGCAGCATCTTTGCAGCACCCAATCCCGCAGAGCCCATGGGGATGGCAGCACCCCGGCACCGGCAAGCCGGTGTGACTCACAGGAACCCGGCCGCATAGGAATCGGAGAGGTTGTTCATGCCTCCGGCCGAGGTTGTGCCAACACCTTCCAGCCAGATCTTCTTCCCTGGCGTGTATGTGTTCACTACCTGTGTGGGACAAAAGCAACCAAAGTGACCCTTCTGAACTTGTGATTCAAATCCAAGGAAGACAACTCCTGTGCTATGCTCCAGGAAGGCTTACAGAGAACTTCAGTAACACCGCTGCTGGGCAGTCATTTCCTACCCGGCCCTGGCATGTTCACTAGGTATCTTCACCATGGCTGAGTGGTGGCAGGCTGGTCCTCAGTCTCTTCTGCCACTACCATGTATCCATCTTCTGGAACACTCCTTCCCATGCTCCCAGACCCAGGCCCTGCTTTTTCCCTGTGGTGTCTCCATGTGCTCTGTCCTGCAGGTTGCCCTTGCTGTGTCATCTCTCCATGTCCCCATGCAAGGTGGCTGCCAGCTGCAGGGAGCACCTCAGCCCTGATGACTCTGAAGTGTGGGAGCCCTGGGACACGTACTGAAACCACAGGGAAGAATGGTGAGAACCCAAGAATAAAGCCACAGATGCCCCCAGGTGTGGGCAGAGCCAGACCCATGGCTGAGCACGGGGTGCTTCGCCATCCAAGTGATCCTCGGCACGGGCAGCACATGCAGGTTGGAGCCTGGTGTCCCACCCCTTATGAGGCTCCAGCCAGCAGCACAGCCACCTGTGTGATGCCAGACAGGACAGAAGGGCTAGGATAGCCAGAGCTGTCCTCTCCCAGGACAAGCAACCTCTGACATCATGCAACACCCTATCCTCTCTCCTGCATTCCCACTTCTCCAGGCCGGGTGATGAGCTCCCGTGACCAGATGTCTGCAAACCTGGCAGCCTGAGGAGCACTCTGTGCAGCCTGATGGATCCTGCCCCATTAGTGAGGAGCGCTGGAATGTGCTGGATGGACTGGGATCCCTCAAAGATGTTAAATACGCCAGCTCTGGGCTGCCTCCCACTCACAGCCTGTGAGAGTCGACATCCCTGACTGAAGCCCCAGAGGTGTTGGCATTCTGCCTGTAATTATCTAAGCCGCCACCTTCCCCTGTCGGGGAGGAAGCAATAAAACAGGGAAGTGGACAAGCCCAGCTGCTCTAATCGTCCCCGGCAGGATGCACGGACTCAAAGCCAAGCTGGAGGCTATTAGCACCCAGCACTGTGCTTTTGCTCAGCCACACTGGCATTCCCCTGAGAGCCCTTCCCCAGCCCTGCCCTGCTTAGTCCAAATCCTGCCCCATGGGTATGTGGGTTTCCCCAGCCCACACCAAGGGCAGCTCCTCACTGCTGCTGGTGTGGGAATGGATGGGGTCCAGGGAGCCCCTAGGGTCAGTGTCTTGTCCCTGCCAGGGATGCCACCACCCAGCTGCCCAAGGCCAGGACAGCAAATGCCTTCCCCAGCTACGCCCTGTCCATGCCTCAGTCCTTGGAGCTGTCTGCCCAGCCTACTCTGTGCACCAGCTCCCTTCCCAGCTGGTTTCTAGCCCAGGGTGGAGGTGGGACACATGCCACCACTTTTGGTGAGTGGTTGTTGTATGTCCCCAGAGGGAGCAGGCCTGGCCAGTGTTTCTTCCTTGCCCCTGTGCCCAGTCACCCTGCCATGCCTCCCTGCTACAAGAGGATTATCCGAATTTGTGGGTGATTCCCAGCTTGTGCCAGAGGACTCAGCAAGCTTCTCCTCTCCTCTGGTTTTGCTGTGCCGACCCTCACACCCCCTTTCCTGAGGCCTCTTTGGGTTGTTTACTCATCCTACAGATTCTCTGCAGGAATTACAACAGTAAGACACTGTGGTGACTGGTATGGTATGGAAACCTAGACCAGACAGACAGATGAACATCTCCTCTAGTCCCTAAAGCCTTCTCCACTTACTCGGTGTTCCACACTGACAGCTGAGTGGGCCAGTCACAGCCCTGGCCCCCATATCCGCCGAGGTGGGGGAACCCAGCAAAGTCCCCAACCCACACCCAGTTGCTACAGATGGAGCTGTGTCCCCCTGAACGATGGGGAGAGGAGTGCTGGCTGCAGGCTGCACTAACCAGGCAGAGCCATGGGCTCTGACACAGCACGCCAGCAACAGCTGGGTTTTGTAACACAGTCAAAACATGATCATCAGGGGAAAAAAAAGCAGTTGTTTGTAATGATCGTGATTCTCCACCAGTGAGCATCACCCTGGAAATGCAACTGTCACTAATTTGCAAGCAACACTTTTAGGCACTGTGAGTGAATGGGGCAAGAAATCACAGGAGGAGATGGCTCCTGAGCAGCTGCTGCTCCGGCCCTGTGCTGGCCGGCTTGGTACCTCCTGGTTGCTCCCACCCCTCCTCATCCTCGGCAGCAAGTTTCAGGATTGGATAGATGGGTGACTGGAGAGAGCTGCCTGCCTTAGAAAGGCTCTGCACAGCGGTGCCTACCCGCCCCATGCATCCAGCCTGCACCCCAGAGCTCGTACCATGCTGCAGCCGCTTCCCTCCCGACCTGCCATACATCCCACCCTGGGCTTTCCTCCCCACCCCCGGGTGAGGGCTGGCCATGTTTGGGCTGGGAGCACAGCTGCCCCCAGCAGCTGCCCTCCATCCCTGCCCACACCAGCTCCCCTGGGAACATGTCGGTACTGAGGCCGGAGCCCCAGCCACGAGCTGTGCCAAGGCTGGGCACTGTGGGCACGGTGTCCCCTCACAGACCCTTTGCACTCACGCACTTTCTGGATCTTCCTGATCTGGTCAGAGAGCGTGTCTAACAGGCGTGTTTTCAGGAAGTCAGTCACTTTGGCCACTCGGCCATCAATGTAGTAACTGGAAGGAAAATAAGAAGACAAGGATCAGACAGCTGGGAGTAGCTCTGCCCCAAATCTCATTCTCCCATCCTGCTGCTGCCCCATGCTAAGAAAACTCCTCTGCTCCAGGGAAGTCCCAGCTTGCACCCTGCTCTGCCCTGGCCCTCCAGCCATGCCTGTGTCTGGCAGATACTTTCAGTCTCCAAGACAAAGCGTGAGGTGGATGGGAGCAAAATGGCTGGAAGCAAAATGCCACCTGCAAAGGCTCTGCAGCACCCTCTGCACTGATCTCATGGAGACACCGTGGAATGAGACACTCCAAAAGGATGCCTGTGATAGCAGCACCCAGGATCCATGATGTTCTCTTACAGGATGGCAAAATGGAAGATGCATGTCTAATGGCTGAAATGAAGGACTCCTTCCCACAGGAGGACACCATGCAGGCACCAGGGAGGAGATGGGTCCCAAACAGCAAACACCCTCTGAGCCACACTGGAAATTGCTGCACTAAACACCATGCTCCCAGCCATGGGAATAACTGCATCACTCTGCCTGGGTCGTGTTCAGTGTCTGGGGTGCAGGGAGTTCTGTTCACAGTTGACAGCATCTTCTCTGGGCTGAGAACTGGAATTGCTCCTGGACATCCCTCTGCAGTAACAACCCTCCAGACTAAGCCCAGATGATGCTTCTGAGCAAGGGTTAGCAACCCTGGGTTGCACAGGTTGCGGATGTACAGCACCAGAGTGAATCCTGCTCCCAGCACTACCTGCACCTTCCTTTCTCTCTCTCCCAGCAGTCCACAGCCGAGTCCTCCCCTTGGGAAATGCCGTGTTGATCACCTGTGGGGAAGTCCTGCTCTCACAGAGATCACTTCTCCCTGGGAATGCCAGGGATCATCTCCCATACAGAGAGCTGATTCCTGCTGCCTAGGTGCTTTCTTACATCTAACACAGCTGTAGTGCCACCAGTCATGGTGTGAATCATCTGAGCACAGGAAGAAGGCTCTGCAATACCTCAATGCTGTCTCCTGACTCCAGGACATAAGATGAAACAGTCTGTCCTGGAGTGCAAATACCCGGTCGCTAGAGGCAGTCCCAGAGGGCCCCCACGAGCGAGGGGCTGGTGCCTCTTCCCCCATGCAAGAACCAGTGGCAGCCCTTGCACAACATCACCCAGAGGCTCCTCCCAGCCAGGGGACACCAGGACAGCAGCTGCAGCACACGCTGGCATACTCCTGCATGGCTGTTTGACTGATAAATAGGTTTAGCAGGAGAAACATTCTGAACATTCTGCTCCCAATCTACAGCAAGCCCCAGAGCGTGTCGGAGCCACAGTGGGGTGACAGAGGGGCACAGAAATTACAGCTGCTCTGGCCAAGGCTGGCACGGCTGCTGCCTCCCATCCCTTGATGAAGGGACACCCACCAGAGTTACACAGACCCCTCTCCATAGACTCCAGTGCAGCTGTGGCTGCTGGGCTGCATAACAGGCTGAAGACCCAGGGTCTGAAGAATCATAGAATCATAGAATGTTCTGGGTTGGAAGGGACCCCAAGGATGATAGAGCTCCAACCCCCCTGCCACAGGCAGGGCCACCAACCTCCAGGCCTGGATCTACACAAGGTTGCCCAGGGCCCCATCCAACCTGGCCTTGAACACTTCCAGGGACGGGGCATCCACTACTTCTCTGGGCAGCCTGTTCCAGCCCCTCACCACTCTCTCTGTAAAAAACTTCCCCCTAATATCTAATCTAAACCTTCCCTCCTTTAGCTTCAATCCATTCCCCCTTGTCCTGCCATTATCTACCCTTTTAAAAAGTTGAATCCCCTCCTGCTTATAAGCTCCCTTCAGGTACTGGCAGGCTGCAATGAGGTCCCCCCACAGCCTTCTCTTCTCCAGGCTGACCCAGCCCAGCTCCCTCAGCCTTTCTTTGTAGGGCAGGTGCTTCAGCCCTCTAATCATCTTCATGGCCCTCCTCTGAACCCTCTCCAACAGTTCCACATCTTTCTTGTATAAGAAAGGTGGGTTCAGCCTTCCAGGGCTGAATTCTCCGTAACATGCATCTCATCCACACCTGTAAGTAGCTGTAGTGGCTGTAGCTGCTGCTTCACTTGGGTGCTGGAATGCAGGAGCATCCCCAAAGGATGCTGCTGGCTAACAGCCTCAGCCAGAGCACCCGGCACATGTGCAACAGGCAGGAGTGCTCAGAGGGATCATCTGCATCTCACTGCTCCACGTCACTACCCAGGTAAGAGGGTGAATGTGGTTGGAGCTGCTCAGGGCTGCGCTGAAAGGGGAGCAACATCAGGACTAACCGGCCCAGAAGAGAAACGCATTAAACAGGAAGAGTCTCATCTGCTGTTCCCCTTCCCAGATGCACGGTCCCTGCTGTGCCCCCAGTGAGGCATGGGATCATGCCCAGCTGGACTCCCAGGGAAGGAGGAAAGAAGCATTTCTGTCTGCCTGTCTGAGGGGAAGGTGCTAAGGGCAGAGATTATCTCTGTTGGGGACTGGGGAATTGTTCTAAATCATTCCAATCATTAATACGCTATCGAACCGCTGGCTGCCGGGAGGAGAGCAGGTCTGTAAGCAGCAGGCAGCGGTGGGGTTTACACAGATTACTTTTTAAGACAAAAATACAAAGCAACAGACTCTGGGGATGGCAGATGTTTGGACTTTAGCACAGCACTTAAGAACTGAACAGAAACCACTTTTTCAGACTGCTGTAGACTAAAAATCCCATCACCTGGGCTGAAAACTGGCTGAAAAGCCATAAAAATAAGGTTGTATTAAATGGGAAAGGATGAAGTTAGAGGGATCTTCATCTGCACATGGCCCCTCCAAAGCAGCAGGGTTTCCGCAGGGTTCAGCTTGTCTGCTGATATAGTCCCAGAAGAAAACCCTTGGAAAGCAAAGGCTGCATCTCCTCATTGTCTTGTCCAAGGGCAAGGTGTGCCCTGACCTACAGCTCTGTTGCCAAGGGAGGAGAGGAACATCTCCAGGAGCAGCCCCAGAGGAGGCTCTGCTGTCCCAGGGACTGCACGGAAGATGCTGCTGTGCTGAGCACAGACAAGCCCCTGCAGAGAAGAGACATGCCCCAAGATAGTGCCACAGCCACATGTTCTGGACAGAGAAGTGGGGACTGGCAGAGAGATCAAAGACAAAAATCAACATGAGGAAATCTTGGAGGTGTTATGTCTCCTGGGGGAGTGAGGACAGCAGCACCTTGGCGTGGGGTATTTAAGCAGAACATGAATTCAACTGCAAGCTTCTGCAAGACAGACAAGGATGTTTGCAGATTTGGAAACTTGTGAAATTCTTGGATACCAACAGGTACCTTCCACCTCCCCAAACTCAGAAAGAGGGAAAATGGCACCAGTTGCACAAGGCTTGTGAGGAAGAAAGGGGCACTGAAATCTTCACTGGTACCAGGCTCCTAAGGAACAGGTGAGCCTTTCCAGCTGTAGGCTTCGTCAGTGAGGTTCAGGCATTTCCTTTAGAGGACTTTAACTGTCATTAAAGGCAGTATAGAAATCCACAAAATGCAAACAACTGACAGGTCTTTAAAGAAGTGCTCGTTAGGCATGGATTATTCCCAGGAGCAAAGGCTGCAGCTTTGCTGATACTTACAGTGACTCAGTGAACTTGACTTTTAAAAAAACCCACAAAACCTTGAACATCCACAACTCTCCAACCTCCAAAAAGGCCAGCAGCAGCTGCAGAGAGGGCCAGTGCTGACAAAGTACCTCCCCAGGCAGCAGCACAGTGCAGGGGCAGCCACGCTGAGCCAGCGCTGGGTGCTGTGGCATCCACACCCACCTCTCCCCATGTCAGTGAGCTCTGAGTGCCCAAGGAGACAGACAGACAGACCCTTCCCGGCACAGGCAGGGGTCTCTGGCAGTCACAGCTCTGCAGAGCTCATGGATGAGCTATTCTCTCCAACACAGGCTGGCAAATCTTCCTGGGGCTCCAAGCATGATGTAGCACCAGAGCTGGGTGAACCACATGAGCTGTAGCACCAGAGCTTCAGCACCAGCACCTAGGTCCTGAAGCCTAGGAGATTTCTGCATGCCCACCATGGGCGTGGACTATGCTGCTTCTCATAATGCAGGACAGAGTAGGTGCAGGCATGCAGAGCTGACTCGTGTCCCCCAGTTTGATGCCACCATCTCTGTCAACAGACAATTGGCAGGAGCTTGAGAAGAGCCAGCCAAGGAAAAGGGGGATCTAGCAACTAAATCCTAGATGAGATGTACATCTTAGGGGAAAGGCCACATACAGACGCTTTGGGTGCCCTGTTATACCCTACAATGCTGAGTCCAGTTCTTCCTCTTCCACTTCCATTGCTTCATGTCTAAAAAACCCTTTTGAACATGCCCTAGAAAGCCAGGACGGGATCAGCACACTTTGCAAAGCGAGGTGTGATCCTGTCGCTCTGGAGGTGGCCAAACCAGAACTCTACTGAGGGCTGGGCAGGGGTTTGTGCAGCACGAGAATACATAGATTCCCAGCCCTCATCCCTGGCTGGAACTGCAGCATGACACTCAGCACACAAAGATAAGAGCTGGGAATAGTACACCAAAAAAGCTGCTGCCAAAGGACCTACTGAGGCAGGGCTCACACAGCTGTCGTCCAGAAACACCCTTGTTTTTGGGCAGGCTGCAAGGCCATGGTGCACACAGCCCTCCCAGAGAAGGGCAGTGCCAGGCACCTGGGAAAACCTGGGGCCACGTGTCTATCCTGTCACCTCCGGGACTTGTGCTGCCTTGGGTTGTCTGGAAGGATCCACATCTGCTGTGCGGGACCATGAGCATCATCCCACATTTACTGAAGGCAGTGCACTGGCTCCTGGGCAGCTGTTTTCATTTACCTTCCTTTTCATTTTAAAGAGAAACCTTTGCCCCTATTATCTGACCTCTTCTTCTGTTGCAGTTAATTACATTAAATCCCACTTCCCAAAGCTCAGGAATTTCCGGATCTACTTTGTTGCCTGCTGCTACGGGCAGAGTCTGCTAGGAATTAGGGCACCCGCCTGCTGGGGACGCCAAGTGGGACCGATCCCCATCACCAGCGTGACACCCCGCTGCTACCACAGCTGTGAAACTGAGACACCTCTGCTGACAGAGGCAGTCCCCATCCCTGAGTATCTTCCCAAGGAGAGGGCAGAGACCTGGCCTGCAGCACAGGACACAGGCAGCCTCACTGCTCCCCCCCCAGAGAGGAGAGGCAGGATGCGACCTGCTCCCCACTGTCCCAGGTAAAGACCTGTGGGCACAGGGGAGGAGCGCTGCCCACCTCCAGTCAGTCACTGCACTGATAAAGACGAATGACTGGGGGCTGCTCTCTGGCCCTCATGGCACAACTCACACACGTGCCTTTCTCTGTTCCCAGATGAGGTGCTGCTGGTGGGAGCCATCTCTGGCCCATGCCATCTCACTGGTACCAGCTGGGACCGTGCTGGTGGCCAGGGCCACGATGCTGCCAGGGACTGTGACATCCATCAGACACCACAGAGGATGGCAAGCTAGTGGTCAAAGCCATGTCTTGGCCAGGTTTATTTATATGTAGAGATGGACCAGTGATTCCTCCATGCGACCCCTTCCTACAGACACCACTCTCTGAGCACTCACAGCAGGCTCACATAAGCCCAGATACATTTCCTTGGCATATACATTGGAGGGTATGTGTGTCCACGCTGGGCAACTCTGCCCTGATACCCTTGTGAAATCAGCCCTCTGCAGCTACTGCATCACACTGCAACTCTGCTGGTGCACTCGACATGTCTCAGCCAGAAGAGATGTCACCCCAACCCAGCCCAGCAAAAGCGTTTTAAGCAGAATCACTCACATGCCTGTGTGCCTGGCACCTCTGGTTTGCCACATAGGGCGGGTAACTTTCCAACTTGGAAGATAACAATGCATTCTCCAAGGAGCCAAGATGTCCACTGGCTTTGAAGATGCAAACATTTACTTTCCCTGTAATTAATAGGGATTTGTGCTTCCGAGGCAGCTTTGCATAAGGATTTGTCCATTAAATATGCAAAACTTGAAGCTTTGCATAACACTTTGGATGGAAAACCAGCCGTACAGGCTGAGAGAGCAGGCTTGAGGGTGAGACCGGGCACGGCTGCAGGTTTAAGTGGGCAATGAATCATCACCATGTGCGAGGACGCCAGCGCCGAGCAGAAAAACGGCTGTGGGGAGGCTTCTGAGCAAGAGAAGCCTGCATCCAAAGACCAAGGGGGTCCTCAATAAACAGAGCATTTGCTCATAACCAAACATAACAAACTAAATTATCAGGGAAATGCCAAAACTCTCAGAGCCACTGTCAGTCCCACCTGCCACACCCTCTTTTAGTGGAAATTCCCTGGGCATTTTGAAGCCATTCACACATCCCTCTCCAGCAACACATTACTTCTGAACAGGAAGGCACACATGCTGAGTTACATATGTAAGTGAAACCATACTCAGAAAGGCTGGCGAGGTTGCTTATTTCCACCCAGTGTCACTTTTCTGTCAGCTATATTTCAGCTATATTTTGTTTTCACACAGCGAATAGGGATCCCTGCAACATATTCCCATCTCAATTCCCTTTCTGGATTGAGCACAGCCTTTTCAAAGGAATAACAGATTTGACAAATTTATAACCGATATCCCGGGAGAACGTTAGGGTTTGGAACAGAAACGTTCATACTTGAAGTTAGACAGCAGTTTAGTTTCCTGCTAATAATTTTCTTCTTGGATACAAAGGAACTTGTTTTGTTTTGTTTCGCTGTTTGGAGCAGAGGGATGAGACACTGTTTTGACATTTGTTCATAAACAGTACAGAAGCCCAGCTCAGAGCTGTGGCCATTGCCAGTCCTCACAAATGCATTACGGGTGCAACCTCCAGAACTGCAAACCCAGGCTCAGGGAGAAGCATCTCCTATGCCACAGTGGGAACGGGTCAGGAAGCAGCAGCACAGCTCTGCTGACCCTCGAGGGGAGCTGCACTAGCCCTGTCCTGCTTGCAGCCTGCTGCTTCAGCGCGGCCGCTCAGCACCAGAGCTGCCGAGCACTTTGCACTAATCCTATAAGAAGAGGTTTCAAAGCAGCTGTGTGGGCAGATTCCCTGCACACCAGGATGAAACTCCACATCTGAAGCCTGGAAGTTTGTTCCTTCAACTCCTCCAAGGGCTTGGCCCAGCGATCAAGCCCTGTTGCAGAAAGCAAATTCCTGGACTAAGTAAATGTGATCAGCACATCGTGTAATCATGAAAAGCAAAATCCCAGCTGAGACATAGATCATCATTGCACAGCATGAGCCTGTAAGTAACACAAATCCCGCTCCAAATGCTCTGCTACCCCATTGCACCAAAAGCTGCTGCTGCTGCCTGGCAGGGAAGTCCCAGGAGCCAAACACCCAGGCAAGCAACACTGTGGCACAGCAAGGCAACAGGGCACTATGCACTTACCATCGGGTTAAGCTGCCTCTCTCTCCTCTGGGTCAAACTAGCTCAGCTTCAGTCCAGTGGCTGCAGCGAGGCAGCGACCCAAGTGAAAGGAAAAGGGCTTTCAGACAGTCCCATATGCCTGTCACAAGTGGCTTTTGCATCTCTGTTGTCCCCACCCCGGCCACCACTGGAGCTGCCTGTCTTCCCAGGTGCCTCCAGGAGAGTGGCTGTCCAGCACAGGCTTTGTTTCCAGCAGTCTGTCAGGCCAGGCATGCAGGCAGTGGTATTTTTAGCCTCTGCCTCAGCTGCAGTGGTAAAGGTTAATACATCCCCTCCTGTATTTGTTCGAGAGGCTCCAGAGGGATGGACAGAGCCTCTTTCTCCTATTCAAACACAGCAGGAGGACAGGAGGTGGCTGTCACACATCTGCCCCCTTTCACACACAGACAGCACATCAGCTCTGCTCCCATCATCACCTAATCACTGCAATTAGTGTTGAAAAATAGAAATGGTGAATACCTACTGTTGCCAGGTAACAGCATCCACCGTGCTGCCAGCCACCTTCATGAACCTAAAGGAAAAAGAGGAAGAAACCATGTAAGCCCAGTGCTGTCAGAGGAGAAATCCTACAACAGCCGATGCCCGTTCTAGACCACAGGGTACCGAGGGCAGTCACTGCACTCACAGATCCTTTCTAATGAAACCTTTGCATCCTTAAATGGAAAGAATCAATTATACTTACTACAAATGCTTGCAGCAAGCACAGCTGAGAGGAAGAGAGTGAAACCCAAATCCAGCTCTGAGCACAACAGCATTTCAGGAAGATCTTAGGGTATGTTCTTCATTCTACAACTGCAACAACCCTCAGTAGTGATTAGAGAAAGTTTTAAATACCCAGCTTAAAAGGAGACACTTCTTCAGCCAACACGTATTTAAGCTGAGGAACTGTTTCCCTCAGCTCAAGCAAGGACTGGGAAAATGGGAGAAAATGGAAGGAAAAAACAGCGAAGCTATTGGCGTGCAAAGATGCCCCCTCCAGCTCAAGAAGCCCCTGAGCACTGGAGGATGGGAGAGGAGTCTGGATAAAAACTGCCACACGCTTCCCATGTTTTTTGGATGCTCTTTCTTGGGCATTAGCTGTTAGCTAACTGATGGGAACCTGACCTGGGTGCACTTTTAGTCTGTCCAGTTCCCATTACTAACTACACAGAAGGTTACAGTGACACGTGTTTGTCTCCTGATAGCTTGTGATCCAACTATCTTAAAGACAGTGCACATCCTCCAGACAGCTCCTGTTTGAGTCAGACACGAGGCTACATGGGTGTATCTGCTTATGTCACTGATGCCAAACCCAAAGCAATTCCTAACCTCAGGGACTGCCTGTGACCGCTGCAGCACAGCCTTGCTCTCCAAGACCTCTCCTCCCTGGTCCAACCTTGGAATACTGTGACTCCCAGGAGGAAGCCCAGTTACTCCATCCTTACACTTAGGAGCAGAGATATGAAAACACACAAAGGCACACACAACAACCAGCCAGGCAGGCTTTTCTGTTCGGTAGTGTAACATGTACTGTGTAGCTGATACATTTTGGAAGACATAATGTTATGCATGTGACAGGAGACATTGGCTTGAGCAAGTGAACATGATGAGAAAGAAACCAGAGCTGTACTGGTGCATGGGGATCCCAAGAACACAACATGAATCACCAACATGACTCCACTGGGACACAGGGATGAGCGGCACTGGGCCCTGTGACCCCAGCTCCCCCAGAACAGCCTCATGATGCAGGGTGGGGAAGGGAAGGTTTGCGAGGAGAGATGAGACCTTGCAATAGACCAGTTGTCATGGCAGGGAAGAACAACAAGCTTTCCAGCACACGAGCCTCTAATCAGGTCTGAAACAAGAGCAGCAAAGTTTGGGCTAAATATAGCTCAGAAACAATCATTCTGACTTTAAATTAATGACGATGGTCAATTATAGACTGGGACGAAAGGGCAGCTGGACCCCGCGAAGCATAAGAAGACACTGGCAAAAGGCAGCAGTAATAAATCCCTGCAGACAGAGAGGAAAGAGATACAATTAGAAATGGAAAAACAATAACATGCTGTAAAACCTTGTAGCACTGATGCATCCCTGATTCTGCTGCCTAGCTGTGCTCCAAGCATCGGTTCCCAGGCTTGCCTTTCAGAAATGCTTCGACATCTCTCCTGAGGCTCTGGCCCAGGAGGCCAGTACTGAGGCAGTGGTGTGGGGATGGTTCCTCCCCAGCTGAGAGTGACGAGGAGACCAGCTGGACCAGCCATGGCACAGCCAGAGGGAGAGGTGCAAGCTCCTTGCAACTCACAGGCATTACCTGGGGAAAAGGGGATTTTGCAAATGCCGTTCTACAAAACTAAATGTGCAGAAATCCACTGAAAGGATAAAAACCCCAAACTCCCAGGTTTAAATGCTCAGACTAGTGCCCAAAATGTAACACAGGAAGTGTACAAGAGTGAACTAATGAACTCTAACCCGAAATTATGAACACAATCTGTATTAGGTTTGAAGACCAATATATTGCAATTGGGTTTGAAGGTTAGCCCAGCTTGCTTTCTAACCTCAAATGCTTTACATTCTGACTGCAAAATGAGCCATCTTGAACTTTACTAAACCACCTCTTCAGTCTCAGCTTGGTTCTCTCCACTTGCAGGCTCAAATCGCGAGCAGAACAAGCTCAGAGGAAGAAGCTCTCTGGTTTTCTTCACCACTTGCACAGTGGCTACAACCTGGCTGCAAACACACCCCAATACAGTAGCCTCTGGGCAGGGACTGAAAAGCAAAGCAAACTCTCAGTATAACCTCCAGCATACCTGGGGGGGATGTCCAGCAGAAGCAGGACATCTGTGTGTCCCATCTCCCATGTCTTTGTGAAACCAACTGACCTGTTGTTATAAAGCTCCTGAGAAAATGACTCAGGCATCACTCAGGCAGTGCAGTAAAGACCAAAAGCAGGACAGAAAAGGCCCTGGCTCGCTTTGTGCTCATCTTTGGTCTCCATAAGAGTGAAATAAACCAGTTAGTTCTGGTCATTTTCAAATTTTACCATAAAAGATGCCTATCTAGCTCAAATTTTGCTTTCCATGTCTGTTTTTCTTTCTTTTCCCTTTTATTGAGATTTTTACAGGATGAAGTTCAAAATTTCCTTGTAAAACTTCAAGTCATGCATTAATGGTGGAGTTGTGCCTGGAGCACCCCAGATGACTTGGGCAACAAACAGTCTCTGCCCTCCAAAGGGGACCTAGAGCAGCTCAACAGCCAGCTGTTGAGTGGTACTGCACAAACAAGAGATGAAAGCCCAGGGCAGGTGGAGATGCAGTGCTGCACAGGTATCCAAATACCCTCAGCTTTGGAATACAGATGTTACTAATCCCTTTATTCCTGTAGCACCTGTGCTGCTCAGACCACAGATTTTGAGGCCAGCAAAGATCCATACGGTCCAAGTGACCAGTGCTGGCACATTTTTATCTGGGATTTCCTGGACGGCGCGTTGTCCATGTGTGCAACGCGGCGCAGGCAGAGCAAACCAGACGCTTCCGGGAGGGCTCAGATCCCCACACATGTGCTGCACAGATGGGCTGGGCTGGCGCAGTAAATCTGCCATTTTCCTACACATTGGCCTTTCTCTGGGAGCACCAATTGACCACGCAGCACATGTGCAATAAATCCACACCACCACCGCCCCCCCCTCCCAGGAGCAGTGGGACAAGCTGAGCCCGTGCTGCGCAGGCATTGTGGGCAACTACTGTAGCGATACCCTGTAAAGTTTAGATGGGTGGCACTCCCAGGCATGACCACGAGGTATCCCTGGCTGGACTTCCACATATCAGGAACCTGGGCAAATGTAAAAGTCCTCAAAATTTGCTGGGGCAGCATCTCTAGGTGGGAAAACTGAACAAGTCAGAGACCCGCGGAGGAACAGTAGCCTCAGGCAAGGAGTTTGTGACATGGAGAATTAGAGCCACTGACCTCACGTATGTCCATCTCTTCACTCTTGCAGCTGCCTGTGTCCCAGCACCCCACACCAGCATTAGTACTTGTGGGGTCGGTGTTGAGCTAGAACTGAGACTCTCAAGCTTGCTTTTAAATAAGCACTGAGAAAAACGTCATTTAACATCGATCACTCACCCAACCATCCCAGGAGGGATAATACCAGCATAACACAGGACAGCACCTCACAGGTCAGGAATGAGCTGTGGCAGAGTGGGACAGGATGGCTGCAACACTATCAGATGGTACTGACACCATCACTCCATACTGTGAAACCATGCCTCAGATCTGACCTTTCCCTGAGTATCTCCCACAGCCTCATCTCCCAGGACAGCAATTTTCACTGAGTGTGGGCACATCTCTGAAATAGATGGCCTGTCCTGATTCAATACTTGCCAGTCACGGAGCACCTACTTGCAAACTTAAGCAAATTGCTGCCATGGTTAATTAGCCTCCAAGTATGTTATTTCTCATCTGAATGTGTCTGGCTTAATTTTCCAGCCACTGGAACTTCCTAGGCTTATTCCTGATACATTAAAGAGCCATCTGCATTTGGAAATCTCTTTTCCATGCAGATAATTGCAGATTGTCATCCTTTAAATAATAAAAAAAGTGACCCTGGAACAAAGAATGCAGCTGCACAAGTAGGCAAGTTACCATCACACGAGCTCCCAGGTGGTTCTGTATCATCATCTGACTCCTGGGTGCTGGACTTCACAAAAACAAGTTATTTTATCTGTTACTCCCTGGAGTACTACAAAAGGAAACTCACCACCCACTCCCCAGTCCCTAAATATGGGATCTGCCTGTGGTGCCGTGGTGGATCCCCAGCGCTGGGTGGCAGACCTCTGCCCTTTCAGACAGTAGCAATGGGTAGAATAGCTTTACCTTGGGTCTGAATTTGTTGGTGAGAGGGACTAAGGCACAGGCTTTGCTTACTTCTTCAGGGTCCAGCAGCACAATCGAATACCTGCAGCAGCAGAGATGGATACTAGTCCCAACTCATGTCACCTGCTGCACAAAGACTTTGACCTGCAGCACCAGACTTCAGACAGGGATTCCACCCTGGGGATCAGAGCCTGGTGGGAACCAAGTATATATCTGCTGTATCGTGTTCTCTCTCTGCCCAGCAGCACCTTTCTTCAACCAACCTGATCCACAGGAGAACTGCACAAGCCCTCTAGTGAAGAGAGCTTTACGTCCCACACTTGGGACCACCTAGCCTTGGTAATCTGCTCTCTGAGGAGGTTGCAGTTGGACTCCAATGTTGCACTAGGACTGTTGCTTTTTCCCAACATTGATTTGTCCAGTCCTTTTCTGAACACACACCTCTGGCCTCCACAACACCCTGTGACAATGACTTCTACAATGCCATTGCGTACCATGTGAAAAACCTTCCTCCTCCTTCCCAAAGCTTCCTTCCCAATACTTTCTGCACTGTGGAAAAAGCACCCCGTTCCCAGGCATCAGTAACATTCCCTCAGAGCTGTCTGCTGGGCTGAAGAGGCATAACCTCTTCTCATGCAAAGACATCACATACCTCTGCACACCCTCAGCTCCTCTCCCTGTAACCCACCTGGTTCTACCGCATCATTTCCAAGATGACTCAGACTGCAGACAGCAAACAGGATGAAGGGACACTCTGTACTTATACGGACACATCTCATCTGTCATTTCTTACCCATCTTATTCTTCCTATACAGGTGACTCTGATTTTGGCATTCCAGCCATCCAGATCACGTTTCAGCAACAACAATCTTAATCCTTTCCTCCTGAAAGAGGAACAGCTAAATCCTTTGCTTACACCTCAGCACCTTGACCCTGCTATGCCACTAACTGCAATACACCTCATCACACCCTTCATGTCTCATTTCAGTGTATTTATTAATTGATTCACTGATAAGTTCAATGCTGCCAAAGCTTGAGTTGGTGCTGTGGTGACCTCCTCCTCCTCCCTTTCTATCATTAGTTTAACACTGCTTGTCTTGTGGCTTGATTTTTTGGCACAAAATTCTTGCTCTGAACCTATTTGGCATCCCAGTACAGCCCATGACACCAGTCTTGCAGTAGGTTCCATAAGGATGAAGCTTCCAGCTCTTCTGAAACATGCTCACCTCTATGGCATCACTACAGAGCCTTAGACCAATACAGCAAGGATGCGCTTTCTAAAGAAAGACAAACAGCCAAAATAGAGATTCTAAAAATGGCAGTGCTTACAAGTCCCCTGTGCCAAACAGGGCAGAAGTCCTTGTCAACAAGAAGACAGGACAAACATCTGTATTTCTTCCCAAAACCCACCCAGAGCCCTTCTCTCTGCCGGATACTGCCTGCTCCAGGCTCTCCTTGTTTCTCTTCTGTACTCAAGTTTAAACAAACAAGTGCTATCCATACACTGCCTTTGGCTGCTGCTACAGAACAAGTTGCAAATAAAAAGTAATGCCTGGTCCAATTGATGTGTGCTGACCTGCTCAACCTGCCACAGGCCTCCTTGCCTTCATAACGGCCAAGGGCAGTCATCAAAAATATTACCAAAGACTCCCCCATTACTTTTAGCACCTTGATTTTGCTTTGGCCTCTGGTTGTGCTGGACCCCAGGTGTACAGCCCGTGCTTCTTCATGAGCTGTAAGCTAAGACCTCTCTCTACCACACAAGCACCAACATGGGAACCTGGGGTTGGAGTTGATTTGTGGATGCAGGGAGAAGAGCTGAGGATTGTAACAAGTTTTAACCTGACTCCCACCCAGGCTACCCACAAGGTGGTCAAGACATTGTCCCCATGCCCCTCCTGACCCTGCCATGTCCATAGGTGGCAGGGAGGAAGTGGAGGTAACACCTCGATGCTTGTGAGTGTCCTGGGGCAAACACTAGGCTCTACCAGCTGAGGAACAACAGGTTATGAGACCTCCAAGCCAAATCTGCCCCAATATGCCAGCCTAAGTTTTGTACTAAACATTCCGAGCTTTAACATGTGTCAGCATCTCTTCTTCCTAATAGCTTTCCCCCATGTTCCTTCTCTTCCAGCACTGAGTGTGTGATTCAGTTATGCATTAACCTTTGTATCTGATTCCTGATCTGCTGTTAAAATCTATGTTAATTCCTTAGAATCTCACAATTTTTTCTCCAAGCAAAATCTGAGCAGTTCTGGGATTCCTGTACCCGCAGACGCAGTAGGTAGCAAACATGGTCTGCTCTCCAACAGCTCAGGCTGCATGAATGGTCTAATTAACACCTCATCAAACTCAACTGTTGGTTGTGTCTGGAGAAATTCCCTCTTGCACCTGTGCATTCGCAAGACACCATTTCTAGCCTCCTGCACAGCAGGCCACAGCCATCGGAGCAATGCTCCATCACTGCAGAGCCTGTCCTTACATCAGCAGTAGCAGTCCCTGGTCCAGTCTCCAGGACTTTCCAGACCAGAGTGACGCTGATATGCTCTGTGGCTGCTCTGAGCCATGGCACCGTGCGGGGTGGTAGAAGAGCTCAGGAGCAATCACTCGGCAGTGAAGGGTGTCCAAAGCCCATGCTGCTGCGTTTCAAGCAGAGCTCTCCTCCTCTCACCACATCCTGCCTCCATCATCAGCAAGTGCACAGGTTTCTCCCAGCACAGCTCATTGTCACCTGCCTAAGGACAGATTTTGCAGTGGTGCAGCATGCACATGGGCAGGAAAATGCAAATTTAGGTGATACTTCACAATGAGATTATTCTCAGTGTTTCAGGTAACTCTGGAGTCTTTCCCTGGAGAACATCTAACTCCAGCTTCTACTATCAGGGATGATGCTCTCTGGGCCTCTCTGAGCTCTCTTTTCCCACTTCATCTCATTTCCATTCCTTGTACCCCCAAAATCCACTTCCCCACTTTGTGGCATAGGGCACAGACTAACCCACCCATCCTGACTTCTCTGCTGGGGTGTATCATCTCCCCCCTCCAGCCTTACTTAAGACTCGAGCGGTAACAATTCAGCATATCTCTTCCTACTTGGTTGACTTCTGTCTTTTATCACATTTTTTTACAATGAGTAAAACTTCCCAGATATCACATCATTGTGACTATTAACTGCACACACTTCCTTTGCTCTGGAGCCTTCATCCTGCTGCAAGCGCTGCATAACCGCTCACAGTGGGCTAGCAAAGCAGACACCAGGCTTGCCGTTGAGGGCACCTTCCTAAATTCCTTCCCCTGCTGCTTGCTGACTGCATGATGCTCCTTCAGGATCCAGGCAGGTCCTGGCTGTGAGAGCCCCAGGCACATGCTGAGCCCATTGACCAGTTCTGCGATGCTGCTGCAGAAGGCAGAGCTCTCGGTAGCACTAACCAAGAGTACTGAAGAGACCTCAGGGAGCTGTTAGGAATAAAGCTGGGGCTGTCAAGCAGTTTAGGCATTAGGGTCTATTTGTTTGTCCTTTTGCAACTCCATTTCCAAACACACAAATGTGCGTTTAGCCCCTTTGTTTTTGTGTAATCAGACTTGTTCCTCCTCTTTACTCCCTGCCTAGTAATAATGGGGTCTTTATGTGGAAGGACAAACAGCTCTTGTCTCGCAGGACCCTGTGGGCTGTGAGGCCATGCAGGCACGTGCCACTTGCCATGAGCTAGAGGCACCAGGGTTTGGAGTGCAAGACATGAGGTTTCTTCATGGGAGAGAGAAATCACTTTGAGTGCCTGCGGACCGGTGTCCCCCAGGCAGGCAGGGATGGCAGCAGAGAGACTGCTTTCCAAGCTATATGCTGGCATGCTCATTACAACTCTTTTAGACCAGCATGGGGGTCTGGAGAGCCCCCCATCACCAGGGCTGTGCACACTTTAGCTCTTACCTTCCTTCCCTTTCATTTAAGATGGTGTTTCTGCCACCCTCTCCATCAGACTGTACGCCACAGTCGGCGACTGTCAGAGCATGGCTCCAGCAACAGAGAGCTGCTGGACCACCCTGGCCGTGCGATTCAGCTCTTCTGACCCATCTTCCCTGGGACCCAGCTGCGGTGCACGAAGGGCAAACGCAGCAGTAGGACTTCCCTTTCTCTAAGAGCTTCTTGGCTCTCATCCCTGTTGTTTTTCTTACTCAGCCTGCTCCTCCTGGCGCTAATAGATTTCCTGCTGATGAAGGCTACTACAACAGTTTGTAACTCCCTCCACGCCACACCGAACACCAGGGCTCTGGGCAAGTGTTGCATCCATGTGGCATCAGTGGCAGCCGTGGTGTCAGCACAGGGGCTGCTCCCCTGTTCTCATCAGCAGGAGGGGTGCTGGCGTCACAGCTGGTTCCACCAGCTTTATGGTTTCTTTGTGCTGCCGCAGCAGAGCTGAAAATCTGGCCCTGGCTCCCTCCCTGCCTCGCCGGGGACTGCATCAGTGTGCTGTTTATTGTTTCTGCCAGATCATTCATGCAGATGTTAATGAATGCTAGACCCAGCTTTGCTCCCAGCAGAGTCCCTTCCACACCTCCCCCTGCCCAGCCCTCTGCGCTGGAGTTTCTGTTTACAGTCCTGCAGGGAATTTCCCCTCTGCTGCAGAGTCTTAGGGCCACACAGTCCCAATTCCTGCTGCCAGCAGGCTCCCACACCTCCCTGGTTCCTGTAGCTGTCCAATGTCACCTCCAGGTGTCTGCGTCCCTCACTGTCACCGTTCCTTCTCTACTTCTGGCCTCCCCAAACCACAGACATGCCAATTCTCCCAGGAGGAAGCAGAGGGCTTGGCCGTGAAGAAAGTTGCTACAGGTTCTTCCTCTGCACAGATGGAGAAAGCACAGGGAGAAGCAGCCACCATCTCTGCTGCTAAGTGGTGCCAGCACACACAGCCCTGCACTGTCTTCATATCCCAACAAGGTGAGCACCTCAGTCTGCCTGTAATTGGGAAAGAATGGTAATACCTGGGAGAGTGTTAATCAACTCAGCCCAAAACCCCACCAGGGACCTCCGTAGAAGTTTGGAAGCACAGAGGATCATGTCTGCAAGCTGCACACAGCCTCACTGTCTTGGCAGCTGTTGGACATCAAGAAGCCAAAGAGCAAGTCTACCTGCTGCAAAGGACATCAGTTTCAGGAGGCATTTCTGATCTCTTCTTGATCAAAGCAACATCACTTACCCTTCTAGGAGAGCGATGACATTCTTTCTGGGCCTCCCAATGTTCGGCCCATAGAGGTTTGCTCTGGAATAAGTGCGGATAAGCTGCAGCAGGCTTCTCAGCTGGATGTAGTCCTTCCCCAGCTGGCTGCCGTTCACCGAGCGGCCGATTAGGGTTCGATAGTTATTGGGCTCTGGGAAAATAAAAATAGACAAGCAAGGCTTGCCAGCTCTGCTCCTTCATCTGTGCTTCCGGAGAGACACACAGCTCACATGCTGTCACACAGTTTGAGCTCCACAGAGCTGTCTGCCTGCTCTGCGGAGCAGCAGAAGAAACCTCCAAGGCATGGATGAGGGCCATAGCTTGCTCTCCTGTGCCAGCATCTCCTCCTGCATTATTTTTGGTGTGTGAAGGACCTGTACCATGGTGTCATGCTCTTGTTCCCTGCCACTATACCTTGGCATCATGCACTTCCCTTGCCACTACAGCCACCATACCAGTCTGTACAGTGCTGGTTTGCCCACCCCAGGACCGGCTGTACACAGCAGCCAGGGCAGAAACATTTGATGTGTTTAACACCAGCTGATGGAAACATCCAGCTAAGGTGCAAACACATGGCAGGTCCATCTTAGATACAGTGCTGCTTTCTAGCAGGGGCCTGTAAATCTCTCTGAACCCACACTGGCAAAACACCTGGGGGGGTTCCTCTTCCAAAAAGGAATACCTTTCTGTGACAGCAAGCTCTATTCCCGTGGCTCTCCTGTTCCCACACTCACCGTTGCCCAGCTCCCAGGAGATGTTGTACTTCTTGCTGGCACTGTATTTCAGCAGGCTGAGGGCATTGGAGCTGTTCCAGGAGTTGTTGGGATTTCGGCGCAGAGCATTCAGTGCAAAGATCAGGTGAAGGCCAGAGCAGTCAGCAAAGTTATAGAGTTTGTCTAGAGACCTGGCTGGGAAGAAACAAAAACCAGCTTGTAATTCAAATGAAAGCTAGTTCCAGGGAGGTTCAAATGATCCTGCCGTCTATCAGACCTTGGCTGCTGTGTAGGATGAGCCAGGGTCAAATGCCATCCTCGCGACATCTGTAACCACAGAAATGCACCTGACCTTTGAAACAGGGATAGGATTCCAGGTGTGGGCTCATCTCCTTCCAGCACGAAACTTGGATGCCCTCCACCACTGTCAGAGCTAGGGGCCACATTACCAGAAACAAGTGGCTTTATAACGTCTCTTTTCATCTGCTCTTGGCAAGGAGAGTTCAGCCTTTTCTGTGCTTATCCACCTTGCATCTCTCTCAGAGCAGACCCCTGCTGTGCCTGGGGAGCAGAGGAGGAAATCACCAGCCCAGGGCTGCCAGCTCACGACCATCTCTCTCACTCGCTGCCGCAGCCCGCCTGCTGCTCCCACAGCCCCCTGTTTGCAGCAACCAAACCCCAGCACCCCTCAAGCAGGGTCTCCAAGGCATGCACTGCACGCTGGGCTAACCTCTGCTCTGAGCACAGAGAGAGGAGCTTTGTGCCACGGCACAACCAAATTGCTTCTGGGGTGGCCCTCCTGGGCACTTTGAGGGTTTCCTGCCCTACCTGCTGTGCCCAAAGCTCCCTTGCTGTGCTGTGGCCTTGATGAGCAGTGGGGCACCAGCTAGCAGCAGAAGTAGAGACCAAAGAAAGAGCTGCCCTGCTGTTCAGTGAGAACACGTTAGCACAGAGGACTGCTGGGAAAGCCAAAATGCTAAATGCCTTTTTTTTTTTCCTTTGCTTCAAACTTCCCTAAAAACTCAAAAGCAATCAAGTGTCTGACAAAGTTAATGCCAGCATTAACAGGGTAAAAACTCACACGACAGTGAGAGGAGCTTTGCTTAGAGGGCAATTAAATAACTGTGGTGTTTTCAATCATCCCTGCCTCTTGAACTGCATCCCAGGACACTCGGCGAGCTTCCTGAAGCTGCCTTGGAGATGCAGCCATTTAACTGTGAGGAGCCACTGGGGATGGGGAGGTTCCAGGTGGCTGGGGAGGGCAGGCCGAGGGCTCCGCTTTCAGAAGAGGGGAAGGAGGCTTTGGGGAATTACAGAGCAGGCAGACCGGCTTCAGGTCCCAGAAAAATACTTGGATAAATAATCAAGCTGCTTGTCAGCACTTACAAAATATAAGGAGATGATCAACAGCCACAGGAATGTGTCAAGAACAAATCACACTGAAGCAATCTACTGACAGGAGAGCAGGGTTTGCGGGCAGCGAAGCAGCTGTTTAGGTCTTATACCTTGATGGTTTTTAAGGCTTTTGACACGATTGCACGATGTTCTCTCCAGAAAGTGAGGTAACCCTGATACAGACCGAACTGCAGTAAGAGGTGGTCACACTAAGAGCAGCTACCAGTAACTTGCTGTTAACTGAGGGTCCAGGCAGCCTGCTCTGGGTCTCTACACAGTTCCAATAAAGAGGGGTATAAAGGAGCAAGGGATAATAAGTACATCAGACGTGCTAAAACACTAAGCCATGCACCACCATGGCCAAGGGCGCTGAAGGGGCTGGAGAGGAGGCAACTGCATGAGCAGGGGAGCGATGCTCCGGGACTCCCTGTGCCTGCACGGCTGGACCGAGGTGCAAGTGAGACAGTGACAGGCAGGAGCTGCTCAGTCTGGTTGGGATAAACTGCTCACAGCATGTACTTCTGTGTTAATTCTGTTGCCTTTCCTGGTCACTGAAATCCTTGGCGAATAGAGCCAGCTCTGAGGTCTGAGAAGAATAAACTAATTTCAAAAGCAATGTTTTAAAGAGGGTCAAGGAAATAAGCTGACTGAATAGCAAATGTTTAATGGAATACAGCAAAGTCATGGAAAGGAAAAGAAAGGAAAAATGTGGAAAAGAAATTCCTAATCCCTTTCACGACCTTTTCTAAACGCTACTGGTTTCTTGAGTGAAAAGTAGCTGAATTAGATTAATCTAAAGTATTCATCCCACTGGTTCAGGCACATTAGCTGTTTTTCTGGATGTTTAGTGAATTAGAGACAGATACAGTTACTTAATACTCATTTACTTTAGGCCTCCAGGCAAAAAGCTGCACTCGAAATGAGACTTCTATGAAGAGGATCAGATAGACACCTAAATGACACCATGAAGATAGCAAAAAGGTGTTACCTGCAGTTCCCCTCCCAGAAATAAACCCTTTTTTTGCAGTGAAAACCAGTTGTAGTTCTTAATTATACAGGATGGGATTTGGTTCATGTTTAGGAGCCTCTGCAGAGGACTGGGAATTGATTTTCCATGCATCCACTGGAGGAAACAAGCCGTCTGTTTATCCCAGTGCAGGGCCTGCCACTGTGAAATTATATTTTCCCCATGACACTTACTTTGTTTCTGTACGCCTGGACACAGAGGTGCCACGTGTATCTCACGTTCGGCCGTGACTTTCCAAGCTGGAAACCTCAGTGACCAGGGCAGAGAGCTGGGGGAAGGGCAGAGCTGCCTGGGGGTCACCCCTGCAGGTTTCCAGTGGTCTCCCAGCACACAAACTGACCTGCAGACTGCAACAAGGCTGCAAACGACACAAAGCTACTAATAAACCTATCTCCGCATCAAACCAGACTGTTAATACTGGCACTCTTGCTGTCAAGAGTATCAGGTATCAAGCCCATTTATCTCTTTTATTCTTAGCAGCTCTCTTAGGATGGCATGAATTTGGAAGCACCGGTCTCTCCAGTGACGCTATCAGAGCTTTGATGACCAGCTTGCACAAGACAACCACTAACAGTTGGGTAAAGGGCACATTGACCCCTCCTGAGGTTATCCCCTTAAACTGGACACCTCAGTTGCAAATGGCTACGCTTAGATGGGCAGAGTACTGTCATGGGTGGCTAAAGCACAGAAAGAAGCATATTGAGAAGACCTCGAGCGATGTCCAGCCCTCCATAAGTAAAAACGGGGCCAAAAGAGAACGCTATAAATATTTTACTGCCATGACTAGGGATGGCCACATTACTTCTGAGTAATGAGAACATGAAGAATCGCAGTATTATTAACAGCTGGCTAAAACTCACTTTGAATTCTGGATAATTGCACTGTTTTTTCTTCATCAAACACAGAAAATCTTCCAGGAATTTAACCTTTCCCCAGCTAACAGATCATTAGGCAAGGCTTTCACAAAGCATTTCAATAGAAAAAGCCATTGTCGTACCAGAATGAATCTTAATAGAGCAGAACTGGATTTATAAGACGTTCTCCCCCCCCCTCCACCCAGCGCAGAGACGCACACGCTCAGTGCTCATGCCCACTGAGCTCAGGGAGAAAGAATAAAATAAGCAAAAAATATTTTAAAAAAGGAAAAAAAGAAAAATTACAAGGATGCTGGGAGTCAGCTTCTGCCACTTACTTATGCTCATGTAGCTGGAACGAGTCTAACCAAGGCAACAAAGCTGTGTACTCTGCTCCCTTGCACCCCACGGCAGTACTCGCTGGTGGGTCTCAGGGGGATGAGCGTCTTCTCTGTGGGTTAGGGACTATCAGCCAGTAGGCAGAGACAGAAGCCCCATAGCCCTGGCACACACACACAAGAGAAATCAGAGGTCATTTGGGCCACCTCAACCTTTTACATCCTTGGTTCTTGGTTGCAGAAGCTTGGACACATCTGGAGAGTTAATAGCGCCCAACAATGCATGGCTGGGTGGCCGCCAGCAAAGATCTGCTCACAATCCTGCCCTCTGCTGAAGCTCTGCACAGGAATTATAAATTTTGGCTGTTTGCATGGATCTCTCACCCTGTGCAGAGGGAGATTTCAAAACGCAGGAGGTGTGAGGCCACAAATGGTTGTGGGGCTCATGGGACAAGTACACCCTTTGGGATTCTTCCCCATTTTTCTCCTTTTTATATGAGGCTAAATTTTAAAGTTCTCTGAAAGATGGATGCCACTTAACTCTGTGGCATGCCAACACAAAATCTGAGGCATATTAAAACGTTTCTGGCAGTATAAAATAATTGGAAAGACTTTCCAGTTGTAGTTACTGAATTAAACATTATACTAGAGACTTTATAAAGAACATAGTATTGACTGCCATTTGGTAAGAAGGACAGTTCAATAATCTCTGGGTTTGAAATTCTTCCACTTTTTTTTTTTTAATTCTGCTTGAGGAATTTTGCTTTGGCAGAGCATAGCACGAAGAGTGGAAATTCATGTGCACACTGAGATGGGGGGCTGAGATCAGCCAGTGGGCTGAGGGGTGGTGGGGCATGGCACGATGTGCTGGGGGCTTTCGTAACTCTGGGAAGTCAACCAGGAGGACAGGAAAGAAGAGCCTGTTCTCCTTCTATCCTCACCATTCACCACGTCTGTCTCTTGCACGTACAGCACGCACCAGCACCGAGGAGGACTGGGTGAGAGAAAGCTGAGCGTGGAGAGGGTAGCAGACACCACACTCCCCAAATCCTTGGTCTCTCAGCTAACCCAAGCAAATGCATGATAGATAAACTCTTCCTTTGATCAAGCAAATAAATGCTGTTCTAGAAAGTAAGGTTTCAAGTAATCACGGGTATTGCTTGACTCTGCATTCCCCATAAATTCTAAGCGATGCTTGGAGCGCCCCGGCAAGCAGCTCCTGGTGCCAGCACCAGAGCCAGCAGCATCCCCAGCCCCTCGAGCACCCTGCAGCAGATAGCGGAGGGAATGGGTTGGGAAAGACCTGGCAAAGAGAAGCCCAAAGAGAGCTTTCCAGGGAGGGGGCAGAAAGGGCAGTACAGAGTGTTCAGACAAGAGATGAGTAAGGTGCCTGGTAAGAGCAATGAATGGAAAAAGAGGGGTATTCACGCTTACTGAACAAGTGGGTACATGGAAAACTTATTTACAAACAAATTACCACCATAGTCAGCTGAATCCCATTTGCACTGGCTCTCTTGGGCTGAAAATCCTCATAAAAAAAACATGTGTGTGGCAAGGACTTAATGTTTTCTTAGCAAATAAATATGAATCAGAAGATATGCAACAGGCAATCAGAGTAACTCCAGACCCATGGGACAGGTCTGCAAAACTGCCTTGAAATCTTCTCATGGATTCCATCCCCAGTCACGGTAGGCTTTCAGAGTGGGAAACCAGAACCCCCATCCACAACTAGAACAGTTAGAGCACCAAAGAGTAGCCTTCACCATCACTTCACCATCAGGGTTCAGAGGGAAAGCAACATCCCACACTGCCCGTATGCACTATAACATCCTGCTTGATCCACTGGATTATGGGAAGATTTTCCTATTCTAGCTGCATGCTAAGATGTTGCTTAAAGAGAATTTTAAAGATTTCGAGGCTACCAAGAAACCCACACAGTTGCTGGAAATGACATCCTAATGATAACCATCCCAGCTGGGAAGCTGTTTGGTTTTAATTCAGTCTTCTGAAGCATTTTGCTATGCAGTAAAACCACACCGTGTAAAGATGCTGAAGAATTCCCAGGCAGAATTACTGGCAGGAGGGAAAAGTTTGCTTGCCTCAGACACACGTTTCACCTGAAATGCTCCCTCTACCTGGTCAGACTCCTGATTTCCCCCAAAGAGGATGGAGGTGTGCGGGGTCATTCCTTGCTCTCATTTAGCTCCCCGGCTTCTTTATTGCTCTACGGAGGAGCAAAGGCCGAGGGCATGCTGCACGGGGGAAGCGCTTCCCAAGGCAAGGTGCAGCGTTGGAGGTCTGCTCTGAGTGACAAGAAGTGCTTTGGCAGAGCCTAATGGCGCTATAGAGAAGGGATCTAGTTTAATCCCATCTGAAGAATACCTGAAAGTTGGAGGAACTGGCTTTAATACTGCCAGCCAGTAAAGAAATGCTGCGCACTGTGTGTTAATGAGAACCTGGATTTTATATCCAGCTGGATGACAGATGGGGGATCTGGGGCTATTCCCCCTGGAGTATTGAGGGGGCCTTGTTCCAAGGGAATTGTTGTCATCATCCCCGGTCTTTAAGCAGCTGAACATCGACCCTCGATATTCATTCAAGTCTTTAACTAGATTTTTCATTTCACTGCCAGCGCAGAGGTGATTATGCTGACCACGTGAGCTAGGTTTAGTCCTTAACACCACCGTACAGAAATAGCAGTCTGGGGGCTTGGTGTCAATCTCTCGCCAATAAGGAGCTTGGCCGGCAGCCATGGATTGTGGGCTGAGTTCCCAGCTGGCATATAACTTGGAAGACAACCACGAGGTCTGGGTTCAATATCCAATTGCTAAGGAGTCTGGCTGACAGCCTCATTTTGTGGAATGAATCCCAAATTAATATAATGCTTTTGATACCAGACAAGGGGCATGGCCTGCTTCCAAATGCTGTAAGGGCTCAGATAAAAGCCATAGGCATCGGGTTCAGTGTGTAAATGGTATCGAGGTCGGATAACAGTCAGGATTGGGCTTAATCCTCAGATGGTGAGAAAAAGGAACGAGCCCCGAGCTCTGCCTCCATGCAAAAAAAAGAAAAAGAAAGAAAGCTCAAACGAGCAGAATAGCTCTGTTTTCAATCCTCGCATGGTAAAGAGCTCACAGGACAGTAATGGTTTCTAGGAACAAGTGTAAATTGACATGGAGCTTCAGAAGAGATGTGGGATCTGGGTTCAATCTCCAAATACTGTAAAGCTCAGATAATGGCCAGAGGGGCAATTTCCAAACCCTCTGTTCCAGTCTGGTGCCTGGGAAGGAACCAAGATCACATTACAGCTAAGAAAGCTGCTTTCTTCTGCTGTATAACTTAAGATGTTTTCCCCTTTGGATCAGGATGAATCCAGCATCTTCTAAAGTTTCAGAGGGAAACAGAGGTGGGTAGGGAGGGAGCTCCAAGTTTGAACAAAGCAGGACAACAGAGCAAGAGAAAATAAGGCTGCGAGCACCGCCTGCTCTCATGTGTCTTGTTGGCCACCCCAGATCACTGGGTTTGAGCCACAGAAACTGCTCCAGAGCAAACACAGGTACAGCTCATCAGCAGCCCTGCTGCTCTGCAGTGCCTGCAGTGCTGGGCATCCCCAGGGCTGCTGCAGGAGGCAGGTCATCCCACCAGAGATGAGATGGTCATAGCGTTGCACAAGGGATTGGTGTGAAACAGCGTGCGCGGCCGTAACTCGCTCCTGGAGCAGCCTCCTGACGCAGCTGGGCTCGTTTGCTTGGAGTTACACAACGTGGAATGAAGGAATGCAAATAAAATGCATAGGAAATATTCAAATACCACTTTGAGTGGGCATTTAAATGTTGGCCTGTTAGGTAAGAAACCCCTTTTACACACAGTTTTATCGAAAGTGATATTGCTCCTTTGAAAGCATTTCACATTTGATAAATCAGCACTATCTTCCTTCCCTTAAAACCTAACTGTGGTCTCTGGAGCTCTCAGCTTTAGCACCAAAGTCCAACTGGGACAGGTCACAGATCTGCAAGTACGCTACTACAACAAGCTGTGATTTAGTACATTAGACAGACTCTTGAGCAGCAACTGCAGTCTCAGGGTTAAAAACAACAAACCCCAAAACACCCTCTCACGGCAGCAACTACCCATTCCTAACGGAGAGGGGTGCTGGACACAAGCCCCGCCAGCACCATCCCTGCGCGGGCGGTGGGAACAGCCCAGCATTTGGCTGGTGCAAGGCTACAACGTCGGGGACAGGTTGCCACCCGAGCTAGGAAGCTGCTTTCCTCTGGACTTCACCTATGCACGTGGAGGGAGCGAACCCTCCGGGCTTGGGAACACGGCTGCAGATATAACCCAGCTCCACTGCCAGACCGTTTGCTGACAGAATGACTGTTTTATATGGCTATAAGAGCAGCTATAAGCGCAGCTGTCTGAAAAGCAACAAAATCTATGATGTGTGTTTCTAAATCCAATGACAGCTGGCAGTGCTGCACTACAGCTCATTCCTTCTTTTACACAGTTTAGCTAAAACACTTCTCTGCGATCGCCCCGATTTATCAACAAACAGCAGTTTCTGGAACAATTTAAAAGCATTCCCAAATAGGCAAGAAGTGGTCAGCTCTTCAAGCACTCAGCGATGTGCAAGCTCCCAAATAGGCAGGCAGCTGGAGATGGATGGGGACGGCTGATGGGAGGACCCAATGCCCTCCCCAGGCACCTCAGGGGGAGGTGGCAGCTATGGATCGCATCAAGATGGGGGGCTTGAAGCAGGAGTACCTGGGTAGCTGCAGAGCATTACCCGCAGGCAGCAGGGCATGGTGAATTATATGTTTTAAAGCTGGCTTGAGGTGCAAGCACGAGCGATTTCTGCACTGCCAGGGAGGTGACTCAGTCACTGCGCGGTGCTGCTCTCCAGCCACGCAGACACCTCCATGTGCAACTGAACCTCATCTCCCAGGTGTGGGAAACCCTGCGCAGCTCAAACCCACGTAGGTGTGTATAAGATAACGCAGTAGCTTGCTATACAGCTGTACACTCTAACATAAGGCGAAGCAAGAAGACACAAGGGCAGGTACCATGCCCATCCCCATGCTCACCTCCTCCTGCTGACTGTGGGGCAGGGCCCATGGGGCACCCCAGGGACCCAAGTGCCCTGTGCATCACTTGCGGCTTAGGCAAGCTGCAGCCACGTCATTCTTCCAAAGTGCCACAAGTTGCAAGGCAGAGATATGCTTTACAAACACTTCTTGTCGACAGCACCTGCAGCTCTAACACAGCAACAAGCAGGTGGAAGTTTTCAGCGCTTTCCTGAAAAAATTCAGCTGAGCAACACCCTGTGCACATGCTGGGTGGCTAAAAGATATACGAGTGTGAAGCATGTTTTTAACATGCTCATTTAATCCCAGTAAAACACTTAACCCAGGTAAGCTGTGCACCCAGTTCGCCTGTTCCCTTCAGCCCGGCTGGCAGCCCCCATGCTCCGTTTGTGCTGCGTGAACGGCTGTCACGTGGCAGACACACACACGGCTTGATTCAGAAATGCCTCGCGCAGGGATGCGAGCCAGACCCACCCGACAGCATCCCTGGAGCCGCAGAAGGCACAGAGCCACGTACCGGACCTCTCTACCTCCCACCTCCTGCTCCCACCCCTCCAGGTCTCTTGCCGCTCTGGAGGAGAGTGACACTGATCAGTCATGCTATGAAACTGAAATACCACATCGGGAACAAATTCAAACTGAGGGCTTCAGCGTTGCCAAACCCCAACATTCAAAAATCATGAGTCAAACTCCCAAAAATCATGGGACTGGCTTGAAGAACCTGGTTTTAACATAATTTTCATTGCTTGCTGTTTTCAAAAAGTGTTGGGTGCCTTTATAGGACATTTCTAAGCTCTTCCACTACCAGGACAGTTAAAGTCTGGCTTGTTTTTATTTTTTCCTTCTACTGGTAGTTGATGTGCAAGAAAACAACTGTTTTATTTTACAAGTTGTTTGGGTTGGACTCACTTTCCCATGGGTGGGGGCCGTGGCCAGTGGCCAGGGATGGCAGGGGCATGCCTGACACCCCTCGCTGGCACTGCAACAGAGATGCTCTGCCGTTAAGCAAGGACCTGGCCCATCTCCTCTTACAAGCCAGATGATATCTGGGGAAGAAACCCAGAATCTGCAAAAATCAGGTGCTTTATTTTAATGGGTCTGAGTCAACGTTTCCTATCGTGTGAGGAGCCGCAGCCACAGCGCGCCGCTGAAAACCACCGATCCCAGTCCCGACCCATCCTCTCCTGCCTGCTGACCCCATTCTGGCCATCGGCTGTCCCTGGCTGTTCCTGCTCAGCGGAGCAGCTGATTTCCCTGGGAGGAAGAGGGAGTGACTAGGGCTCTTCACACACTTTGTGAGCTGGGCATCTGGTATTTTTCAAAACTCTAAAACATTTTAACTGAAAACCGTCCTAAAAAAAAAAAAAAAAGCAAAAAAGCCCAACCAAAAAACAACACATAAAACCGGAAATGTTTCAATCTGAAATCCTTAATTAAAACCACACTCCTTAGTACATAAAGAAGGAAGTTAAAACAGAAATGTACTTTTGCACATTACAGACAGCATTATAATAAACACAAAGCACTGCCAAAAAAAGAGGCATTTTCAAGGCTAAAGTAGATGCCTCCAGCTGCACTCAAATAATGTCAGAGGGCTTGTCCACACTGATGAGTGTCATTGCATTTGAACAAGATAGCAAACGACCCAGCTAGGCGGATGAGGAAGACAGCAATTATTGGCGCAGACCGCTGGTGCTGCAGCAAGGACCGCAGCCGGCTGGGGTCCATGAACTTCGCTGACTTCCCAGAGATCCTGGACCCCAGTCTTAATCTGTGAAATACTTGAAGGAACTGGTCCTGGCGCTTCCTGCTCCTCTGGGCTCACGGATACAGCTCAGCTGGAGGGACCCGGTTTGGCAGGGGCTCTCCCCAGCTAATCTTTGGGGGAATCTTGTACCAAAGCACACAGGGTGGAGTCTGAACCCGATTTCAGAGGCACAGATGAATGGTCAGAAAAGGCCCAGCCTGATCATAGAATCATAGAATGGTCTGGGTTGGAAGGGACCCCAAGGATCATAGAGCTCCAACCCCCCTGCCACAGGCAGGGCCACCAACCTCCAGGCCTGGATCTACACAAGGTTGCCCAGGGCCCCATCCAACCTGGCCTTGGACACTTCCAGGGACGGGGCATCCACTACTTCTCTGGGCAGCCTGTTCCAGCACCTCACCACTCTGATGTGCACACAAGGAGAGCAGAAGTCCAACCCAGTCCCTTAGCAGAAGAGGACAGTGTTCTTTGTAACGGTATCCACCACCAGCTTAAAGTTTGCTCCAAGTCCAGAAATCAGACTACCCCTTTGTAAAATTTTGCAGTTATTTAACATCTGTGGTTGAAATGGGCACCAGGCTTCTCACCCAAGCTCACCTGTTTGGCCTTCTAGGGACTGGATCTTGCTATACCCCTGGCTGCTAGGTTTTTGTTTCTTGGGAGACAATTAAGATCAAGATCAAGTCTCCTCTAAATATGCTTTCGTTAATCAGCATTTTGTGGCAAGTCTTCAGTGTCTTCACAGTAGTGCAAGTTCCAAGCTTCCACTCAATTCTGCAGCTCTTTGCTGCCCTACAAGTCTTACCAAGCAACATTTAGGATCTCACAAAACTGTAATTCTGTGCTGAGGGAGGGTAAGGCTGCTCAAACTCCTGTTTCTCTTCACTAGTTGCAGAGCTGGGCACTGCTGCCCAAGCAAGATGGTCTTCTGCAGAGAGAGGATGCTGGAAAAAGTAGTGTTTGGGTGAAGAGGATTGATGTCCCTCCAAGCTAGAGAGGGGTCTGGAGACTAGGTCTTCAGGGGCCAATCAGAAAAGCCAGCAGGTGCCCTAAAACCAGCAGAAAGCTTGGGATATGGCTAAAGGAAAGGGAAATTGTAGAAGGTTCAGAGAAAAACTCTGAGAATGAAAGGGCAGTCTTCTGGTTGTGTTATATGTCTGCATATAAATTCCAGAAGAGGGAGTAAACAAGACTTTTAAAGTCACCATAGGCAACTACAGCATTTAGCCTCAACACATACTTCATGGAAAGATGTCGTTGGAGGGGAATACTGATATAAAATGATGTAACTTGTTTAGGAAACAGAAGGAAATAGGAAGGGGTGTGTGTGGGAGGAGGGGGGGGTGTATCAGGAATACTTTGAGGTTTGAGAGGAGGAGTACAGGAGATGTCCCACAGAGCTCCATTAATCAGAAATTGAACACAGGCACCTTTTTGAGCATCTGACTGAAGCAGCCAAATACTTGCAGTTGGTAGGAACAAATAATTTTAATTACATTGGCATCTGCTGAGGAGAGAGCATGGCAGGTCCCAGACACTGGGATATGTGGGGAAAAGTTGCTATGGAGAAGGGCAAGTAGCAGGGGAGGGGATGTTTATTACTAAGATATTATTGATACAGAAAGTTGATTAATAGTCCAAAACTAGAAGTAAATTTGAGTGCAAGTGGTTACAAAACCATAAAACTTCAGCAATTTAAGGCAGTAAAGGAACAACAACAATGGATTAAAGATAATGTATTTCAAAAAAAAGCAAATTTGAACAAATTCAGGGCACAGGTCAAGAGGATCTCTGGGGAAGGGAGTTTAAGACAGCATTTCCCAACTAGTGAGACATGGAGAGGCAACAGCTGTGCTGTGGGTCCAAGGGAGAGAGCAGCAGGAAAATACCCTGCAAATACGTACAAATAAGAGTAAGAAAGAGGAAAATCTCAATCCCTAATGCAGCACAAAAAGAGTAAACAATGTTTTGACATGGAGACCATTTTTGCTTTAGTTTTCATAGAAATAATTAACTGTGACATGGCTGTTAATTAGATTAATTTTAAGTGAGAAACAGAAGCAGATCTGAAGAGGGGAGGAATGGATGAAAGACCACTTAAGGAAACCTAAACCACTGGAGTGCTCATGAAATCTGTATATGTGTTTTGACACATTCAGAATACTCATATGTATTCAATAAATACTTTTCCTGCATTTTCACCCAGAATTTTGCCATTAGCAGCATGCCTTCTTGCAATAATACTGTAGTGTGCTAAAACCATTTTACTCCTGGTATACTGGAACTGCACCTGCTTTATTCCCCAGGACACAGACACATCGCCAGTACCCTCAGCTTCCCCTCACTGCTTGCCAGAGTTTCAGAGGAATCCATCTCCTCCAGCTTTACTGCAACAGAGGCATCATTACCTGAACAACTTTTCTTTAACCTTTTAAGGTGAGCAGGGAAGAACAGGCACAGCGACTGCTAGTAAAGTAAGCACCCAGAGTGGTTCATGCAAACTCTACAGGAGCTTGATACCTCTTTATCTTCCTGGAGAACAACCCAAAGCTGGCCCAGCCCTGGAGATCAACACTGAAGATACATGGACTTGGATGGGATGGATGTTAAATTTCACAACAGTTACTCTGCAGCCACTGCTGCCAGCACAACTCCTCCGCATTAGCAAGCACATCCTCGGTCGCTGTGGAGATGGAGAGGGGTGCTCGCACAGCCTGCCAGGACAGTAGCTCCAAATATCATCCATTAATTGTATCATGCCTAGAGGTGGCTGTCAAAAAATGCAGGGAGCCACGTAGGCAGAAGAGGCAGATGAGAGCACAGCTCATTCGTGGTACGTGGGACTCAGCTAAACACGCAGTAAGAGGCTCTGCCGTTACTCCAGTCAATGAATGGATTTAGATGTCAGATGTTTGCTCTTTTCCAGAGAGACCCTCTGCGTGTTTTTTAATACATCTGTGTACCCAACTGCTAAGTGACCTACAGCACTGCCCTCCCTCCTTCTCCCCTCTTACTACTGGAACACAAATCCTTCAACTGAAAATACATCATATTCTGGAACTAAAGAGTCGTATTAAAATCGAGTATATGAGGTGCTGGATTAAGCTAATGGTGTCATTGGCTTGCCTTCTGGGAGAGGGATCTGAGATTTTTGCAGTGTACTTGTCAGATTTTTAAACTTACTCAGCTAAACAAATAACCACCAGTAAGCCTCTGAAAGGGATTCTGCCCCCCAGCCAGAGAAGACAGCCTTCTGAGAGAATTCTTGGGGAAAAAAGGTTGCTCTAAAGAAGTACAGTTTCTCAGGGTTTCACTAAATGCATCTTAGTGGTTAAGTAAACAGTTATCTTTTGGGATATGGCATAATCTCCACTGAAAAATACATGCATGGAAAATATTAAAAGCAACCTATTAAAATTCCCACCCCCCCAAAAAAGCATGGCAGCCTCTAATTAAATAATTCCATGTGAGGATCCCATTCCCTCAGATTGCATGTGGGATGTGCCCATTGGCTCCCACCTTTGGTAAATGGGAACCATGTGGGCAGCATTAGAAGAGGGAAGTGCAAGGAAAGGTGAGCCCAGCGAAAGGCAGATGAACACACCACGGCATGCTGGGGAAGAGACAAGGGGGACAAAAAAGGAAGGCTGGAAGCTTTTGACAGCAGAGAACAGGAAAGTTCCCTTATTTGACAAAGGTTATGGGCTTGCTCTGAGCAAGGAGTGAGGTGTTAGCCACTGGAAGAAAAGACTAGGTCTTGTCCTGGGTTGAAATTCTTCACAAGCATTTACTTTGCAGTTTAACAGTGACCTTGCTCCATTTATTGCTGAGGGCTGTGGATGTTGGAAGCCTGATCCCACAAAATGAGGCTGGTTGTGCATTATTGTACAGCTGATAAACATTAGACTTTCAGAATTAGAAAAAAATATTTCTGCTCTGAGCAGTCAAAAAATGACTCAACAGATTCTCACTTAGATTTCAGATCATCTCCTCAAGCCCCCAGTCTGAAACTTTAGCATAAGGAATTCCCATTTAAGAGAAATGAGAAGATAAAATTCTAAACAACAAGCAAACCAGGCCTGCAAACACCGGCCTGGGCTTCCACATGTTCTTGTGATGTATCAGCACCAAGGGGACAGAGTGAGAAGCTGGAGACCAGGAGGACAGTTCAGACACTAGGAACGCCTCCTAGAGAGAAAACAGAGATGTAGGATGCCCAGGATGAAGGTGGCAGTCGGAGCAGCAGACTGGCAGCCCTAGCCTCTCCCCACCAGCCCCAATCCTCAAGAGCACATGCCAACCAGACCTGGTGGTGGTGTGTTGCTGTGCAACACACAGCTTTGATCACAGAGATGGATGGTGATGAGGAAGAAGACATCTACAGCGATTTAGGGAAAAACGTGACATATTTTGTGCGCATGGGCATAGAAACAGATGCCTTACATGCAGTCAAGAAGTCACCTGTGCAGCACTTGTGTCAGAACAGGGGTGGTAGCACTGGGGAGAGGTTTGTGAGATGATGCTTCAGGCCCTAGATAATCATGATTTCTTTCATGTGAACTTTGACACCCCAGCACATACAAGTCCTCACACAACAAATACAACACGAGCCTGTAACAACTAGAGGGGCCTAGAAAACCTCATTAGGTTACTGGTGGCTCTATACCCGAATGCAATCTAATCGCCACAAGGCCTGAGCAGAAGGCAAACCCATCCTCCACCATGCCCTGGAGCTCTGGCAATGCTTCCAAAGCCATGCTCCAGAAGCACATCACAGAACTGGTTTCTAAGAAGCATGTTTCCTGTATATCCCATTCCTTGACACAAGAGGTGCTGCAAGTCCTATCAGTGATGATTTCCCACTTGAAGGATGGGGATCTGTGAAATTTCCTTAGCCTCTAATGGCTCCTTCCCAAGGACAGACTCGCTAGGAGGTGCAAGATATTGGCAGCTCGAGGGCCCAGAGGAGCTGTTGACCGTGTTTAGGCCACAATCCAGAAGACTTGATTTCATCCAGTGTAAGTGGAGCTGTTTTATTTATTCTAATGGTCTGATGGCAAGGGAGGAGTGCACCCTGGCTGCCCGCGACAGCCACAGCCCTGTTCCAGACATGGAGTCCAACACGTAGCCCTGCTCCAGAAAACATTGCCCACAGGGACAATGCACCCATCCTTACCTGCCACCTGGAGACACAGCTTCATCAGACCCATACTGCCTCCCCAGAGTTGTTTATTGGTTACTTCGAGCTATTGGCTGACCCTGCCCATCTTCGCCAGTTGGGTAAGCCCATGTGGTTGCTCCACATCACAATGGAGGGGTGCTTGAGCCTCCCATCTCCAGCAATGGCCAAGAGCAGATGCCTGGAGAGTGCAAAAGGGGCAATCAAGCTGTGACACCTCCCAGGATATGCTCCCAGCCTCCAGGAGTCAGTGGCACAGATCACCAAGCATTACAAGGCATCAAGGAGCCTTACTTATCCAAAAAGAGCAACAGCAAAAGCCAGTTACAGTAGCCCCAGCACTTCACATGCACTGGTGAGTACGGCAAAAGTCAACTCAGAGTAACTTGCTGTCCCATCTAAAGGTCTGAGAGCAAGATGTCCTCGCTCGCACAAAACAGCGAGAGTCTGCTTAGCCCTCAGAACAACCTCACGCCAAATTGTAAATAAAGATCCAAGAAGACTTGACACAAATACTGAGGCAATGACTAGAGGAATGACTTATGAAGTACACAACAAATGCCTGCAGGGCTGACCAAATGGAGGAGAAGCTTTTAAGAACTGCAGGAGCTTTCCAGAGGAACAGAATCTAAGGAGTGCCAATTTGTGTCAAAGATTTTCCATCTGCACATAAATAAATAAATAAGGAAGATGGAAGCAGAGTGGGAGAAATCTGTATTGTCCATCACAGAGCCCTATGTGGGTGTAGCTTCTCCAATGCAGAGTCTGTGCTGGACTCCAGGAAGACTGAAGCATTGCAGATGGCCATCAGTATTCATCTGTGTGGGGCTCAACGTACTTCATAGATCTGATTCTGCCTCTCAGATTAATACTCTGTCCTCCACACATCCGAGGTACTCTCTGGAACTGCACAGCATTCACTTGCCAGAGAGGGAGCAACAATGTCCCTCAGGCAGAGCGTGGGCCGAGGAGAGGACAGTGAGAACAAAGGAGCAAGAAAAGAAGATGTGGAACAATAAGTAGAAGGGAAAAAAGAAGTACGTTTATTGGCCAAACCGTGACATCCCAGCTCCCATTAACTCCCACTGGTGCTCACCACAGCATCTCGGCATAAGGACACCAGCCTTGCCACAAACCAACACATCCATGGAGGGAGCATAGAGGGAAGGATGGCAGGCAAAGAGGGGACGAAGGCAAGCCAAAGAGTGCGGGGGGGAAAGAAACATTTTGGGGTTTATTTTTCACACAGGATTCACAACATTCCTCAGAAAATTTAATTTTGCTGTCCTGTTCTTGTTTGCTAACCAGAACCAATTTAATTTTAAAACAACACGCAGAGCCAACGGGGGGAAAAACATTTTGCAATGGCTCTTCGCTCCCACTTGGAACAGCGAGCACAGCTTAACTCCTTCAGCTCCCACAGCTGCAACACCAGCTCGTGGGGAGCCGGCCCGGGAGGCCTCCGGCCAGGAGGGAACGGAGGGAACGGAGGGAGGACTCGCTGGCGCCGGTAACCGATAGGATGCAAATGGCTTTTCTCGAGCAACTTGACAAATCCCACCCCACGCATCTGCAGGGGCTGGAGGTGGCGGGAGAGGAGAGCAATTTGTCCCATGGAACATCTTCCTCTCACCCCGGCTCCCCGCTCGACAGCTCGCTCCGCGGTTTGTAGAACAAAAATAGCCCGTTACCACATTTAACAGAGAGCAGAAAGCTCCTATTCCTCTTCCGCTACCAAGAACACGCACATTTCTCCTATCAGCCTGTAAGCCTTCTGCGGTTTTATGCCTTGTTGTGACAGCTCGGTAAACAAGCTGATAAAAATCAAGCGTTTTTCAAAGGCAAGGTTAACACACTCATGTGCAACCTGGCTTGTCAGAGAACACCAGAAACTCCAAACACGTTGCTTCTGCTTACCATCTGCATGAGCTTACTCAGACTAAAATAACAAAGTGTGTTTCCTGATCTCCGTCAACATAAATAGAGCCATTAAGCTGCGAGGCTGTTTACATTCTGGGGAATAGCCATTGCATTCATCCTGATTGCTCCTTGTCCCGCAACCGCAGTGTCCCCACACAGTGCTAGTGGCAGCTCTGCCACAGCCCATGGCCCCACCGACTGCTGGTTAACACCAGGCACCGCGACCTGCTATGTCTATGCCACAAAACCAATGTGAAATCCTTCACGTATATTGTATGCTGCTGTCCAAATTTGGTTTCAAAACTAGAAACAAGGACACACTTGAAGGATTCAGCTCTACCAGTTGGCAGAAGTGGGAACATTCACGTTTTTTAAAAGGAGCTCTTTTGGTAGGTAAAATCGTAAACATTGCAGCAGAAAAGACCTGGAGCTTGCTGGTGGTGTGCTTACAACAGCTATGTCTTCTGCATCATGCAAAGACAAACACTTGGACGTGAGCATGTAGAGACAGCACAGACTCTGTCCCAGAGGATTTACATCCTGGAAGAGGAGGTACCATCGGTAAAGCCCTTGCGTCCCAGAACATCACAGCCAAACGCTGCGCTCTCTTGGCCAAAGCAACCCATCTGCTTGAGGAGAAGAGCAGAGAGCAAACATCCCCCAGTCCCACGGGGGTCCCACCAGTTTGCCCACACAGGGACCTGGCTCCTGGGTGCCAGCAGAGACACCACCACAGCTCCCCAGGAACACATGCCACTCCGGGTGCTGGCCTGCCTTGCTTGCCCCATTATACCCCTAAGAGGTGCTCCCTGTAATCGCAGGAGACCATTGTTTTTTCTTGGCCTAGCTTCACCTGCAGAACTGTAGAAGAATGAGATTCCACATTTGGAAATAATAACAAAAGGATAAAACCGGGCAAATAATGGTGCAGGCCAGGTCACACATTCCCATTTTATTAGACTCAAACCCTCCTGAAAAGAATTTCCTTGAATCCGTGTGTACTAGCTAAGTGCAAATATTTTGTAGAGGACATTGTGTTTCATGAGGTGGAGGGGCTCTGTTTCTGCAAGGGTTACATCATAAATTATCCATGATAAGTTCGGCAAGTGTTGCCTTTACGCTCTCTAGCGCAACAGCGCTGGGCCTGCCCTCAGCTCCGCTTGGCCAGCTCGCCCTGGGGCTTCAGGCCCCTCAGAAACCTTCCCCACCACAAGGCCAGGAAGTCGCATCTCTGTTGCCGCTCTTCTCGGCTTGCGTCTTCTGCTCTTTCCCAGCTGAAAAACTCCCTTTCCTCTTATGCGTACGGCTCTTCCCTACCCTCTCCCTCTGCCAGCAATTAACTCCCTGAAGCATTCAGGAGCCAGAACAAGAGACAACGTAGAGGATAAAGCCACCATCCCGTTCCTCACCATACCGACGGGGACAACGCCGCTCAGCCCAGCTTTGTGCCCAAAAGCAGGGAGCAGCAAAGAGCCCGCATGGTACAACCATGGATGAGAGAGGAGCGAGTATGAATGCGGTTACTTTAGCTGCTGATGCTCTGCCAACCACGTCATAAGTAACCATTTAACAACGGGGCTTGTGAAAACCAGCAGCACACCGATATTTGCTTTTACCTTGAGGTTCAAGGCATTCGAGCTATGCAGGCGCTGTTCTCGAAAGGGCAAAACAAGCCTGGTTTCGCGCTCGTACGTGAGCAACGGTGAGGGTGGATATGCCACAGGAATGCTGCTGCCTTTGGCAGAGCCAGTGTGTCCAAAGGAGCCATCCTGCCTGATTCAGAACCGCTGATCACGCGTCAGGAACCATTGCTGGTTCCAGAGCTATGCGCCCGCTGGGAGAGAGGCTTTCACCACAGCCCTGTAATTAAGGGGAAATGTTAATGTTATACGTTAATAACTTGGAACATCAGATACCCTGGGAGTTCAGAAAATTTTAAAAATGTAAGTATTTTGATAAAGCTAATCAGTTTACATACCAGCTTTAGTTTAACTCCAAAAATCAGGAAGGTTTGACTTTTTTATGCCAAGATATTCCTGCAGAAATAGAAAGTACCTCAGCATGAACATCGCAAACCTCAGCCATGATACAGGCAGGCACAGCGTGCCAGCATGCAGCACCTTGCACCCATCCCTCTGCATCTAAAATATTTAAAGAATTACTCAACACTCTGCATAATAAACCTTAAATACCCTTACAGTCCCTCAGGTTCACTTGAAGGGAGGGAGCTTTGGGTGAAAAGGATGCCTGTGGCTGGACTGTGTGTTTTAATCATGTCCAGCCCTTTCCATCTGAGGTGTATGTATCAAGTATCTGTCCAAACAGGAAGGACACACACATGGGATAGTCAGAACAGCTGAAGCTCACGCACTCAAGAAGGAAAACATCTCCCAGTTGTGCATGGGTTGGCTCCGAGGATCAGAAAATACACAGGAGACGATGCCCAGGGAGGGGGTGGTCTCAGCCACAGGATGTGTGCAGACACATTGCGCTCAGGAACGGGCCATTTCAGGTCAGGGCCAGAGGGGATGCCATCCCCCGTCCAGGGTCGGATCCTGCTCAGAAGCCTCCTCAAACCAGATGGGAAAGGTGAAAGCAGGAGCCTCAGTCCCTTCTTGAGCATGCAGCAATGTTTCATTGTCAAAAAGACCGCCTGAGCCAGAACTGTTACTACATTATTCAGCATTAAGAAACATTTTCCACTTAAGAACAGACACAAGCCTGAAGCCAGTGTAAAAGCACCCTTTCAATCAGTAGTAACAATGGCATCATTCAGTTCTCCTGATGCTTCAGGAGAGATCAGTACTTCTGCCTGTATGGTTTTAATAAAAGCAGCCAAATATTCCAGCGATGGGCTCTCCAGAAAGCCCTGTGGAGGGTTTGTGCACTCGAAAACAGAGCAGGGGAGTGGCGGCCGTTAAGGTGGTACTTGTGCGAGCGCAGCCTCCCCAGGATAAAGACGTTCCCCAGCACAAGCTGAAGCAGTACAGAGCTGTACGCAGACAGGCCCCCAGAGAGGCAGAAGAGAATTATGAAGTGTTGAGCTAATTAAGTTCACAGCCTTAATTATTGGAGCACTACAGCTGATAATGCAAAACCAGCCTTGTAAACAAGCTTCTATTTTCAACCACTCATGCCAACAACTTTCTTCTGAAAGCATCTGCTGCAAAGCTCAGGCTTGTCCCATCCCAAGGGCACGTTCTGGAGAGTGTAAAAAGGCACTCTGAAGCCCTGTAGCGTCAGGTAATTAAAACAAAAGAGATCTTGACAATTCCCATTTTTACACAAATAATGAAAACATGATGGAACATTTCAGACTCATATGTGGATCAGGCGTGGCTTAAGTGCTGGTTGAAAAAACACAAACACGGGAATTCAGTTTTATATATGGCTTCCAAACTTGTAACCTTCAGCTTCTCTTCAGAACACCCTCTTTCTAGATCAGAGAAGCAGCAGCGTCTGCTTGTGACCCTGCTTTTCTAGTCCCAGGGGAGCACAGATGGAGTCACTACCTCACACCTTACCTGGCCCCATCCTTCCAGCCACACTAGTACTTCTTAGAGTCTCCAAAGCCAAAGGAACCATCAGGTCACCTTGTCTGACCTCTTGTGCATCACACGCTATAGTATTTCACCCATTTATCCATGTGTTGAGCCAAATAATCCAAATTTGGCTGAAGTATACTTTCTATAAAAGGCATCCAGACTGAACAGAGAGCATTGCAAGATGAAGAAGTCTCTTTTTTCCCCTTAGGTAGTTTGTGCAGTCGGCTAAATATTTGTGTCCCATTTCTAATTGCAATTCTTTGGTTTTGGCTTCCAGCCCCTCATTCTCGTCCTGCCTTTAGACATTAGATTAAGAGACTCTGCAGTAGAATTTTATCCCCCACCCCAAGAACACAGAAATCAACTAACTTTTTAGTCATCTTTTTAATACACTAAACTGCCCAGGTTTATGAAGGCTGCTACAGTAGGGTATTCCCTCCACACCATAAAACAACACCTCTTGGCACCTCAGAGTGCTCCTACCTGCACACATCCAGGAAAAAAAAATTAAAACAAAAACAATCACAGAATCATAGAAGGGTTTGGGCTGAGGGGAGCCTCAGAGATTATCCAGTTCCACCCCCTGCCATGGACAGGGACACTCAACGAACACCGGGTTGCCCAAAGCCCCATCCAACCTGGCCTTGAACGCTGCCAGGGAGGGGGCAGCCACAGCTTCTCTGGGCAGCCTGTGCCAGGGCCTCACTGCTCTCGTAGAGGCAAATTTCTTCCTTATATAATGGCAAGCTGAACATCCTCAGCTGGTGCACGGGGAGCTCAGGAAGGACAAGTTGGAGGGGAATGACAACTCTCAGCCACGTGGAAAACTCAGAGGAGCTTGGAGATTGCACCAACCTCCATCCTGTAGAGATCAGAGATCTCTAGTTACAGTGGAACTCAAAAGAACTACTCCTGTTCACCCATTTGATTCACACATCAATTCACAGAAAACAACCCAGAAGAAACCTCAGTCCATCTAAAGGCCTCATCACATCATCTAGGCTACCTTTCCACATAGCCAAATACCTATCATAATGCTCAGGTACCTCCCAGAGTCACCTTCACTGAACTCAGTAACTTTAATTTTACTCAATAGCAAAAAGCATAACAATTTTTCTTTTCTCAAATGGCAAATGTGTACACCAGATCCACTATTACACTGCTGAGGGATTAAATGTTTCCTGGGACAGGGTGCAAGCAATGATGTAAAGGTTTGGGAGTCTCAGACACGGACTATTGTGGGTTGTCAATGTGTGAACAAAGACATCAAGTACAATAATAGATTCTTGGTCATTAAAATACACGCTTCACAATTCCCACATCAGATAATGATTTATAACTCACCCAATTATCCCCATCTCATGATGATGCATAGCAGAAATGTTAGTGAGAAAACCAGAGCTTAAAGGGAGACAAAAAGAGATCTCCATGAGGTCCTGCAGGATATACGACACACGTTATGACATTCCAGTGCCCACCCAAGGACACCAGGAGGAAAAATGTTATAAGATCACTTATTTCTGCTACAAGTAGCAGTTTCAAGAACAGGAGAATCTGAGATGCTGCATTCAGTCCTGGGACTGTGGCAGCGAGTGACCAGTCAGGCTCAGACTCCACAGATTCCACGACCGACAAAGCAAACCTGATTTTTAAATGACAATGCATTTTTTTATTTCATACCTTTGCCCTATCATTGTAAATCCATGGTCAGGCAGGTTAATGAAATAATGTGTCACTTTAGCCCTGCTTAGTAATAAATCTCAACCACTAATGACACCTGCCCTACATCCCAAAGAAGTTACGTCAGACAGGCTGTAAGGACGCTGCTCTGCCCACGCTGCACAGAAATCAGGGGTCCCCTCCCTGCCCAGGCTACACCCCAGACTGCTATTATGTTATTATCATTTCTGTGCATCTCCTATTTCATGGTGCTTTCCAACCTAACTCAAGCTGGTCCCTGCAAGGACTTAGTCATTAAGCAAGTCACACAAACTGGCAGGTTATGAAAAGCATCTTTTCTGGAGAAAGGTTAGCCTGAGCTGCTTAATAATAACTAGAGAGAGTGTCTAAGATTCAGGAGTCACTGGGAGCTCATTGCCAACACAAAAGCTTATATGGGTTCTCAAGGACCTCCTAAAGAAGCCACTCAAGAAACAGGTGCAAAATCAGTTAGTCATAGAATAGCAGAGCTGGATGCCTTCCTTATTTCAAAGCAGAGGCCATGCACTAGTGCAAGAGATAAAACTCTGTGTGCGTGTGTAGAAGAGAGATACAGGGATGGTTTTATGTGCATCTTTATATAGAGTGGGTGTGAGGACCAGGGATGGAGCAGTCCCCAACACAGGTCTTCCTCAGCAGCACAGGGAGGCACAAGGGACACAAAGATGTGATTTTAAAATCATGGGTAATAGCAGGAGCAGAACAGCAATTTTAATGTCTAGCATGGCTTTTAATTAGAGGAAGCAGTAAGGTTACAAGACCCTCACATAGCGTCTGCCTCTACACTGCTTTAACAAAAACTTCCTTCAGACACCAGGAGGCACCAGCATCCTGAGAGGGATGGGCTTCTGGTGGGTGATGCTCACAGCTAACTTCGAGGTGTTCATATGTGCATTTTCTCCAGCTGGGCAAGCGCTACTCTTGCCTAAGCATGAGATTTGTATTTGCCTGTAGCCTCCCGTATCCCTTCATTTCTCCCAGGCCTTCCAGTGTATGAACATCTCCACTAGCTGTCATCTTTTTGCCCTCAAAATTCTCTTCAAAGACTTGTTCTTGCCTGTCCCACATCAAGTAAAACCTTGCTTTTTCTCCCCAGAATATGATACACCACTGCATGTGCCTCATAACCCAGTGGAACCACAGCAGTCCCCACATGCCTACGCAGCCACTAGTCATTAGTGGAACGACCAGCCCCCAAGTCTGCTCTTCCTATCGTTATTATCTCCAATACCATCACACCTAAATTGGCAACTGGGCAGAATGCTCCTTGGATTATGCCACCCAGGTTATTTCTGAGCATATAAAATTTATGTCCATCTAGCTTTACACAGAAGCACTCAAATGCTGAACAAGCCAAAGCCTGAATGTCTGCTGTGATGAGAGGTGCACTGTGAGAGTTAAATCCCCAGGGTGCAAGCAGTTTGTTTGTCTTTACTTGCAACAAGCCAAAACAGACAGACCACGATGTTAGTGTTATCCTCTTCAACATCTCTTCCATCACCCTGTTCAGCCAGTGAGATAAGTCCCTCCCAAGGACAGAAACCCATGGGAGCTCAAGTCCCACCCTTTAACGTGAGCTGTGTTTAGTTTTCTGTTCATAGCCTCCATCAGTGGAAAACTTGCTTCCTCAGTGACCAAGGAGGGGGCTACCAGAGAACCAGGTTCCTGCCCTGAGAGATGACAACCCAAACAGCGCAAAAGCAGATGGCACCAGAGCTGCTGGCACTACATCAGTGCTGGAGGCACTCTTCCTCAGGAAGCCTCTCTGAGGAAGGCATGCCACAGAGGGGTCCCCATTCCCAGGTACCCTGGAGACTCACAGCTGCATGGGCAGGAAGCAGCATCAATGTCACAGTGTGACAAAGCACATGGCACTGCCTCGAGCCTACGGAAAGCCACCAGCATGGATCTGCCCCACGAGGTCCCAGTCTGTTTCCTCAAAGCATAAACCCCTTAAACCTGGTGTTTCTGGAACTTAAATCTGACGGTTTAAAGCAGCTTAAATGTGATGCGAGCACTAATAAAAACACCATCCACAAGCTCTGCTGCTGCAAAGCAGCTGGCTTTGAAGTCAGATAATTCACTTAGCAGGAGCTCAGCCTTACAGTGCTCTTGAACAAGGACAGAGGGACTGCAGGAGCATCGCTAGCAGCAAAGCCTATCTGGAAGGACTACCAGGTTGTTTCTATTTACTGCTCAGGGTACTGACAAGTCCGACAAGGAGAAAAAGCACACATACTTTCCTGCTACAAAGGCAATACAAGCAGCCCAAACGCATGAGGTAACTCACACATGAGCTTTTTTAAGCAATGGCTGTGGCCATTTCTGGGGTTTGGGACATGATTGGCCCAAGGGAACACACTGCTACGTGACACACAGCCCCTCTCTGGGATTCACACTCCAGAGAGTTCACTGAAGCTAAAGCTTTTATTGCCTTTTTACTTTGTTTCAGGGCTGGGTAATTTTATGGCCATTAATAACACTTACAGTTAAGTAAGATACGCCTATGAAAAGGTAATCAAATGTCATGCATGAATCCAGAAACCAGCAGTGGTTCATTCAGAGAGGGCTGAGGAAATGGCAAAACAATTATCTTTGAAAGGAAAGAGGAGATGTACTTCTATATTAGCAATTAGCAATATGTACTTACATATCAAGTAACCATCCACCAGTAAATTAAACAAGGGTTGGTGCTTGGAGCGATGGACCACAGGCACAGCCAGCTCCCAGGTGGGCTTCGGCTGGGGGGCAGATCCCCAGATGCCTAGATTATGGGCTGGGAACACAGGAGGGGATGAATATGAACTAAAGTAGGAATCACCACCTCTGTGATGAAGGCATCCCTACGCTGATACAGCAGAGGATTAAACTCTGCAGCTAGACAGTCCTGAGGACTGAGAAAAGATAAAGGAGGAGATTGGAGACCAACAATGGGAGGGAAACATGGGCAATCCCACTGGAGGCTGGCTGCACCATGCCCACAAGCAAGAAGGTCATGCTGATCTTCTGCCACAGTCACCCCCAGGAAGCTGCCGTTCTGTGACAGTGGCACTGCTTGCTCTCAGCCAGGATCCCATCTGCCCCCACACCACAACAGGGGTCAGCAGGACACAATGGGCAACACATCTGTAACCAGAGCAGCCAAGCACCGTCTGGTTGCAGGGTATCAGTGTAACTGGTGCCCATTACACTTTCTAGTTGTTTTTTTTCTGAAGAGGTTTCCCAAACTGTTAATGTGCCTCTGATAACATCAGAAGAATGTGCAGCTGATCTGCCCACCCCAACAGAAATAATGACTGAGGGTTTGTTCATGGAACGACCTCCACATCCTGATACCACACTAAATCACACTCCTGGCTGGCGTGTTCAGTGTGGGGAAAGCAGGCTGAGGCTGTGGCTACAGCAGGGTATGCTACTACAGTCAGGATACAAGCCCATACACAGCACAGTGATGCTGGAGTCTTTTTTTAATTCCACATTTTTCTGCACTGCACTGGCCCCTTGGAATCCAGAGATGAAGATGGAAAGGGAAGGATGCCACAGCACTTGTGCAAAAGGTTTCTGGAGGGGGAGGGAAGGGCAATTTGGGACATTTATGTGGGAAACAAACCCCCAAGAACCCCTTATTGCAGGGTAAGGAACAGTCATCTTTTCTCTAAGCTCCACACAGACTGTCAAAAAACCCAACCCACAGAAAAAACAAACTCTAGCAAATTAAGTGTAAGAGCATAATAAAGTAAGTAAAAAAAGATTTTAAGAAACAACTTACTAAAGCCTTAAAAACTAATAGAAGCTTTTTTTTTTTCCCAAACGTATCAAAAGGAGGAAGCCTGCCAGAGAGTCTGTAGAGCCAGTAGATGGGTGAAGCAAAAAGATAAGGCCACAGCAAAAAAGCTCAATTAATTCTTGGCACATGCACGAAGGAGTTTAAGAAGGTTCCCACAGCAGAGACTTGCTTTACATGGGACGAGCCAGAGGAATGTCTCCAGCCACACCACCAGCAACAGAGGTGCAATGACAGGGGCTTGCAGAGCAGCCAGGACAGGGGAGCTCTGGTCTTTGCTCCTCACTACAAAGGGAACACCAGCACCAGGAAATCACAAGGTGGAAATATCAACTCACATGACCAGGGCCAGACGTGTAATTAAGGACAGGAGCATGTTACCAGAAGGGCACTGGGGGTGACAGAGCTGGACAGGTTCCCTGTACTCTGAGGTGAATGAGCAGGAAGAAATCCACCATCAGCAACTAGCTGCAGGTGATATTCTGGCAGTTCCACAACTCTCCTGACCAGGCTATTCGTGAAAGGCAAGAGACGCACGAGATCCCTCTGAGGGAGGCAGAAGCAGACCCCAGGAGGAGGGAAAGCTGAAGGTGAACACCCAAGTGAGATACCCCATCACCCTATTGCTTCAGACTGTTCTCTGGGAGGTCTCAGTAATGAGGACTTAAAAGACAGCAGCAGAGAGGGAGAGGATGGTACTGTGAAGGAGGTCAGTGTTTCGGGGGTTCAGATGTTTTGCTGTGGGTGCTGGAGATAGAGGACTGTGTCTGTAACCGTACTGGAAATCCTTGGTCATCATAAAACATGAACCACCAGTAAACAGGAGAAGCATGGTTCAAGTTCCTGTCTGCTTCCAGCATAAACGAGCATGATCTGGTACCAAGCATACTCTGTCATCGATGTTCATACGAAGACTTGCCACAGCAGCACAGATGATGAAGTTTGGACCAGGATACTTGTCCTGAGCATTCCTTTCTTGGCTTCCCAGGGTGCCTCCCAGAAGGCCCTGCTGCAATGCTGCCTGTAACAGGGCTGTATTAAGGTTAATATTATGTTTATGGGAAAAATCACAAACATGGGAGTGGTAGAAAATTTGGGGTTGGAAGTGAAAATATGTGTAAGGTTATGGAAAGGCTTTATAGCTGGATATATACTTCTATGTTTAGTCTGGACTGCCCTGAGCACCTCACAAGCCCTTTCCTCTCACCACCCACTTGCCATCCTGCATTTTCCAGCCTCAGGTTTTCCCCACTGAACCTTCCTGAGGGATCAGGCTGCTCATCAGAGACAAGTCCCAATCCATTTCTTAAACTTACAAGAATGAACTCTGCCTCCTGTGGCACACAGCGCCTCACACACGGCTGCTGTGGTCCTCTGATGCCCACTGGAATGAAGCATCTAAGGGGGCTCAATGGAAGCCCACCACCTGGAGGCTGAAGTTTTCTATTCAGGAGCCTAACTCCCACCCACAGCCCCCTAGAAAATGTCATGGGTCCACCAAAAAAAAAAAAAGCCTACAGATTATATATTCAGTTTTAAAAAATTAAGTCTCACTTTCTGTTATTCGCTTAGACCTCCTTGGGGCAGGAAACGAGGACTTTCAATTTGGCTATAACAAGGGGAAATTTGCAGATGAATGGAAGATGGCTTTGCTCCTAGAAATGCTGGCATAATGACTCCACAGCGAGATACCAAAGAACTTCAAGCTATTCAATTTATTCTAGTGACAGATAGTGTGTCAATCACCTCTTAAGCACCCGAATACGTTAAAAAGTTTTTTTTTTTTAATTATAAGTTACACTTTAATTTATCAAAGCCAGGGCAATTTTTAGAGACAGAATGAAGCAAGACAAATGTATGTACTAGAAATAAGCCTCCTTTTAATACATATATACAGTGAAGGCAGTTAATCATTGGAACAATTTATCTACATTGTGGAGGATTCTCCATCACATGTTATCTTTTTAAGGCAAGAATAGAAAATTTTATTAAAATCCGCTCTGGTTCAACCAGAAGTTGCAAGTTTTAAGTAGGAATTTCTGAATAGGAATTTTTGTTCAATGTTATTATGCAAGACAGACAAGATTTTTGTATTAGTGCCTACTGACCTTAAAAGCCAAGAATGATTGTAATGAGAGAGGTTTCCCATTAAAGGGGATGATATTAAGGGAGTTAAAATGTATTTCTTTGAACTATTCTGAAAATTTTTGCTTTGATATAGATATTCTTATGCAGTCAGTGTTTATTTAGATATCAAAAGGTACTAAAACTAATCATGAGAGTTTTCTTTAACATGTATTTAATATAGCACAATAGACTTACTGAAGCACGTAAAATATCTGAAGTATATTAGGAGTTTAAAACCTTGTAAAACTATGGATTACTAACCCAGTGCTATGAATGCATTTGGGGATTTGATGGGATGTCGCAGGATATTAATTCCCCCCCCTCATCGCAGCAGCAGGGTGAAAGGAAAGCTCCTCTGGTCCCTCTAGCTATGGAGGCAAAAAAATATTAGAGCCCAGTAACAAATTTCTGCTGGACTTGCAGAGGTTTTGGTGCACAGAGATCCTGCTCCTCTGGTTGCACACATGTCCTTCGCTAACACAAACAACCGCCAAAGAGAAAGAATGCTGAACTTCAAGTCAGAACTAAAATAGGTAGAATAGTCAAGTATTAAATTAACCAGAGCTCTGGATCAAACTTTTCCACATTAGATTGAGCTCCGGCTCATGCACACCACACAACCTCTTTTAGTCAACACAGACACAATCAGATCTGATTCATATTCCAGCTAAGGATCAGCTCTTAATTCCCTCAAACGAAATCCAGACGCAAGGTGCCCCACGTTCCGACACGATGGGGATTCTTAAACACTCTCCTCCTCTGTGCGCGCGCTCAGGACACACCAGAACGCACCAACTTGGAGCAGGCAGATACACAAAGATGGCTTCTTGCCAGGCGTGCTCCTCTACAGCAAGATACAGCAAGCCTCCCTGTCTAGTCCTTGCTTACACTAAAAGCAATTCCTATCTGAACTGGCCATGAACAGCCTGAAATTACAGCAGAAATCAGGCGTCGCACACAAAGCCAAACTCGCAGCTGATGCTCACTCTCCCAGGCATGTTTCTGCCCCACCCATGCTGTAACATCTGACACAATGCCACTGCATTGATGACAAACCTGCCCATCACCTGAGGGAAATATTTTTTTCTACCCAAACTACAGCCAGATTTCCCAGTGCTTCATTCCAGCTGCATCAAATTCAAAGCTTTCATACTATCTGTAAAGCAATTTCAGCCAGCTGGTCAAGAGTTAGGAGTTTATGCTCCATATCCAAGCCCTTTCAGAAAGATACACCTGTTGTAGGAGAGGACTCAAACTGGTCTGTCACTGCAGCATCTCACATCACCCTCACCATGATGGTAAGGAAGGCTGCATGCCCTCACACCACTGATCTCCCTCCTCCTCAGCTGTCTTCATTAACTCTTACATGCCATGGGGAATCAACAATAGTAATGTGCATGTTTGAAACCCTGCTAAATTTAATGTGAAAGGAAGGAATTAAATAAACTATTGAATAATACTGGACTTGGACCTCAAGGCTTCCTACATGATTTCTGCTCCCAGTTTGACAGAGAACTAGCTGTAGTTATTCTTTGAATTTTTAACCTATTTTGTAGTGATTTCATCCCAAGTGTCCTTGGTTTGCTTTTGAGAAAAATACTACCTCACAGTCAAAACATATCATAGCTACTATTACCTTTCCAGAACAACAGATGCCAAAAAAGAAACCAAATTTGTTTTTGCCTGGTCTAGGTTAGACCAATGTTTGTCCCCTTCGTATCTGTGCAGTGTTTTTAAATTGGTTCATAATTCACTCTAGTACCTTTCTTGTTATCAAAGTCAAAACACCCAGTTTATAATTACCCATGTCTCCTGTTTAGAGAAGGCAGCTTATGCTTGTTGGGCTCCCTTCTGTCAGGACACAGCCCATCCTCTACAGACTGTTGTAGACACTAGCATGGCTACACCTGGTCTGCTGCTGTGCCACAGTATCAACTCAGCCACGTTCCTCTGTCCTTCCTAGGAGGTGAGCAGGTGGTCCTGTGAAACCACCACCCTATGGATGTGACATGCTGAGATTTGTTCCTCTCTCAAGGGTTAATGGCAGGACTTGGCATCACATAGCATAAACAAGGTATATCACATCCCTGACCATGGGCCCAGCAGGGGTGAACTGGACCAGCTCTAGAAGAATAAACCTCATGCAAGAAGAGAGGATGAAGGTGTGGCTAACTGTGGGTGGAGAAGATGCTAGAAACCTAGGACAGCATTTCTGTTCTGCCTTTGAAACTCCCTCCCCACCCCCCAAGCTAAGTTTTGCTTGCCATTAAATAATACCCACAGTGTCTTGAGCTCTGCCCAGTGCCAGCTCAGCACCACACAGAACCGGTCCTTTTATGTATTACAGGTCATATTTTGACCAGCAGAGCACAGGAGACCTGTGGAAGCACCATTTCTGTATATGCCATTTCACTCTGCCATCATCGGGTGCCACCATGGGCAGAGCCAGCGCCAGCAACAGCGCGTGCTTCAGGCTAAGGGGTCTGTGAGCACAGGCTCAACAGCAGTTGTTTACATGTGTTTGTCTGAAGTTAGGAAAAAAGGGAAAAAAGAAAAAAAGGAAAGAATAAGAGAAAATGAGCATTTTAATTTCCCAATAAAATCTATGCCACAGTATGAGTCATTGTTTGCTTTTTTACACTAGTTGGGAAAGGCCGCCTGGTTTTAATAACTAATACTGCTGAGTTCAATAAAAAGCACTTAATTTACTCCAAACCCTGATTAATGCCAGCTTCCCCTGGAATTTTATCTTTGTTTTAATTTGAGTCACTATGTTAAGGGGGGAAAAAAGACAGAAGGGGATAGAAGTCAATTAGTTCCTGTGCTTGTTTCTGAGCAAAACACTGGAAAATGGAAGATTGACAGGTATGGTCTGAGAGTCTATTTTTCCCCATTCCTTGGGCTGACTTTCCCCTAAGAATGTAATGTTTGCTTAGTCTTAAAAAAGGAAGCTTAACGGCTCACAGCTCAGTTTGGAAAATAAAATATTCCAGGGCCAATTAGGATCAGATTTCTTTGCTGGAAGTATATTGCTTTGAATGTGTTAATATTCAAGAGATACGCTACTGTTTAATTGGACACAGAGAGCCCTTAAAGCTCGAGAGCTCTAACATGAAAACAGCCAGCCTCATTCATGTGCTCTGGAGTGGCTACAGAAGGAAATAATCTGGGATAAAACCTCTGATAAGAGGTTTTCATCCTTTCCCTTCGATTGCCTGCACATATGTTTATTCAGATTCCTATCTCATACAAATAACCAGCGCTAAAGGCTTTTTTTTTTTCTTCTTAGGCTGGGAAGTTGAATATTCAAAAAGCTGGAGTAGGCGAGCTGCTGATAATGGAGTTCAACACCCTCTGTGGCTGCGGGGGGATCAGCTCTGCCCAGCATCACACAGGAATCCCGTGACAGCGCCAGGGTTAGGATCCAGTTCTCCCACATCCCTCACCAGCGCCTTAACTACAAGTAAACATTCCCTCTCTTCTTACAGCCCTCTATCTTATTCTGTGCAAGGAGTACGCCAAGGTCCTGCCAAGCCAATAGTTTTTAATTACATGATCGCATACTCTTGTAATGCATATATGCAAGGGAACTGAATTAAGGTCGCATGGGCCTGGGTATTTTCTAGCTTGTGTGTGACTGATTTCTGTGGCTTTACGGAGGTGGTTTTGGATACCTTGTCTAGGATTACCTTTCACTACAGAAAATGAGAGAAATAGAAATGAAATTACCCAACCTCACAGGGCTACTTGCAAACGCCTGCAGCAGAACCTTAACTCAGGGCCTTAAAGGAGCAACGGAGACCTCTGTCTCTTCAGCAAAGAGAGCAACTGCTGGGAGCAGGAGCCTAATTACGTAACAGGCACTTCACCACACACTGGGCTTGGGTCTTGTTCCCTGCTCTGAGCAGCCAGGGACATGTGAAGTTAGCAAGCCTGAGCTCTTTGCTGTGTGAGAGGCACTCAGCAGCACTCTGGCAGGGCACTGCGTGCTCACTGTCACAGTCAGGTGTCCCCTGAGCAAGACTTCATTCTTTGTGCGTGTTAGAGACCTGTAGAACTATGAGCCAGTAGCACACAGAGGGAGGAAAACTTCCCTGGATTTCCTTGCTCCCAGCTCATCCCGAGGCTTTCAGGCTGGCCTACAGCAGCAGAACAGCATCGCAGTGGCTGGCACACCTGGACACTGGTGGTGCAAGCCATTCCTACCAGTCTCCAGCACCAATCCTTTTAACAAGGCTGAGCATCACCTCCTGGCTCTAGTGCAGAGCTGGCCCTGCCAGCGTTGCCAAGGACAGGGCCAGGGGATAGGGGAGCAAGGCCAGCCAGGAAGGATGCCAGAGGACCAGGCAGCTCCTTCAAAGACACAGGAGCAAGATCCAGACTCCAGTCACCACCACTAGCCCTGGTCAGGCACACCCAGGTCCCCAGCAATACAGGAGCTGGGGTGGCCAGTCCTTGAGGGGCTCCCCTTCCTCCGATGCACAGAAACAGAGTCCTGGGAGCCAACCCCTCTCTGGGAGTGAGCCACCAGTCCAGTGAGCATGAGAGGTGCTGGGGCCAAGGAAGCAGCACAGGCAGAGTTCTTCACCCTTTACAGCCCCACTTTCAGCCCACATCCTCCCTCTGTTAACACAAACAGAAGCAGAGAAAGGCAAAACCAGACGAGGTATTCTAGCAAACAAGAGAGTCAACAAAACAGCTGAAGGAATTTCAAGTTTCAATGACCATTTTTTTCCAGGAAAAAAACACCCCAAAATGCAAACTTGTGAAGGAAAAAAACCAAAACCACATCTGTGGAAAAAGTATATACAGAACTTTGAAACCTCAGCTGTGCACAGATTAGGTAACAATACCCATTATTGAAAGGGTCTCTTGAGAAGATGCTACCACCTCTGTCAGCCCACAGCTAACCCCCTGCACCTCTCTATGGTAACTCAGGCTTTCCTCCTCACACCAGCAATTACGGGAAAGGGATTTCAGGCACTGCCCCTGTACCTCCTAGGAAATTCATTCCCTGTGGTTGTTGGGCAACCCTTTTCTAATAAAAATTAAACAAACAAATTTAATAAAGAGTTTTATTCAGAATAGAGGCCAATTTGCTACTAATGGCAGCATTAAGGTCCTAAAAGGGTATTGAATTACAGAGCAGTAAAGCCATAGAAAACAGCCTGTAGTTCCAAAATAACTACAGGTGCCAAAATTAAGGACCACCAAATTACCAGCCTGTTTCCAATGCTGGCCTGCAAATACTCAACACAAGGTGAAAAGTGAATGGCAAATTATTGTTTTTATATTAAGAGAGAGTTGTTTGAATGTATGAAATGCATTTCATTGTGCAATTTCTATATTTGCTCCATTCCCAAAACGGAATTATTCACCTAAAAGATAGATTAATGAGACAACACTAAGCAGAGGGGAAAGGTCATGTATAATTAGAGTACTTTCAAAGAGTGTTTATGAAAGCTATTTAACTACACCAAGGAAGAGTACACTGTACTTAACACTAAGTGCTTCTAGGATGGGCTGAGCACCTGCGCTGCTCAGCACACAGAAGGGCTTTAAACCAAACCAAACCCTCCTTTGCATGAAGGACGGTGATTCTCCTGGGTGACAGAGAATGACATTTCCTGTCAACCGACCTCCCAGGCTCCCAGGAAGGGGAGCCAGCCCTTGGTAGCATCACCGTTCAGTTTGAAAGATCACATGCTCCTTGCCTGAAAATGTGAAGTTCGGATTCAAGGTGCAGGCTGCTTGCACAGCCATGTGAGGCAGTGTAATGGCACATGAAAGAAGAGGTCAAATTTACTAAGTGTTGAGGAGGTGTCATCAAGAGCTGCATATTACTTCAAGATGTGTCTTCAGCAACAGAGCCCGCACAAGCCCCTCTCACAGAAATCTCTTCCACCCACTGGGAGTTGGAGAATTCCTCCCAGCCCCGGTGGAAGTCGCTGATCTGCACAGGCTTGCACACGATCTGTCTCTCCTTCCTGCTCAGTCCTCTCTTAAAGAGCCACAAAATAAAAACCAAACTGATGGGAATGACCCTCTGACATACCCCTGTGCTTCCTTCTTTTCCATTTGCAGAACCATGCACGTTACCTGCAGGAAATTAAGCTTTCACAAGGCAGCAACTGCATCCCACACCATCCACAGAGCTGCTTTCACCTCTGGCACCTGTCACTTTGCTTCAGCTTGAATTATCAGTTTCCTCTCACAGGTGGTAGCAGCCTGACGTTCTCTGGGGATGGGTGAGGCAGATTTTACCTGTCAGTAGGTGGTTAAAGCCAGTGTCTCCAGACTCCACAGAAACACTCCAAACAAACACACCTCCTTACCTCTGTGTTTCCCATCAAGCAGTGCCATGCAGGTGGGAATTGTCTGCCCAGAGTCAGTAAGTCACCAGCTCTGTGCAGAGCAACAGCTCCTCCTCACCACTGTCTACCTCACAACCCCCACCCCTCTACTCTTCAAATTAAACTACTGCCTGCACAACTGTCAGCAGCAAGAACAATGTTCTAAAGCAAGCACCAAGGCAAACAGAGAAGCCATCAGGCTCTCCACAGAGCAAACACAAGCTAAAATCCAGAGTCACATAAATCACACTGATACACATAGTTCTGGGGGAGAAAAAAAAAGAAAACGGAGGGAAAGGAGTGACACATTTGTCTTGCACCAGCCCTGGAGGCCCCTTCCCAAGACCAGAGGCACTGATGATGTACAACCTGGTTTGGCCAAGGCCAGGGAGCTAGCTAGGAAGAAGATCCCGGCATATCTGTGCAGATACCTGCTCCTGGGATCCTCGAGGACTGTTTTCACAACCAGCTAACACCCTCTTCTGCAGTGGAAGAGCTGCAGCCAAAAGCAAAGCCCCTCTGTCTAATCCCCTGCCTACATGAAGCAACTTTTCTCAGACTGTACGTCACAGACCACTTTTGAGGGCAGATCCACAGCTCCAAACCATGGTGCTGAGATTCAGGAGAGAGAGGGGTTTGACCCGGAGAACCACAGAACTCTGGCTGACCCTTCACAGGATGTGAGTCCCCTAAAGATTACATGTATGGGCTGAATATCACAACATAGAAATACGTTCACTTTTGTAGCAATTCTAGCTCCTCAACAGTACCTGGGCTAGAGAAGATGGACTTCCTCAGTGTCTCCTTTGCAACTTCTTCTGAAACACAGGAGAAAAGTCACACACAAACAAATGGGGAAAGAGTATCTAAACTCATGTGAGCTTCAGCCAGCCCCAGACATGCCAAGGAGCTATAAAGGGCACAGGAGAAAGAGGAGGGTGTCCTACTGCACCTACCCTTGTCCCACCCCCAATGTGGGTCACTGTGTTTGGTAGCAGAGCCACAGGTCCCCCTCTTTTCTCAGCAACACTTCAGTTACAAGTGTCCAGACCACTCAGCTTATTTCCTGCATGTTCATCTTAGGCAGAAATAGGATTTGCCACAGTCTGATGGATATACCCCAAACTGGACTCAGCACAGTAGCACCCAAGAGACCTCATCAGGATCTCTGCTCCTGAGGGCCCTTATTCCCCAGAGGGTAGTCACTCCACCCACAAACCACAAGTGCTCAAGGAAGTCAATGTGCTTTGTGTTATGTATTCTCAAGTTCAGCACAAGTGCTGTAAGGTGCACTTGATGTAATATTTCGGGCTTTTCACCCAGCAATTTAGCATCAGCTCTCACCATAAATTGCAGGTCATGGAACTAGGAAATAGTTGCTGTGTTAGAAAATGAAAGAGCCAACACAGTTTGAGTGGAACACAAGGAGTTCTTTCATGCTCCAGACTCTTTCTCCTTCTGCACTGTATAACCCTCACCCTGGACTGGGGAGTCCTGACCTGCTCAGCACTAACACTTGATTTTAAGAAATCTGATATTCAACCCCTAATGCAAAGTGCACATGCTTATTTTTCTTTTGGTGAGGATATATATTTAAATAGATATAACCTTGAATGTTTTGCTCAGCAGTCCTTGGTTGTGCTGTAGCTGCAGCACAAAGTCACAAAGGATCACAGAATCGTAGGGGTTGGAAGGGACCTCCAGAGATCATGGAGTCCAACCCCCCTGCCAAAACAGGTTCCCTAGGACAGATCACACAGGTAGGCATCCAGATGGGTCTTGAATGTCTCCAGAGATGGAGACTCCACAATCCCCCTGGGCAGCCTATTCCAGTGCTCAGTCACCCTTACTGTGAAAAAGTTCTTCCACATAGTGGTGCAGAACCTCCTGGGCTCCAAGTTGAGGACATTGCCTATAATAGTACATTAGGCATGGGCAAAGCATGACAGTGGCAGAGTTAAAACTTATCACAGTCCCTGAGTGAGCATTGCACAGCCTTTGAAAAATTTATGGTAAAGTATTAGTATCAAGATATAAAGCACAAGAGCGTTCATGTGTTGGACAGTCTGGTGAAGCCAACGTTTTCAGAAGACTTTAAATCCATTAGTCGTACCAGACTAAGCATCTGGGAACAAGCAAACGTTCACCGAATGCAGTGGAAACAGGGGTTGGTCGTGTGTATTGAAGAACAGCTCTTGTGCCCAAGTTTCCAGGAAGTCAATGTGCTTTGTGTTATGTATTCTCAAGTTCAGCTCTCCCTCCGTGTTATTTGGCTGCTGAAGAAACTTTGGGCTTTGCACAAACAGTAACACAGATATTTCAATATTAAACTCATTTTCAATTTTCTGATAATCTCTGCCTGGCAAAAATCACAGTGAAAATAAAGAGATAATTACAATAAGCTGCTGAAACAGTGAACAGCAGTTATTTCTTAATTCAGTAGCCTCACTTTTTATGTGCATGTCTGAGCTTATAACATCCATGAGCACTGCATGTTGGTTTAACCTATTTCGCAAAGCTCAGGAGAGAAGATTAATTTAGCTCTCTTACAAGTCTCTCCAGTGGTTGAATATGTTTTGCTTCAACAAAGACATTGCAGGCAATCCAGGAAATTGCAAGGGGGGAAAAAAATACATTAAGACAGTGCCATATGTGGTGTTTCCAATACCTACAGAGATAAGGTGACTTACAAACTTTCCCATCATGAAACAGATAACTAAGAAAGGGCATTTTTTGGACATATAGGAAGCAAACAACTGACAGTTGTGTCCCTAAGTACTCTGAAAGATTAATGGTGAAATATTATTTTTAAAATAGTAATACTTGCACTTTTTTTTTCCCCTCCTTTTTAAAAAACTTTGTGTAAGACCAGGTAGGCTCTGAAAAATCTTCTTAAATAGCATTTGATGGTGGATTTGTTCAAACCTAGTAATGTATTTGAATAACCAGTGCAAAAAAATCTGTCTTTAGTGCCCCCTCCTTGCAAGGACATCGTTGAAAAGAGTATCCCACATCCCCCATTTCTTCCCACTCTAAGTCACCAGGCTATGCCAAAGCAGAGAAGAGGATGGAAGATGCTCACAGTCCATATGGACAACACTTTTTGAAGAATCCAGAGATTTCTTTCCCTGGCTTTGTCCACGTGCACATCAAGAGTGGGAAACCCTCAAATCTCCCTCCTAGAGCACAGGCACATCCCAGGGAAGAACTCTGGCATTTTTACAAGGGCAAAGCCTGGAGGGCTGCTGCGCCGAGTGCTGTATCATGCCTAGAAAAACGATACAGCAGACTGGCACTTGGCAAAGGGACCAAAGGCTCTCCAGGCTACCCAGCAAAACACACTGACAAACGTTACTCAGACACCACTGGGTATCTGTGTGTGAGGCAACACACAGGCAATGCGACCAGTTACTACTCCTGCTGAGCCTTGACACAGCCTGCCCTTCAGTGCAACAGCCCTGCTGCTCACACTGATGGGCATGTGAAGCCTTGCCATGGAAGCAAAGGCGGCAAGGTGTTTCCCAAATGTTATTTTACGTAAGTATGATAAACGTTCCACCAGAGAGCATAGAAACTGGTTCATGGCACACACAATACAGGGATGCTGCAAACATGCAGCCCCTCTAATGCTCCAGATGTGCTCCATGCATATCCAGATGTGCTCCCATTTGAAGTCTCTGATATTCCCCAGCTGCGCGGGTGACTCACTAGCACATGGGCCAGAGTATCTCCCAAACCACGAGATCCCCACAGCACACTTGAGCGGCACGTGCTAAGGGACTGCCCAGGCACCTCTGCAGAAACTCAGTCCTCCCACAGAGCAGAGCACCCTTCCTGCCTGCATAGAGAGGCACCACAATTGTCACGAGGCAGCCATGAAGAGCAGTTTTGCTTTATCCTATCAGGGCCAAAGCCAAAAGCACTGGATTACAATATGGAGACTTACTGAAAGGCAGCATAACAGATGCAGAGTCAACAACTGCCTGAAATTTAGAACTATGATTTGCTGTCAGCCTTTCTTCCCTGTGGTATCACCCAGTCATTCAGGTTGGGGATGGGCCATAGCCAAAAACCTTTTGCCAGAACACACTCTGAAGAAATAACCTCAGCTTGGAATACAGCCTGAGAATATTTGCTCACTCAGATTCAGCATAATACTAAAGGGAAGCAAAGCTTCAAATAATTTCTGGTCTCTCCTACTCTTTTTCCAGTTGCTCAGGTTGGAGATGATGACACAAATTTCATTATTTCGCTCCTTTCCCATCATCTGTGCAGGAGCCCACTCTGCTAGCTCCCACTAACACAAATGTTCACACTTCTGTCCAAGAAGCCTGCTGTCTGCTTCTCTGTGTGAAAGCAGAAGGATTGCTTGCTTCAGCCCAAACATTTTTGCTGTGTTTTGGGTTTTGGTTTTGTTTTCCTGATTTACTTTTCCAGTTTAGACAACTGTACTGATGCACTAAACTTCCGTAAATTCCCCTAAGAATCAAGAAATAATAACCTCCAGCAATCAATGCATCCTCAACTGCGTGCTGAAACTGCACTGCACTCAAGTAGAATAAGCTGTGACATTAGGAAAGGGTGTCCAAACTGCACCCGAGTCAGCAGGTACCCCAGGAGGGTTATGGGCTGCCATCAAACGTTCAGGTCACCCTGGCAGCCCAGCTGAGAGGTGATGCCACCCAACAACACAGGGAGAGAATGACAAGAGCCAGGTGCCCACTGTCTTCCAGGGAACTGAGCTACACAAGGCACCCAATTCCTTTTGTTTGTTACCTCAATACTCAGCTCCTGGCAGGAGCCAGAGGATTTCTGTTGTTTGGCTCAGCACAAAGCCAGAAGGACCAGGGTGAGCAGGAGGAAGGAGGATGCATGAGTGAGGAGCATCCCTGCTCATCCCATAGTCTGCCAATAGTTCACACAAAGGGAGCAGTCTGTGGTGAACCATCAGCCACAACTTTCAGCGCATTTCCTAGTGACAATTCCGCTGGTGAAACATTCCCAACTCTGGAAACATCAACACCAGGTTTCTTGCAGGACATTAATCCCACCACATAGATCTGACTAGCATATAAACACCATCATCTTCACCGCTGCTTGGCACATCATAAATACAACTGCTTGAAGCTGGCCATTGGTCACTCGTCCAAGGGATGGTGCTGTAAATTCAGAGAGCAGGAGAGTCTGCACAGGAACAGCCCAGGAGAGAGCAGGAGACAGCTGTTTCATTTCTACATCTTACAGGAAAATATTTCCATGAAGTGTAATGTTTGGAAAGTGTCTAACAACCCAGTTCATGCTTTCTACAGATTATGTGGACTTAGCATTTCTGTTGTCTATACTGGGAGAGATGAATAGAGAGATAAAAGGAGGCATGAAAATATAAGACACTTGGAATGCAGGAGAATCTACAGAATGTGCGAAAAATGTAGGAAAAGCTAAATAAAAGAAGAAAAGACAAACGAGAGATTGTCAGGGCAGCCAGTGAAGCAGCAGGGTCCCAGTTCAGAGGTGGAATCGTTAAACGACAACCGAGGCAGCCCTTACTGAAGCCCACATGATTTTTTTTTTTAAACCCTGGAATTCACTAGGGGGAGCGTGTGGGCAAGGGCGAATGCCAGAGGAAATCTATTTTCCAGGAAAAAAAGGGATTATATTGGGAGTTTGGTCACCCCAGAACTGTGGGTCAGGGGATGAGGTGGCTTCTGCACTGGCCACACTCAGGGCACATCACCCAACAGCTTTTGGAAGGGTGAGAGGCGTTTACCACCCGTCCCATGCAGAGACAGCAGCTGTGGGAAAGCAGGTTTGCTTGTTTCCAGAGCAAGGACCAAGTATCACAGCCCTGTAAATGGGAACAGAGAGAAGTGCTACAGAGTAAATCTGGCCAATCTGCCTGAATCTAGGAGAGAAAGTTATTAAACCTTCTCTCATTCTCCAGCCTGTCACAAAAATCTGGGATCCTTGTCCAGAAAAGCCACAGTGCAGACACAACAGTTTACACTCAAGTTACAGTCCTCCCATGCAAGCAAGCAGCATGTCAGGCACAAGTTAGAGACAGCACGTCCTGCATCCTCTGCTTTTCTCTGCTGCAGGAGGAATAGGAAGCAGCAGATCCCTGTGGGAAACTGTGCAGAAAGGGGATGGAGGAGGCCAGTGAGGTAGCACAAAGCTCAGGCAGAAAAAGGAATTTTAGGCACAGGACAAATACAATACATGACTTTAAGGGTCTTCCTACTGATCCCGATGGAAAATACCCCCATCCAGGAAGGGAATGCAAAGAACTAGGACAGTCTGGCACAGATTTCCAAAGTATTCACATGCCCAGACGGCTCCGTACGAGCCTGTCACAAAGCTAATCCTAAACCTCTGGGGACGTGCTAGGCTCAGACACACACAGACCAACTCCTCTTCAAGATCCTGCATTTCCTTCAAGTGCACTAAAAGCAACTGTACAACACATGCACGTACACTTGGCCCATCCAAAACTCCCCAAAGTGTCCAGCCCCTTGCACTGAAGGGTATATCAGTGATTTCCAGACAAGCAGCAGCTCAAAGCTCCGATGCATGTGGGCATAGCCTGTATTTCCAGATGCTTGGCACACCAGCAGGATTCCTGCATCTGTGTACACATCTGGGTTCCGCAGACATGGGGCAGCCCGTTCGGAGTCTCTGCGCACGCACGGCAGCGTGCAAGGCCAGCAGACACTGGCACCCCTCAAATCCATCCAGACAGTGACAGGCAAGAGGAGGTGTCTGGGGAGACCTGGACAGATGGTGATATGAAGAGCAGATCAGTCCAGGAGACGCAGCCAGCAGATGAAGCTGGTGACATTCAAGGTTAAAGACAGGCTTAGGCCTTCTCAAACTTTCTACCTGGGGGCAAACCAGCACTGCATCTCTCAGGGACAGGAACACAAAGCTTGTGCTGCTCCTGGACTATCCTGTCCTTGTCAAGAGAAACAAGAGGCATGGAGTTACTCCTAGTCCCTGTGGGACTGCCAGAAATAACACAAACCTAACATCTCACACCAGCTGGCGAAGAGGACTAATCCCGCTTCAGAAACTCCTTGAAAAAGAGCCAAACCTCCCATCCAGTTCTCATGGCCCCTTCCACTCCACCCAGACCCAGTTCCTTTTCTGGCATGATGGTATCCCCAGCACTCTGCTGATGGCAAGCTGCTCCTTGCAAACCACTGCCGCCCTTTAGAAACGTTCTGCAGACCCACCCTGTGGCAGCGTGCTTGCCTGGGACCCCCCAGTGCTTCTGCTGTCCCATGCCATGGCCAGACACACCACAAGAAAGCAGCCAGACCAGGGGGTGGTAGGACATGGCAGACACAGCAGGGAGCTCTGCTCATTCCTCCCTCCACCCCAGTCTGGGGCATCGCAGCTGCACCGCTTCCTCCGAATTGGGCACCTCAGGCATCTCAAGACCTTCTCCCGCCCTGGCCTGTGAACCTCCATTTCTCTCCCTCATCTCAGCAGTCTGCATCCCATTTGACACCCCACCCCCCCAGCTCCAAGCCCTATACCCCCTCTGTAGAAGAGGAACTTGGTCATATTTTTGCTTCCCCCTTATCAAACATCTCCACTGGCTCCACATCCATTTCAAGCTGTAAGAGGGTTTATAAAAAAAAATCCAACATTTTCAAAATGCAGCATAGTGACCAGAGCAGAGGCACCAGCACTGCCATAACGGGGTCTGTCTCCATCTCCACCACCAGCTTACAGCCTAACAGGAAAGTCACTGACAAATGCCTAGCTAATGGCAAGTAATCCACCCTCTCATTGATGGTACTGCATAGCCCAAACCAATAGCCGCAAAGCGCTGTTTAATTTAGATGTCTGGGGGAATATGAGGGTTTATTTGCACGGCTGCTGTCACACATTTCAGCTCTGCTCCTGCCACCACATCCTTCCCTGTAGCCCTGCTCCGCTGCAGCTCCCACATTAGAGAAATAATACATGTTTAAAAAACTAATTTATTTTTTTAAGAAAGCATTTTTCCTCTTGAGTCAGTACAGGCGAAGGAGGCTGGCACGCTCAGCAGCCCTCAGGCTGCATGCAAATGAGCCAAAGGACAACGTGTTTCAGAAAGAAAAGATAAGTCCAAAAATGAATTTTAGAAGGGCACGTCCCTTATGAAAAGATACCCTGCACAACAACGGACAGAGCTAAATTCAAAACATTCCTAGCCTGATTTGGTGTGCAAGGCTCCTATCTTCCTCCGTCACACATTATTAAACGTAGATCAGAAATAGGATCTGGGATTACAGAACAGACTGAACTCGGGACATCAGAAGACACCTGTCCTATAAATAGGAATCATTTACCAATTCAGAGCAACACACACATGTTTTGGCAGCCTCTCAGCCAATAAAAGCAGGAGAAAACATCAGAATTATCTGAGTGCTATTATTTTAAATGCAGAACAACGATTTACATCATCACGACTTAACTCCTCATTTCCCAAGCTCTCATCATGCACGGCTGCACTGAATTCCACCCAAAAATTAACCCTTTCTGAAAGAAGTTTGTTACTATTATCAAAATCAACCTCAATTTCTGAACTGGATAACTGGGGTGGGTTTTCTGGGTTTTATTTTGGTTAGTTTGGATTTTTTTTGATTTTTTAGGTTCCCCCTCACCCCCTTTAAAACAAAACAAAAAAAAAGAGCAGTAACAACAAAGAGCAGAGCGCTGGATTTGGGGCTGTTCATTTGGAGCTATTGATTGTTTCAGTAGTTGGGGTTTTTCTTTTTTGCCTGTATCCCCCACATCCCAGGATTTCAACTTCAAAACTCCCAAGTGGATTAATTCACTCAGAGCACAGACTTTCCACGGCAAAGCGCTCAAAACCACACCAGTCTGGGATTCTGCAGGGAGCTGCAGTGCAGGGGGCTCCGATCTGTTGACATTTGTGTTTCTAGGAAAAATTAACAGAAACACGTGTGAGGGTCTGTACAAGGGAACAACGTGAAGCGCCGCTTCCAAACAGGTGCAGCCGATTATCTGAGGCAACGCTGTGCAGGGGGGGGAAGGAAAAACCACCCCAAACCCAAACCCCGCTGTTTTCTTTGCAAATTTTAAGAGCGCTAAAAACTTCCAGATAATGGGAAGTCCCTGAAGCTTTCAGAAAGTGTTTTCTCATACTCCATACCTGGTATGACAGCTGCTTCTTTGCAGCTATGGGGAGTTGTGGTTTTCCATTTGTGAAAATTCAAGTGAAATCTATCATTTTTTGGAAAGAGCCTAAGTCCTGGGGTTCTCAAATATCTTTACAGGTTGAACATTTGGAAAGGATCCAGGACTCCAATCAGAGCATGAATATGTGGAAATATTTAACTCTCTAAGAAACAGTATATAAAATAAGCTATTTCTCTGCTTGATGACTATTTCAGGATTGACTAATGACTTGTCGCGGTGCCAAACACCACGGAGATGGCTCAAGAGGATAATTTCTGAAACTTGAATTTGTAACATTCTATCAAAGAAAGACTATTTCTGTGTCAAAACCCTAGATCTGGGAATTTATATACAGCAAGATCATAAATGAACTTTTGGACACCAAGGTTCAGAAGCTGCTCTACTACATTTATCCAATTAAATATCTGCTAAATTTTTTTTTGGGGGGGGTGGGGGCGCACAGGGAGGGGGAATGAATAAGGTTAAAATAAAGCAGGAAAAATAAAGACTACTGTACCAAACCTAGGTCCTTCCTGGGGAAGCACTTGCATTTCATCTGGTTGGTCTCTGGATCTCGTGTCAGGAAAGGGTTTGGTGGCAGGGAGCAAAGACTGTCTCGCTCTCTCAGTCAGTGTATCAGTTTCTCCCTGGAGGCAGTTATGGCAAGGATAAGAAGCTATGCTTGCCTAAATTCAGCCATCTCTGCCCCAAAAATACCCTGAACTACATCTCATCTTTTAGTAGCAATGCACATCACACCAAGGCCAGGCGGGTTCTGGCCTAGGCAGGAACCAAGTTCAACTCCTTTCAACCAGTTCAAAACTGGAACCCGTAGCCCAAGCTCAGCTTTGCTCCCAGTACAGTAAAAGGCCTATTTCAACAAGATGCTAGCAAGAGCTAACAGATTCCATTTGGTTTGAAGTAGCAATTAATTGCTGCGATCACCACTTCTCTAGGAGGCACAACGCTCCTGTTACACACCTATTCAGGTTATAAGAACGGAAAGGGCTGCTAATAAACTTTTTTCTTCCTGCTTGGTAGAGGCTAGAGGCTCTAACCTAGTAATTACTACACAAAACCTCTAACTTCTGGCTTTAACAGTGTCAGCAAGAGTCTGGCTTTCAGGCTGACAGTGACTGTTAATCCACCTCATACCTAGGTAGACACATTCATTCCTACATTTATTCTCAGCATTATAAAACCGTGCATCATTAGCCCAAGGTTGTCCTGCATTGGGCTTTAAATCATAGCTTCTCTTTGAGCCTTGCTTTGCTAAGTTCAGCACAAACAGCTCAAAATATCTTTCTTCCCTTTGTTGGCATTGTACATTATGATCAAGGCATTTATTTTCCCCCTAAGTAGATGAATCCCATTAAAACATTGTCCATAGCTCTACATTTCCAAGACTGGTCACATCTATTACTCTCTCCTGAATCTTTTCTAACACCACAGTGTTTTTTCTGGCCAACAGTGCCTCACCAATACCACTTCTAACACCAGAGCTTCCCACTGACCCTTACAGTGTTCTGGGTGTGCCTGCGCTGCCAGCTGCTGCCCCACTCCTGTGGCTCTTGCCCACCCAGCTATTTGCAGTGCCTTCAACTCCTTTGTCATTACCTACTTCTACCTCACAATTTCAGCCAATGCTCTTTGATCCTGTAAAGTCCAAACTCACATTTGGTATCAAAACACAGGAATATGTGTTTACCTGTGAAACCATCAAGTGCCACTTCCAAGCTCAGAGCTGCACAGCACTTGCTGCTGCAGGAGCCTGCCAAAGCCAAGGAGCAGATCTTACACCGGCCTCTGACATGCTGTATGAGATAAGCTTGGCACAGAGAGGATAAAGATACAGCAGGTGTTAAAGCAGCAATGCCCATCTAGTACTTTACCATTTAAAAAGAATCTTTTACTCCTCACCTGCTGCACCAGGTGGAGGTGAGTGTCATGGGGGGCTTTGGGAGCTCTTGCTCGTGCCCGAGGGTGCTGAAACATAGCTTGACACTGCCCGGGCAGTGGACCAGATGGAGGGAGGAAGGGAGGGCTGAAGGTCTGATTAGCAAGAGAGGCTGCCATAGTACCATGGGAGGGGGAGTAAGAGGCAGCATGGAAAAGGAAAAGCTGCAAAAAGCCAAGCATAAGGGCCAGGAGGCTACAGCAAGGGCCGATAGTCATCAGACTAGGCTGAGCTCCTGCACAGCAGAAGGAAATGGCCACACAGCGACTGGTGCATGGGAGAAGGCGAGAGGGAGCATCACAAGGATGCTACAGGGGCACAGGGAAGGCCCAGCTGTCAACCACAGCCCTGCAGAAAGATGTGAGCAGGCTCAGCAGAAGACACACAGGGGTTGGGTTTGGCCAGGCTGAGAAGGTTCTTCTGAGAAGGCAGCTGCCCTTGGCATAGGCTACACTGGACATGTAAGGCTGGCTGGCAGAGAGAGGGAAGGGGTCAGATGGATGAGCTGGACCCAAACCAATACAGCAACCGGTGACCCTGCAGAAAGGGGAACTGAGAGCAGGATCTCAACTTTGAGCAGCAAGGGCCAGGCTGAGGGCACTGAGCCCAGCCAGCTAAGGAGGGGAGCTGTGTGGGACAGTATCCAGCAGCAGCAGCTCCAGCACTTTGCTCCTACTCGCCAGCGATGCAGGGCACTGAAAACAGATGTGGCACAGGCTACCAGGCAAATCCTACCACTACCTGCATGCAAGCACTGACATCATCTTTTTCTCCCACATTTACCTGCTGAAGGGCTCAGAGACTGGCAGGGCAGCTTCCTGGCAGGTGAGCTACCCAGAGCTGCAAGCAGCTTTCTAGAAGCACAACCTCCCCACCCACCCTGCTTCCCCCTTTAGCTTGCTCCCAAGCGCCTTCCTCCCAAAACCTACCTGTCCCCTGCAACCTCAGCAAGGCGACAGCATCTCGTTCCATGGCTTATGGCAGCAGCATGACCAAAGCATCCCAAGCCCGGCTGGCGCAGCCTTCTCACACTAACCCCAGAGATCCCGCATCCTCACAAGCTTTGTGGGCATGATATAGCCCTGGCATCCTGCTCTCACACCGTGGGGTACCTGGAGCACATGCTCACAGCCACCAATGCCCCAAGGGGATGGAGATGTAGGAAAAGCACCATAGACTTGTGAAAGTGAGCAGCTCTGCAAGGCGTTAGCGCTGGCAGGTTGGGCAGGAGGCAATTCACACCAGCAGGCTCAGAGACCATGCCCTGGCATGCCACCTAAACACAAAGCCTCTACAGGTACACGGTTTTGCTGCTGTGCACGTACACTCCCACAGTTACAGTCTACTACTGATACTAGAACAGGAATCTGGGAACATCAACAGTGCTGTGCAGCAGGTAATGCAGAATGGTTTAGACCCACAGCTTCTCTGGGCAAGTATGTGCTGGGGAGCACTTCAGAACAGTTATACAAGATCAGAAGGTTTCCGGAAGGACCTCCTGCCGTGTGTACAACTGTTACTTCATCAGACATCTAAGCAATTTCTTGGACTGTGGTCCCCCCTTTTTTCTTCCACCTCCTTATTCGCCTCTAAACAAATCCCAGAGCTGAATCAGTTTCCTCCATTTAGAGGCTGCACTCAAATTATTTCTAGGATTCCCATCTTCCTCTCTTTCTTTTTACTTTACAAATATATAAATAGTCACATCGTCATACGAGACAAGTAGAGACTGGCTCTTATGGGTAAAAAACAGATGTTTCCCAATCTTCCCTAACAAAGTAATATTTTATATACGGCTCTTCAATGGATTTATAGCCAATGAAGGGATGTTACTACATTAGCTCATGGAGGGGGTGGGTGATAAAAACTGGAAAGGAAGAGCCAGACAAGGAAAAAAGAAGCTATCCAGAGCGCTGCAATTGGAGAAGCATGACAAATGGGCAGCACAGTTTTAGAGGGCTTCGACAGCAAGGCAGATTGCCTGGCTGGGAGTGATTGTCCACAGCTGGAGCATCGCAGAGACCATCTGGTATTTCTTAAACATGCTTTCCCCAGGTGATCTGATTCTTGGAGTGCCCCAGCAAAGAAAAAAAAAGGTTTGTGAATCTCAGCCCCATTTCCAGGGTTCCCCTTATTAGTTAATAGAATTATATTTGAACCAGTTTCAGTTTCTCCTACAAGACTGTTGCTTTTGCCACCTTTCCAACAGAGGAGAAACTAAAAAAAAAAGACTATTTAAATTCATGGTGTTTTTCATTTCTTTATGAAAGTCAATGACTGTGTCTCTTGGCACAGCAACCCAATATAAAACTTAATGAAGTAAAAAGAGATCCAAAATTTCTTTTGAACACCTTGTAACCTTGCTCTTCCCCACCCCACTTTTAGCAGCACAAAGCATGTTTTCACAGGCATTCACGTTTCTCTCCCACTCCAGCGTATCCAACCCCACTACAAGCCCCTGAAAAAATAGTATGTAGACCATGTGTGGGACCGTGACCCTCTTATTCCCAGGATTTCGACCCTTTTCTTAGTTTGGAAAGAAGTTGAAGAATTTACTTAACTAAGTGCACCACACACTCCTGTCCCTGCAACAGGGAGGGCTGGCAGAGCAGCAGTACAGCAGTGTTTGCTGCTGCCCTCACATTCCCCAGCAGACAGCCCCTTCCTGAGCTAGGAGCATCAGGAACCAGCCAACGAAGAAAAGAGCAAGAGAAAGTGGTAAATAATAAGTGAACGGACAGATGGAAAAGGGGTTAGAGTGAGCAACCGGAGAACAAGCCTCAGGAACCAAACTGCGTTCCCACCAGCAGGCAGTGCCCCCACCGAGCAGCACAGCAAAGCAGGAGCCAGGGTCCAGCCACAGAGATTATCCCTGTCGCTCCCCGCCAAGCCAGGCTTACAACCCTCTCCTCTCCTCTCTGTTTTCCCCATGAGTTCAGCCCAGTCACCAAGCACAGGTCTGTCCGAGATGTATCCTGCACACCACAGACACACATCCCTGATTCCTGGCTGCAAGCTTCCCAGCAGCACATAAATAACCATTCCCCTTACTTATCACGGGGAGCAAATACAAAGGGATGGTGGCTGGAGCACTGAAGCTGGCCATACTCCTCTGACTGCAGCAAAATGTGTTGCTATGCCACTATTTGCTTGGAATTTGTTTTTATAAATGCAGAGAACTCACCAGACATGGAGCTCCTTGCTCTGCCCACGTTGGCAGCTGCCTGCTCAAAGCCTGCATTTGAGAAAAGCTAGCAAGACCTTACTCCCAGTCAGAAATACACACACAAGGTGCTTCAACTTCTCCAGGCTGAGAAAAATTAGATAATTAAATTACTGAGAAGAAAATACTGGACAAAAGAATCCAAATGAATATTTAAGGGAGGGGATGGACTTTGGTTTTAGGTGGTTTAGGCAGCTACCACCATACTGGAAGCATGTTTTGGCTGGAAACCCATCCTTGTGAAGTGGCATAGACAGCAATAATAGAAAACAATATAAGTCGTGATTGTAAAGCTAAAGAAATAGCAACCAACTGCAAATTACAGAGTATAGAAAATTAATAAAGTATTTAAAAAACATGATGGAAAAATTCTTGCCTGGCCAAGTTAATAGCTGGAATTTAAACATAGAACAAATTGCAGAGAGACAGATCCGTTCTATTGCACACGCAGTAAAATTGCCAGTGTTACCACAAAAATATATATGCACAAAAATATATGCTCTGTACATGGGGAAAAGATATGATGAACTCATCATAAGACTATAATATACTTCACAGTTTAATAATGACCAAGAGAAGTATTAGATAACATCTGCTTTAGATAAACACTGTTAAATCACCCACTCTGGATAATTTGCACCTCCGAGTACACCAAGGAGATCTCTGACCCTTTGATGCTAATTTTTAATAAATCTTGGAATGCCAAGTAATTCTAGAAGGGTCGGGAGCCCTAACCCTTAGGCAGGACCAGCTGACCTAGGGAGTGACAGTCATGCAGCCTAACAGGAGACCTAGACAAAGTAATTAAAAGCCAATATGAGAATCTACCAATAAATTCATCATATTCATGTCACAACTAATTACCAGCCAACATATGTCGTACAGAAGCAAGTTCTAACTGATGTCACAGCTCAATTTAAGAACTTGCATTAATACAAATAATTTGGCATAACTAAACAAATAGAAGGGGCTGATGAGACCAAGAAAAAACAACTTATCAATTGCCTGCTTCCCATCCCACACGATGCAGTACTTTTACCATTTAGATAAATATGAGATCCTTAACAGGCAGCTTGCAAATGGCATGAATATAGGTTAGTAAATATCAAACAAAACATCCCCCATTTACCCTGCAATTCAATTTGTATGGCTAGATGGCCACCATCCAACCAAGTGTGCTTTAATTCAACCAGGCAGAAGATGATATGCACTCAGGAAAATAACACAGAGTTAGCATCTCCAGGATGGAAGGGTCTGTCCTGCACCACCACAGGACAAAGGAGCAGCTATGAAGGGACTTTGGCAAAGTGAAGCTTAAGAAGCCAAATCTATTCAGCTTCTGAAAGAGGAAAATTCACAAGATTTGACCGCTGCTCACTGGCGGTACATGAGGGGCAGGGGGTGCATTCTAACCTGATGGTGAGAGGCAAAGCAAGCTCCAGGGGTTGAAAGTCAAAGTTAAGCACAATGCTGCCAAAGAGAAAAATTATCAGCAGCACAGCAGAGGATGAGAAACATCAGAAGCTCTGGATGATCTTGGGGCCCAGCACAAAAGCAGGGGGTGAAATTCATAGTAGTACAAAGAGCAGGTATAAAAACCTCTGTGTAACGTAAGAGTGGAAGGAGCCCAGACACTGGCACACTGGGGGTCTGCTTTAGGCTACAAAATCAGGGAGATCAGAAGCACAGGCTTATTGGGAGCATCTGAAACACAGAACCCACTGGTAATTAGGGACCTTTAACTGCCCACACATTTGCTGGGAAAGGAAGACATCAGACACAGCCTTGCATCAAGTTCCTGGAATGCACCAAAAAAAAAGTGAAAGAAGAGACAGGAACAAAACTGGGAAGGCAGCTCCTTGAGGTTTGACTCATCAACAGAGAAAAAACAGGAAAAACCACAAAGGTGGAAAGCACCATGGGCGAGGGAGCCCAGAATGAGTGTTTGTACTTTCTGGGAATAGAAGGGAAAACAGCAACCGAGTAAAGCCAGTGCTTTGTAAGGACAGAGGCGTCAGCAAACCCAGAGGGCTGGCAAGCGAGAGTGCGTGCAGAATGGAAAGGGGGCTCAGGAAAGATGGTGCTTCATAAACACAGCAAGATGAGGGAGCAAATACAAAATATCTTAGTGTGGGGGCACAATAAGGGTAAGTCACAGGCTCCTCTGTGGCTCAAAGCACACGGGAGGAGACATGGAAACTCCATCAGGCTGATGCGGATGAGCACAAAGCAGCGGCACCAGGAGAGAGGGACGGAGCGCGAGAGCCAAGTGTTCAACAGAGACTGCTCGCAGCGGGGATTGCCAGCGGCAACGAGGAGACATTTGATAACTACATCGGTGGGAAGAGACAGACCAAAGAGTTCATCACCTCCTGAGCAGGGAGAAAAGGTTAATAGATTGGTTTATGCCACTGAACACACCACAAGCCTTCCCAGAGCTGTTAGTGTGTGTCAGCCCTCCCCCCTTCCCCCGAAATCTGTTTTCTGTTAGGTTTATGTGTTTTCTTTATTCTCTACACAGCACCCAGAACTGGCTGGTTCTGGTAACGACATTACATATTATAACATACGTATAATTGCTAATTTTCAGATGCACAATTTATAAAAGATCTTCTCTTGCAAGGCTAGTTAAATTGGACAGCAAATCGACTTTAATAAATACCAAACACATTGTAAGAAGCCACGTTCCCCACGCTTACAAAAGCACTAACCAAATCAGATAATGAGAAAGCCAAAGCATTGCTTAACAGACTAGAGAGCGTCACCTGAAAAAGAGATTCACCTTCATGACCTCTCACACACACACACACACGCCGTCAACCCATGACGAGTTGTAAAACTATTAATTAGGATAAGAGGAGGCAGGAGATCCCAGGGGTTTGGCTCACAGCTGTCTCAGGAAGCAAAAAGGTATAAATTGGGACACAATTTCACAACAGCCAACACCTCTCAGAGCTAAAGCCAAAGCGTTTGGTGCTTTTGTTGACTCAGACTCCATGAAAAAGGATAACCAAGACTACAGAGTTAATGCAATTAAAAGCGCAGCAAAGTAGCAGCGTGAGGTACAGCAGCACACGAGCAGAATGATGATTACTGGAGTCTGATGTTTTCAAACAAGCACAGGTCTGTCAGCAGCTATCTCTGGGAACTTCTGGAAGACAAATGAGACTCCGAGAGACCGTAAAAGGAGCAAAGATAGCTGCTATATTCAACAGGCTGAAAAATCGAGGAAACTGCAGCCTAGTCAACATAGCTTCAATTCCTGGAAAAATTCTGAAACAAAATCATCAAACAATCTCTGTCTGTGTGGAAGGGCTGGAAGCAATAGCCCTGCCACACAAAGCAACCTGCCTTCTCTTTGACAGAGAAAAAGGGTCTTGTATGTGAGACAGAGGCAACAGATGTTCGATACCGTTACTTTCACAGGGCTTTGCCTCCAGTTCCGTACAACATTTTAATTAGAAAATGAGGAAAATAGAACCTAGATGAAGTTCCATAAAGGGAGCACACAGCTGGTTGGGAAATGGTATGCCAAAGTGCAGGCATAAACAAGCAATGCTGTACCCAAAAATCCATGGTTTTGCAGGGGTGGGCAGTCGGGAGCGAGCAGCACGCACGCTGCACGTGAAACTACCCTGCTCCTCTTCTCAGCCAAGACAGGCATCAGCTACAACACCGGGCTCATTTCAAGGCAACACGCTTCAACAACAGCCCAGACTGAGTGGAGAGAGCCCAGGGGACCCCAACAAAACACAGAACCGCAAAAAATGTTAAAGAGGGCTGAAAGGGACCTCAAGAGGCAGAATCAGCCACGCATGTGTCATTCAACTTGAAAATAACATGGCCATGAGGAAAGAGCAAACGAAAGGCAGTTGTTCAGCATAGAGAACAAAAGTCTTGGGGGAAACATGATAACAAGCCTCAAATATGTAAAAGATTTCTGCAAAGAGGAAAGGAGCGCTGTAAGCTGCTCTCTGTGTCCACAGGGAGAGGACATGCCATAATGGGTTTAAATTGAAGCAAGAGGTTTTAAAAACACCCAACTCCATAATGATATAGATAACTGTGTCCTGGAGCTGATTGCTGAGGGAAGGTACATCGCTCCCATCACAGGAGGTTTAACAACAAAGATAAAACCACATCATACAAATCAGTTAACAGCAATGTATGTCCCCACAACCTGGGCAACACCGGTGCCCAAGCCCCAACAGCCTGTTGGCTTTACACAGACATGCCCAGGAGCGCAATATATCCCAGCAACACACCAAATGCCCTCAGGAAGCTGTGTAGTAAAGACAGTTACTTTACTTCAGAGTGAGCTCATATAAACAACTAATAACAGCCAGAAAAAAACAACCCATCCCAATTACGTTACAAAAGATTGTTTTCTGCAGTTTATTTTTCTCAGCACCATCCCTCAGTTCTGATCCCAAGGACTCAGAAGACACCTGCAAGCCATGCTTAAAAGGGAGCCTGCTGGTCATGAGCTAACGGGCTCGGTACATATACTGTTTTAATAACATGTCACAGGTTTTTTGGACCCTTCCTCCCAGGAAGCCCTCCCAGTGTTTCCCAGCAATTCTCTCTCCATCTTTCCCATAGGAGCTGATGACATTTTTATCTTCCCCTTGCTGACCTGACCTCTCCCCCAGTACCCCAGTTATGCTAATCAAGGGGACAAACTCAAGGAAATTATTTTCCCTACATATTTAGCTTTGAGTGTGTTTTTTCTTCTTCAGCCCCAACAAAGGGTTCAAGCCCCCCAGAGTTTGCCTGCTTTTCCAACTCTATCAGCTAGTCACATAGAAGATAGTGCCTTTCCTTATGCACCTTTCCCCATGCAAAGTCCAGGTACAGCTGATTTGTCACGGAAAAGGCTAGAAGATGCCCTCTTGAGGTCCTTTTCAGATCTATTTTGTACAGTGCTGTGGATAACATGCATAACGTAATATGCTGTGATGGACAGAAAGGCAGACAGTCCGATCCAGAAGCCGTTCCCAGGCATGTAGCAAAGCCCCAGAGAGCACTCTCCTTGAAGGGAAGCTGGAGAGCAAGCCTAGTGCAGACCACCCTAGTGCAGCACCCAGTAAAACAGCTAGGATACGTATCACTGCTGTGCAGCCCGCAGGATGCTTAGGCTGCTGATCCCAAACAAGGTGCCAAAAAGCCGCACTTAGCTCTGCAACAGCCCTCCAAGGTCCTATCTAACAGGGTGGCCCCTCCTTGAGCCCCACAGAGTCAGCTATGGCCAGAGATAAAGCAACATACGTGGGGGGAAACTCCAGCAAAACCAAGAGAGCAGCCTTTCTGCCCAGCAGCACAGGCACCAAAAGCACAGCCAGCCCCATACCCTGCTCTCTGCACAGACCTCTGACAAGGGCAGCCTCTGAGCCCCAGCTCCAGACCCAGCACCCCACAGGACAAGCCTCAGGCCCTGCAGACACATCCTGCCCCAGGACCACCATCTCACAAACCCCACAGCGCTCCACAGGAATCACAAAGCCACTGGGGGAGGTTCACAAGTGCAGGAAACACAAGTGTCACAGGTGCTCAACCCAAGCTGTGTGATTCCTTGCCAAGGAACAAGCACAACTACAGCTCTCACTGTCTCTGGGGGAGAAAAGAAAAACATATTTCTGTGGGGCAGCTTCTCTCTTGCAAGCCCTCCACACAGACACGGTGCCCTTCTTGCTCCATGCTACCCCACACACAATTGCTCTGCATTAGCCACACACACTTCTGCTTCCCCACAATTTGCTTTGTCCCCTCTCACAACACTGTTGCTTGTGTATCTCTAGTTAGAAAAAGCAGGCACATGTCTTCCATCACCACCACCTACCACCTCCCATACCACTCACCCCACATGAAGAAAGTCTTTGCCTGGTTGCTAGTATCTCCAGAAACAACCTCTTTCAAGTAAAGCCTCACAAAGAGCCCCACACACTCTTACAGCAGAGTTTATCTAATGACCCTAACAGGGTAATGGGATGCCAACACAAAGCACCTGATTGCAATGTTGGGCGCTGACAGTGCCATACACTCTTTGGCAGCTCTCAACTCTGTTCCTAGCAACTCCCACCTAATTTTAATCTCCCAGGTCTCTCTCAGTGCAGCTGGAAGAGACTGTGTGCTCAGCAGGGAGGGATCATGAAGAGTCACCTGGGAGCATTATGTGCCCTGTGGGGAGGGTCTCCTCCCTTAACCACTGCTTTTAGAAGCTGTGTTGCATGATGTGACGGGGTGGGGGGCTCTCACCACATGCCCTGCAGTCTCCTCACCAGCTTTCTGGTGCAGATGTGTTGTGGTAGGACAGGCTGGGGAGCTGTCATCACCAGTTTCCTGATGCAGTGAAGTAATCTGCGTTGTAGCTTCAAGCAGAAGGTAGAGCAGAAAGAAGAGACCTTTTTCCACTCTTCAGAATGAGAAGTGGGGCACTATTTTGTTTCCTCAGGATGGGAACTCATGAAGGCAAATTTATGGTTGTCTTTTTATCTTGGGAAGCTCGGTTACACTTAACATTTCACCTTAATACAGGAGGGGACAGTGTTTCACATATGTTTGTTTATTGCCCTGAGCAATTCCCTCTTCTATTAGACTTAACAGAATTTACTTAATAACTGTGCAGAAGCCTGCAGATACCCAGTCTCCTAAAGTACAGATGCAGTATCCAGCCCAAGCCAGCACCAATAATTTAATCTGTCAAAGCTCTGCCTACTGCTGCCCCACTCCCCACAATCTCACTCCCTAAAACCTGCATACCCATTGTGTCTCCACTGCCCAGGGCAGTTCCTCACCCACTGCTGCTCTGTGCTGCACATCACCTCTCAGCTCCAGGGCCCCACACTCACCTTACTGTCACCTGGACATTTCTCCTGAGGGCTGCAAAGGAAAGGAGCCTGCAGTGACAATTGCACTTCTGCTGATACAAGCCATACAAGAATCAGCACTTTGCCCCATCTAACTTGACTGGGAAGGAGCAGAGAAGTGTTTCTAGTGAAAGATTCCTCCTCCCTCCCCATCCCACCACAGGCTGAGCTGTGAGAGAGGCAGTTCCCAGAGAAGAGCAAGCCATGCTGTGCACTCTTCCCCTGCTCTGCCACAGGCTCACTCAAGAGCATCAGGGATGCTGATCTGTGAAACGACATACCTATCTCTAGCTCCAAAGGGGAAGCAACAAAGATTAATAAGGCTCAAAGTGTTATATGGCATTTAAATAGCACTGTCACAGATCAAAGACTGTCACTCATCTCAGAGAGGCAGGCTCAGTAAGCCCAGAAAGATCACACACAGAAAGCAAATGCAAGATGCAAGAGAGAGCCTGCAGACAGGAGCAGAGGAAAGCTCATCATACTTGTCTAGAGAAACCAAAGTGGCCTAAGCCAGAGTCAAACATGTGTTCCTGGAGGAATGAGAGCCAGAAAGACTGCCTGGTTTCACTCAGTCTCAGTTGTGTCTTAGCACAAAAAACCCTACATTTCATTTGAAGACACCCTCTTACCTTGGAGGTACCTGCTGCTGGGAGCAGCTTAAATCCCAGTGCAAAACTGCAACCCTGCCAGATCGCTGAGATAAGGAGCACAGTGGGAACTGTGTGCAACTGGTGAATAGATGTGAAAATGCCCCCAGTTTACATTAATGCCATGGGGACTGCAGAATCATTCCCTGCACTCCAAGCATTGTCATTCTTAATGCTATGAGGATACTGCATGGAGGTTTGACAGAGACATCACTCACCCATGCTTGCAGGCAGTGTGGGAGACCTGATTTACAGTCTTTCAAGTTGTTCATATCATAGAATCATAGAATCATAGAATCATAGAATCATAGAATGGTCTGGGTTGGAAGGGACCCCAAGGATCATAGAGCCCCAACCCCCCTGCCACAGGCAGGGCCACCAACCTCCAGGCCTGGATCTACACAAGGTTGCCCAGGGCCCCATCCAACCTGGCCTTGAACACCTCCAGGGACGGGGCATCCACTGCTTCTCTGGGCAGCCTGTTCCAGCACCTCACCACTCTCTGTAAAAAACTTCCCCCTAATATCTAATCTAAACCTTCCTTATAACTAATCTAAACCTTCCATATAACTATGTCATCTGGAAGGAGGAGAAGGATAAGGGGCCTTTTTATCCAAATCACTACAGTGGTAGAGGTAGTAGCATGGGAATAAAGATGGCTCTTGGTGGTATTCCTACTCCCAAGTTCTCCTAGAGTAGCTATCCCATCACAAAGCACCTTTATTCTCACATGACTATGGGCAAGATACTCCATTAACATTTCTTTAGTATAATTAAAGTGCTGCAGGACCTAGCAGTAGTAGGAGCCCCTTTTACACTGCAGCATGAGCTTGAATATTCCTCCGGTCTAGGTTGGACAGTGAGTGCTGAGGCTCAGCCATGGTACATGCACTGCATGGGGCCAAGTGACTCCTGGATACAGAGAGGAACCCTGCTCTCAGGGAGCCCTTCATCCCTGCAAACTCAGTCCTTCGATGTCACTCCCTAAAGCAGGTCTGGATGCTTGCTCCTGAACCTTGCCTCACGACCTGGGGACTCCCCACAGCACTGCACAGAAACACTGTGCAGAACAAAAAGAAGTCCTCAAGCAAACTCTGGCTGATTGAATTTTGAAGGTAAAGAATGCCCTTCTGCAACAGATGTACGACCCCCTCTGCCCACCACAAACACCAGATCCATCACGGGGAAGGGAAATATTTACACAAGTTAGTAGAGTTCCAGTTAAATATTATGCTTAGCTGTCTAGAGTCCATGTTCTCAGGCTATGTCTATGAAATAAAAGATTAAACTTCATAACAATTATGAAGTTGCTCTGTTCACGTTCAGAGGGAGTTAAAGGACATTAAAATAGTTCTTTGGGTAATATTCCAGTGAAATTGCTCCCTCCCTCCTGAAGAGTTAGAGCTAAAACCTTCTGAACTATCCTGTAAACACACTTGGAAAGGCTAAGAGCTGAGCTGATAACCAGGTAGCACCTCTGCTCCACAGGTTCTGTAAAAAATGTGAGCAATGCTGGAGAGCTTTTGAAGCAGTGAGGGAAGAAGGATAGGGGAGAGCAGCTTCTCTTCTCGAGGGAAGTTTGTTTAGTGGAAAGTAAGCAAGTTGTCAGGGGAAAAGCTGACAATGTTGATTCCAGCAGTTGTACTGGGAATAAACAGCCAAGTGGATTACGTTACAGAGAATGAGAAACGGCTCTGAGGATCCCACTTAAATGCTGGGCTTTCAGGAGCGATGTGATTCAGCCACACTCAGGGCCCTGATGCCCACCGGCCCCCTGGGCTGAGCCCTCTGCCAGCCCTGGTATTGCCACCCCACCTCTGTAGAGTCTTGAGGAGGTCCGGAACAGCTGATGTCCCCAGGAGAGCCAGAGCTCACTGCTTCACTGTCAAGGATGCAGACCCATGCTGGCTTCAAGGCAGGGGCTGGACAGTGACTTAGGAGTGGCAGCAAAGTAAAGGTGGAGGTTGCACAGGACCCACTTGACTCTCCCAGCCCAGCAGCAGGGGAGAGCCACCACGGGCCTTGCCATCTCCTCCCCAGCCAAAGCACAGGGCCCTCCCTCCCATAAAAATCGTATGCCTCCCTGCGTTTCACAGGAAAGGGACACAGCAAGAGGAGAAGGGGGATCTTGTTTGATTTATTAGTCTCTTCCTCCTTCCCATCGTCTGTGGCTCATCCAGCTGTAGTGATAAGGAGAAGAGCTATGAAAGGACACTGCTGGCTGCTGGGATCCCATCCTTCTGCCCACTCACTGCCTGAAGACATCAGTCCTTTACAAGCACCATTAAATGTGTATCCAAAATGTGGCAGTCTCCTCCATCCTTTGAGATTCTGTTCCCTGGATAATACAAACAGTTGCCAGAAAAAGAGTATCCTCTCATCTCTGTCTGGGCCATTATCCCTTTATATTTGCTCTTTAATATTTACTGGGTTCACACAAAGTGCATGCTCTGGAAAGAAAAAAAAAATCAGCTGCAGCTTAAAGGACTCCAAATTTAGTAATTGCTGCAGCCCCATCAACGTGAACAGTTAGCAGGGAGATTTCTCCAGCACTTCACGTGCTGTGGCATTCTGCTTAGGTCAGACTGTAGAAAACGTTCTGTCCAGGGGCACCAAATCTGGAGTGTCTGCGTGGGTGCCAGCTGCAGAGGCCTAATGAGTCCATCATGAGATCCTGCAGGTCCTTTCCCTCCCAGCACCCAGTAATCTTGGTAGGAAACAGAGGCAGCCAGAGAGATGCTGATTCATACAGAGGTGAAGCACCCGAGGGTTTTAACAGACCTGTGAGTTAGCCAGAACCAGCCCCAGATCCTGGCTCCAGAGCTGGTCTTGCAGCCTTACCTGTTAATGTGAGGTTGCTGTATGTGTTTGAAAACTGCTCCTTTAACAAAACCAAGTGCATCTGAGCTGCCTTTTCCCTCTGTAGCTCCAACATTATGTCAGGATGCTGGGCGATCTTACAGCCTTTCTGCTTATCCAGGGCAATGTCACTGCGAACAATGTCTACAGTAAAAGGGAAAGAAAAGAGGGAGATGGCCAAACCTCAGCTTTCATTTTCACCAGACACTTGGATCAGCACCAGCCAACATGACAGCCACACAACCATCACTCAGCACAAAGCAACCCAAAATCAAAAAAGTGTCCAAACCCCTTGGATCCACCTCTCCAATGCACCTCCTCCATTCAAGTCTCCTTTGCTCCCACAGAAAGCTCAAGTCATTGACTCCAATATGCTAACACCACCCACCTCCCCTTCCATCCTTCACCTGCCTCATAGTTGGTCTCTTACAATGATAACCCCTCCCTTGCAGGAAAGTGCCAACGTCTCCCAACATTTATATTATGAGCCTGTTACCAGTGTGTTTGACACTAAATCATGAGCAAAGACTAAATTCCATTCTGGTGAGCCCTGGCTTCCATTTACCCTTGACTCTCAAAGCGATGATGAAGAAGGCTTGTTCTTGCCTTGTTTATCCCCAGCGCAGATATCACAGCTAGAGTTAGGCCAGCATGGCTTATGGCTCTTTGAACAGGTCTCTCTACCCTTGCAACTCCTGATATTGAATTCAGGAGTCAGGAGGGTTATTTAACAATTGTCTTCTCTTCATATGGGCATTTTATAAGTCATATTGTGAAGTAAGAATATGATATTCCCTTTCCTAGAACTACTCACCTGGTAGGGAAATGGAAAGATTGGTATAGCAGGGCAGAAGAAGAAGAAAGATGTGTCCAGAATCTAAACAGCAAGGGAGTGGGACAAACTGGTCCTTTCAAGGTCCCTTTCCAAGTTTAATAAACTCTGTAACACGCTCAGAGCCACAGGCAGCATATGCTGTGTCTAATTCTTACAAAACCTCAGGCGGCCAGCACTGATAAGGAAGGATGGAAGTTGGAGTTCTTCCACCACATTGCATGAGGTCACCCTTTGCACCATGAGGTTGTGCTTTGCTTGGTTTATTTCCCATGTAGCTAGAAGTTTCTGAAGGAGCTTATCATCAGAAGAGAGTCACGTCTTGCTCCACATATACTCTCCAGCTCTGTTATCGTTACGCACATCACAGAACACTGAAGCTGTCTCCAATAGCTGTGCTCCTGCCTTTCAAGGTGCCAAATCTCAGGCTCAGCAAACCTAGGTTCAAACCTCTGCTGTGTCTTGGGCTGGTAAGGAACCCCCTCCAAAGGTGGACTGGAAGCCTTATTACCTTCCTGCCTCTGAGCTTCATCCTAGAGGCACTATGTTTGTCTTGTCTGCACTGTGCTCCGTCTCTTTACTGCACTGTTTGGGATTAACACAGCTTCTTCAAAGCCTGTCTACAAAAGGCTGCTCAGAACAGTAATGTCATTAAAGCCCTTGTGTTTTACAGTTACAGGCTCAGGAGTGGAGTTAGGGAGCATCCCACTAGCATGACCGCATGGCTCAGTATTTCTCCTCCAGCACAGGGGCTTCCAGGTGGAGAGATGAGATGGAAGAGGAAGGAATAATGTTCCTCTGCTGATAATAAGCACACAGTCCCCAACCATGTGCTTTTTTTGCACAACCTCTTAGATAGCCACTAAGATCTGAGCCTACCCAAATCACGCCCAACTAATGGAACGGTACGATGATACAATTCTGAATCCCTCTTGTGTGAGATATGTGGAGAACTGAAGATTAGGAAACACAACCTCATCACTCTCACACCAGAAGGGAGATCACCACAGCTACTGGTGTCACCACAGTCATGCACCTTCCACAGTGATGGATTTCCTTTTCTACAGAACTGAAAGCAATGGTCGCATGCTCCTCACCTCCAAGGCTAAATGGGGCTAAACACATCAAGGAGACCCTGGCAGAGGAAAAGACTGAGAGGCAGAAAGGTTTGAAACTAGATGGTCAAGACACTGTCCCAAATTCTCTTCGACCTGCTATAAGGGAGTCCAGGCTGGGTCAAAACAAGTTGGGTTTTTTTTCTAGAAAGGATGGAGGGATTCTAAAATCCAAACCAGAGCCAATATGGATCCATGTGAATAAACTATAGGCCTGGGACAAGGGTCCCTGCCCTCCTGGTCAGGGGACAGGACAAGATCTTGGAGAGTGCAAGGGGATGTGGCAGAGGGTCTGTGTGACACCATTACCTCCGCCTTTAGGGACCACGTGGTCGGGCAAAGGATGGTCAAAGGTCATCTGGGGACAAAGGGCAGGCCCAGGGGACCAAACCCAAGAACAAGGGGCAGAAGCAGTGTTTGGAGTCCTGTCCTTAGGTGATGAACTGCTGTGGGATTAGCACAAGGAAGTAAAGTCACATTCAGACAAATCCCTGGTGTTTCCTTAGATGCTGAGGTCTGGGAGAAGGTGTGCAGCACACAGAAAGTGGGGGCACTGTCTGGCAGTCATCTGCATGGGATTCTCAGCTGCCAAAGCAGACATTAAAGAAGCAGAGGCTAGCTTCTGGCTTCTTGGATTGATGAAAGACCCAAGAAACTTGTCCAAGACCTAAAAACAGAGGTAAGACCTCACATTCATTTTAGATGCAGCTTAATTGGTGGGCAGATGTCTGGGACATGGAGCTCTCCACAGAACTCAATGCCTGGTCATCCAGATCCTACTAGGCTGTACTTGATGCAGAGGAGGAGGCAAGGGCACCTTCTGAACGAGCAGCACCGAGGGAAGAGGGGTGGCAGGTCACAGCAGCTGGAGGCTCAGGGGAAATCTCAGCATGAGCATCCCAGGGGAAGCAGCCAGCAAGGAGCCTGCCGCCCTCAAATCTTAAAAGAGGAGACAGACAAAGGAAAGGCACAGAGTGCAAGGAGAAGACTATCCCAGGAGGTGCTGGGCAGGGCAGCCCCCTGAGCAGCAGTGCCAGGAGAAGGGCAATACCCTCTGAACATCCCTTAAAAAAAGAGAAGGGAACAAACTACCCAGCAAAACACAAGCCCAAGCAGCTCTTCCCAGAAGTGCGAGAGAAGAACTCCAGATGTGGGAGCCCCAGAGGACGCCAAATGGTTTCCAAAGACGGCAGACGACGAGTGGTGCCCCGGGAGGGGCCGGGGCCGGG
>VZTU01001938.1:62240-72310 GCA_013400835.1 Zapornia atra | reverse complement strand
CAACCGCAGCCCCCAGCCTCGCCTGCCTCCCACCCACCGGAGCGAGTGGGACGTCGGGCTCCCGCAGGAGCGCTCCCCTCGCCAGGCCGCGACCCTTAGATGCAGGATGCTGCTTTGCAAGGGCTGTTCTGTGCGTCCCGGTGCCTGCAGATTTCTCTGTCCCTCCTTGGGACCTGAACATCGCCAGAGCTTACAGGCGGGCCACCTACGGAGGTCACGAATCGCCGGACGGAAATGCAGAACAAGTTAAGAAATACCCCCCTGGCCCAGGAACGGCACAACACGGCAGCCCCATCCCAAGGAAAGATGCCCATCCCAAGGAGAGATGCCCATCACTGCACACCCCAGGACCGGCTGAGCTCTAGCAGCCCCTTTCTGAGAATCGCCTGCACCAGGGGCTGCACTCACCATTTCCCACCATACCAGTACCGGAGCAGAGAGCTGCCAAGCTGTGAAACCCCCAGGACGGCACACACCCCACAGAACTTGGGGAGGGCTTCCCTGACCCACAGGGTGAGCTTCTGCACGTGGGAACTCACTAGGGTGTGAGCACAGTCTGCGGGCTCAGGCTGCCATCTGCCCACACGCAGTTTCCTTCCAGGAGTCACAGAGCAGACACGGGCTACTGCTGCTGACCAGTGGGAAGGTGGGAGGAGGGGGGCACAGACCCAGGTTTACGTGGACAGGACAGACAGGTCTGGTTTAGGCTAAAGGGATGTGGGACAGAATGGTGAAGAAGAGAAGTAATTCACCTTCCTGTGTGTGCAAGCGAGCACTGCCCGCAGCCATCAGCACTCCAGCAGAAGCCATGGCCACCACTGCTGTGGCACCGGGACAAACTGAGTTTCCCATCTTCTTAACGGGACTGTTTGCTTCAGCTTTCCAGTCTTAGAAAGTGAATTTAAAAGGAAAAAAACCCAAACTATTTTATGTCAAAACGCCCTGAATATTCTTACTAAAAACCTGGGGTGTCAGAAAGTGGTGTTGGTGCAGAACTTAAATAGGTATTTAATGGGTCACTATGCAAAACAAGTTGCCAAACTTGTAAAATACCTGCTCTTTAAATAAACAAATTTTAAAACACTTTAAAGATCAGATTTTTCTGCTGAAATTATTATAAAATGCCCAGTGACCATGAAATGGGGAACACAACTTTTATTCACAAAGTCTGATGATTTCTCAAGCTGGAAAGTGCATTCTCATCGTGTCTGTCTTCAATAGGCAAATTTCTGCCACATTAGTATCATTCCTTTCTTTTAGCTGGGAGAAATTCCCTGAGAATGAGTTCCACAAATCATTTTCCACTATACTAAAAAAAAAAAAAACCAGAAAAATTTCTTTGTTTGTTTTATATGCAATAATTCCCCTGGACGCTCCCTATTCCGTGTGTCATGAAAATAAGAAAATAATCATTCCCAAATTGTCTTCTCTTTGTACCACCAAGTTCACAGTATTTATCATATCCTCAGCCATTTTTTCCGAGCTGAAAAAACCCTGATCTCTGTGACTGAATGCTCTGACTTCGATCACTTCCATCACCCTATTATATGAGATATATTCTTTATACAGATTAGTATGTCATCACCTACTTTGCTTGCAGCATAACAATATTCTCAGTGACTTTCTCCAATTCTTTTCTAATATTCCTAACACTGGATTTCACTTTTTACTTCCCTAAAAGTATTCAGAGACTGTTCCATGATAAATTCAAAACATTTTCCCTGGATGGCAACTGCTAATTAAGAACTTATAATTGTATATGGGAAGTCACACGCATTTCCCCCATGGATGTAACTCTGCACAAATCCTTTTAAGTCAGAAGAAGAAGATGTAGAATAGAAAGAAGTGTGGAGCTAGCAAGAATATGTAACATTTTTTAGGGAATTTACGATGCATATTATAAACAAATAAACATATAACCATAGAAATCTTCCCTCTCACACATTTACCAGCAAATAGCTAACAAATCAGGATCTAAGTGATTGATTGTGCCTTTTCCTGCAGTTGTAAAAGCAGTTTTCATGCATGATTCTAGCAATGCAGTTTGAAATTTAAAACCAAAACACTGGAGGTAAAAAGGCAATCCTTGGATGATCTCCTGCATAGGCAGTATCTCCCTTACCTCATGCAAGGTGATTTTTACAACCTTTTTATTATTATTTATTTCTGGGGAAACAACTAAGCACTGGAGCTCCTCAGACAGCAATCCCAGGTTGCAGCCCTTCCCTTGTAGTCGTGGTCCCTGGGAAGTAGAGAGCAGGAGGCTGCCTCGGAGCTCATGCCAAAGCATGGAGCATCCCTAGGTCTGGCAAACCCCAGAAGGACATCAGAGGCTCTACCCATCTTTGGGACTGAGTGCTTGCAGGGTCTGAAATGCTGCAGCCCTCCCAAAGGAGATGCTTTGAACATGCAGGGGGTGAAAAAACAACTGTTTCCTCTGCAAGCTCTGAAAGGACAGATGCCTAAACTATCGAGGCAGACAAAAAGGGGGCTCTGGGGGATCAGAAACAGAAGGTGATTCCTTGAATAAAAGAAACTGGGTCTATTAATTTTTACTGGGATGGTTCTTCATTCAGAAACACCTGCTGTGAAGTTTTATGAGATGCTGGAGCCAATGAGGCAGTCCCAGCTGCATGGCAATAACCCTACCTGGGTCTGGTATCCTCCTACCCCAAGATGACCCTCATGGTCCTGAACAGAAACCCAGTTTGCAGGTTGTGGTTTTTTGGTTGGGTGTGTGTGTGTGTGTGTGTGTATTTTTTCCCTAAATTAGCTTTCCACTGACTTAGCAGAGGATCAGAAATGTGCCACAACGGAAGCAGCAGAAGGACACTTTGCAGAGCAAAAATAAGGTATGGAGACCAACCCTTTTGGTGGCAGACAACCAAACAACAATCTTCACCACCTTCAGGATGCAGTTTTGTAGGATTTAATCTGACCAAGGTGGAGGCTGCTGCAGTCCCACCTTTCACTTTGGGTTCTGCTTCCCCAGCACTGTCCTCGACATCTCTGTGGTCACACATCATTAATCAGCTCAGGGGGCTGAACGAGCCAAAGTGCAATCACCTCTACACCATCAGGTTTTGACCAGAGGAGTTCCCTAACAGATTCACCACATAAACTCAGGCTCCACATATAGGAGAGGGCAGGAACATCCCCAAAGGGGCAGAAGAGTGGGAGCAGCAGCCCAGGCTGGGGTCAGCTCCAGTGCCTGTGTAACCACACAAACATAAAAAGGAATCCTCGGGTCACTTAGCAGTTTACTATCTTCCTTTCCACTTGGCACCTACTTGCCATACTCTAAAAGCACAGCATGAAATGATCTTTCCACTTCTGCACAAATCTCCAGGTTTGGATGCTATGCTAGGTACTTGAAGGTGTCTGAAGGAATGGATCCCAAACTGAAAGGAATCCCAGAAAACCTATGCCAGGATTACACAGCATAGCATGAAGTTTCCCACACTGTACAGCAAAACCTCCTGACTAGTATGGAAGACATAAGAAACATGTCTTTTTCCAGGTTTTTGTGGTAATTGGCCACTTTTCCAGATGCCCAGTATCCTCTCCAAAAAAGGAGATAAAATAGAAGGAAGTAACTTAACAGCAATTAAGAGAGTACTTTTGAAATGTGTTGCCCATATGCACTTCAGCTCAGAAACTTTTCTGACGCACTACCTACAGCATGCATACACGCTCCCCTTCCCCTCTGCCTCCCATGACCCAACACAAGGCCATGAAGGCCATGCGTGGCAAATGTCCCTTGGTCTCTTCTCAGCCACAGAATCCCAACAGGCCACACAGAGCCCGAGAGACAGGATGGGGCCAATGCATCTCAGATTGCTCCACTTACAAGGAACTTTTCCCCTTTAGTTTCCCTTCAGAGCACATTTGTACAGGGGGAAACTATAAGCGATGTTTACACAACCACAGGCTGCCCAAAGCTGGTCTGTGTGCCTTCAAGGTACAAGGCAGTTAAGGAGGTTCCCCATTAGCTCACCAAACTCATGCTGTAGAAGCAGCAGGGAGCTTCCAAAATGGGTTCAGGCACTGAGATGGCACCTGCAGCACCCCTTACTGAACCAACAGAGAAGACCCCAGGTCTCCACGCCACACCTAACACTCCAACACCAAGCTGCAGGGCAGCACGAGTCAGGTTTCAGCAAACTGAGCTTCAGAAGTTTCATTCCAGCAGCCACAGCCTGAGCAAACAGGTAGCTCTGTGCATTTGCTCCAAAAAGGAGCTGCTCAAGCCTGTTTTCCTGGAGACCAATGTCTCCTATTGTCCCATTCCTCAGAGCCAACCGGTCCTTGGCAACATGTGAGGCAACTGAAAGGACCGACCAAATGGATTGCTTGGCGGACGATCCAACAGCAAAAGGAGAAGCAGGTCTGCTCTACAGACTGAGCGTGAGACTTTACATCATGGTACCTGCCCAGGGATCAGACCTGTGCCTATGACAGCACACAAACACATCTCCAGAAGACAAAGCACAACTCTCAGTGCAGCTGGTGAAGAAAAACGAACTCAGCAGGGCCCATACAGGGAAACACCATTTAAGGGAGGGAAAAGTCTCCCAGGCTAAAAATGTTACACCACTTGATCATCAAATGTCAAAAAGTCTCTGGCACAGCCCCACCTCCTGGTGCCACAGAGCTTGACACACATTAAACTGGTTTCTCCTTCTAACAGACCTCAGGCTGGCCAGTGCTGTATCCAAACTGGGTAAACTCTGGGACTGGCCATGCAAAGCCCGGGCTGCGTAGAATGGCAATCACCTGGTGCACAAGGGGGCTCGATGTAACGGATTGGTTAGGTGACCTGCTAAAAGCTCCAGGGGTACATATAGCCATTAAGAGGGACACACACCTCACCTAAACCATTCACCACAGGCAATCGCTTTTACCAGTTGCTCTGCCAGGCACAGTCATACCTGCCACCAGGTAAGGAAACTGCTGGGCCAGCTCTGCATGCAGGGCTGAAGCGAGCTGCCACACGCATCCTCTTTGGGGCATCACAGACTGACACCACAGGGCGCTCACCACCTCTACCTCTACTGCCCAAACGTGACTGGTCTGGACTGGGGTGAGGCTGTTCCGAGGTGCAAAGGAAAGTCACTGTATTACACAACTCTTCCAGGTCTGTGCTTCCAGGAAGAATTTGTGCAAGAGAAGAATGACCCTGAAAACTAAAGGAAACTATTTCCTATTTCAGGGAAATGAAGTATATTTTAGACACAAGTCAAAGGCGACCACTCTGACTCCTGGCGAGCACTCGCGCCTTCCACGGGGGAAACGAGAGGGGAAAGATCAGCCACTGAACCCAAAGACAGGTCTAGGTAGAGGCAGTTTTCTGAAGGTGAAGGTGTGCAGAGGAACACAAGATGTGCCCTTCCCTCCCCATCTGCATCCAGCCCTCAGGGGAACATGAGGCACAGGAACACGGGCGAGGGCTGCAGAGAGCCCACGCACTGCGATCACAGGCCTGAGATCCACAGGGTGAATGGACAAAACAAAGTGGAGAACAGCTGAGCCATCACTTGTCATGTCACTAAAACTCACTAAGGTGATGCACAAAGATTAAAAATTCACAAATTTCTCTTTTCTGGCATTTTTAATACATTGAGCCCCTCACAGCTTAGACAAGAAATTTGAGAAAATACATGCTGAGCATTCAAAAGTCTGTAGACAATTAAAACAACCCAAGCCACCCTATACAACCTGAGGGGGGTAAGAGGAATACCTAGAGGGATGCTTGCCAGTTTACCCCACACTTGGGCACTGATTGCCACCTTTTTTCTGTGCTGTCTGTACAGGCTGTAAGGTTTTTGTAGCGAGGGCATCTGCTTGCACATTTGTGCCTGCCCTGATCCCAAGCAGATCCAAGACAAGCCACAGATGATGGAATAAAACCCAGGCCAGGGCTCCAAAAGGAGAAGATGGCTGCTCAGATCCAGTACAGTGGGGCAGAGAGTTGCAGTGGCATCCGGATTTCATTTTGGAGAACTGGATCCCTCTAGTGAAGTGCTCATTGTGGCCTCAGCACAAAAAGATGAGAGCTACTAGGAACTCTAGCCCTGGAGTTTGCACACAGATCTTAAAAATAAATACAAAAGCTTTGCTTCCAGGCAGGAAATCCCTTTTACCACACCTTTCTGATTTACACCGATGCTTGATACACACCACATGTGTCCCCTCCTTCCCTCACCCACATACACAATGGTTCTGTTCCATATTTAAGTGATGAAAAGTTAAGACCTGTGGTTACAACTTCTATGAGAAGCTTCATTTTGAAGGGCTGCTACATTTCAACTTTATTGCCACGAGGAAAACTGAAAAAACCCAAAGCTTTCAGTTCTTCCCTAACATGAAAGCTGTTGTGAAGACATTTAGTGCGTGTAAGTTCTCTCCTACAAGTTGTTGAAATATTGAAAGTGGGAAAAATTGTTCCTGAAAGTGTTTTGTATGAGTCCCATCCACAATTTTAGGCACTACACTTAATTCCTGCTGTTCAGGGTGGCTGCAGTAGGTTTGGTCAGCATTTTCTCCTGAAGTGCTTCTCAGTAGGCAGAGCTCAGTAGGGTTCGAGGAAACCCTTTGCCTGAGATTTGTTATGAGATGAAAAACAAGGAATAACATCGGGATTGCTCTGGCTAAGAGACCAAGAGAAAGATGGAGCACGCAAACTTACCCACCTGCCTGTGTGTGGGAATAGAGGGACATTCATCTCGGTGAGATCAGACGTTAACGTGGGGGAACAGCGGGAGCAAGAGCCATCAGAAAACTGGCAAATGCATCTGCTTTTTCCATTCAGCACTGTGCTGCTGACTAGATCTCTGCAAAACTTCCTCTGTTGCACAGACCTGCCCACTGGGATCTGTCTGGCATTAATTGGCCTTCAAAGTTACTTCTAGAAATATCTCCAGTTAATTTTGTAAGTCGTTGAGTAAGGGAAAAAAAAAAAAAAAAAGAAAAAAAAAGCAAGCATAAAAAACCACCCCAAACTAAAAAGACCCTAACAGCCAAACCCAAGCAAGAAAGAAAAATCGATAAATTCTTGCCTGCAGACGTGGTGTTCCGCTTTTTAAAATAAATGCCTCAAGACGGAGACTTGGCCCTGACTTTTCTACGAAGTTTCTTTGTGTGAGTTAAAGGCCGCAAAAGGTGAAAGCCTTTTGTGTAGCTCAGGACGGCTGGGGAGGAGGGCAGAGCCGCCGGGAAGAGGGGAACAGCGGAAAGCCGCGGGCCGGGCGGTGGCTTTCGGAAAGACCTGCGATGGCAGAGCGGTCCGGAGGGGGAGCAGCCCCGGCCGGGCACCGGCAGCCGGGGACCGATCAGCCCAGCAGCGACCATGCTCGGCGGGGCGGCGGGAAGCCCAGCCGCAGAGGCGGGCGGAGAAACGCGGAACGACGCCGGGGTACTTGGGGAACGGCACGGTTCCCCGAGAGCCGCGAGAGAAGCGCGGAGCGGTGCGCGCACAAGCATCCCGGGGCTGCGGTGCCCGGTTCCCGCCAACAGCCGGGAAGAATCCCCCTCTACAGGCGGCGGTGCCCGCTTGGGACCTGAGAGAGCCGGAGAACGCTGCGGGGCGGGAGGGAGAACGGGAAAAGCCCCTCTCCCCCGTGCCGGTCGTTCGTTGCCGGGGGCCGGTATCCGCCGGATGCACCGGCAACAGGCGGGCTCCGCCGAGGTCCCCGGCTCCCCCCGCTCGGGAAGAAAAGGGTACGGGGGAGGCTCCCCTGCCCGGTGCCCGGCGGCAGCACAGCCCCGCCTGGGCGCAAGGAGTGCGGGGCAGGCGGAGCGGGACCGCCCGGCTCCCGCAGCCCCCCGCTGCCGCGCCCGTCCCGGAGCTCACCGTCCTCGTAGTTCTTGAGGTAGTAGTCGGGGCCGGGCCCGCCGCGGCTCTTGGCCGGGTTCTTCACGTTGTGGAACTGCAGAAAGTCCGTCCTCTTGCCCGCGAAGCGGAGGAAGGCGGGGGCCAGGCCCCGCGCCAGGGTCACCAGCCGCCGGGAGCTGGGGAGAGGAGAGAGCGGGCTGAGGGCGCCGTGGGCCGGGCCGGGCCCTCCCTGCCCCGGTACCGGCAAGGACCGTCGGCCACGGGGCTCCGGAACCCACCGCTGCCCTCCCGGGCCCCTCTGCCTCCCCCTCCCCGGCGCGGTGCGGGTACCACCGCAGCGGCGACCGGTTGCGGGGCTTTGCGCTGGCCGGGCAGCGCGGCCCCGGGACGCGGAGCCGCCCCGCCCGCTCGTAGCGGGTCAGAGGCCGGTGGGACTCAGCGGTGTCGTCCCCCCTCGGCACTCCGCGGACAAGTGCAGCGGCGTCGCGGAGACAGAAGCGCTCAGCGTCCCGCGCAGCCCGGCGGCGCCACCCGGGACCGTGCCGAGCAGCCGGGGAAGGGGAGCGGAGCGGGGAGGGGAGGAAAGCGAGAGCCGGCCCGGCTCCGCTTCTCCCGCGCCCTCCCGTCTCCTCGCCCCGCTCCTTCCCCGGAGGCAGAGGCGGCAGCCGAAGGGACCCTCGGAGCGGGCGTTCGGAGGAGACCCGCTCTCCCTCTCTCCGACTTACCCAGCACGGAGAGGGCTTTCTGGCCGTCCCAGCGCCTCCAGGCCGCGGCCGCTCCGCACCGCCGGTGGAGCCCGGCGCAGCTGCAGCCCGGCTCTGCCCCCCGCGCAGGGTTGGAAGTCCGGGGAACGGAGGGCTCTGAAGACCTGGCCGACACCCCGCTCTCCGCCCGTCGGGACCTGAGGAAGGCTCGGCTCGACTCGGCTCGGCAGGCGGCCCCGTTCCTGCTGCTGGGTTCGTTAGTTTGCTCTGGGTTTTTTTCCTCCCTGCGCTGCCTCGTCCCCGTGTTGTGCTTTTTGCAGAGGAGCGGTTGTTGGAGCGAAGGGAGCACGACATTTTTGCAGTCATAACTGATAAGTCTCCGAAATGCTTTCTCCATTGCAAACATGTGCATCTTAATGGAAACCATGGCCTCGCTCCCTCCGTCACAACAAGCGCCGCCAGCAGCGCGGAGCCCGGCGAGGCTGGGCGGCGGGGCCGCCGGGGCGCCCCGTGGGCGGTGTGGGGAGGGCGCCGGGGGGCTCCTGCCTTACCTTAAGAAATCGAGCCAGCCATCATGAATGATGGAGGGGTCCAGCTGCAGGGAGAGGAAATTCTCACTGATTATCCTGACAGGGCTCTTGGTGTTGACATCAAGGAGAATGAGAGTTCTTCCCTTCACACCTGGAGATTTCTCCACCGGCAGCGCTCTCCTGTCCCCGGCCTGGGAGGACAGCGAGAAGGTGGCCATGAGGGCTAGACCAGGTGCCATCAGGGCTAAGAGCCCGGGGGGGCAGGAGCTGGGACAGGGCATGCCGGAGAGCAGGAAACCCCTAATTAACTCGCTGTCTGCAGGGGCTCGCTGGTGGCTAATTGTCCTTATCTAAAGTGTGGGGCGCTCTGCCTTTTTTTGCAATGTTTTGGTGCTGGTGGAGGGGAACTCACGCCCCTGACCAGCCTTTCTCGCAGCCGGTGCCAAGACTCCTTGCAGCCAGCACCGCCCCTTTAAGAGATGCAGGCTCCAGACATTTTTAACTTTTTGAAGGTAAGGGGAGGCTCCTGGTTTAACCCCCTCGGCTCGGGGCCCGCCGGGCCGCCGCAGCCCCGCCAGCAGCGAGCTTTCGCTTTGTGCCGGCTCCGACGCCCACCGGCGGCCGCTTTCCGCGGCGGGATCTCCTGGACCTCGCAAAACCGGGCCGGGACACCGAGGAGCTCAGACTGGGGCCGGAGCGTGGCGGCTGCCCGGCACAGCCCTAGCTTGTTGCCGGCTGCTGGAGCGGCCGAGGCGGTAAGGCAGCGGGTGCGGCCCTGGCTGGGGGAAAAGGGGGTTAATCTCCCCGAAAAAAACACCACTACCCGCGGGCAGAGCTCGCCCCGAGCCGAGCCAGGACCCACGGTGCTGAGCGCTGACTGCTCCGCGGGACCCGTCGGGTGCAGCGGGGCTGGGGGCCGCTGGCAACGCGGAGCCCCGGCACGGCACGCTCGGCTTGCCCAGCCCGGAGCCATCGGCTCCGGCGGGCGACGGACAGCGGGAC
>VZTU01001938.1:51183-62214 GCA_013400835.1 Zapornia atra | reverse complement strand
CCGAGGGCGGGGGAATCGGGCCGCCGACCGCTCTCTCCCGCCGGCTTCGGGCCCCAACAGTGTCGGAGCCGCGGCAGGGAAAGGAGAGGGACGGTAGCATCAGCTCCCGGTGTGGAACGGTCCGCATCGGGGGTGCAAAGGACAGCGCGGTTAGATGGAACGACGGTGTCCCCCGTGCCGGGACCAGCCCGCGGCTGCTGCCTGCGGGACGACCCGGGGTAGGACGGCCGGGACTCGGCGTGCTGCAGAGGTGCAAACGGCCGCGGTTCTCGGTGCGTGGCGCAAGTACTGGACCCGGGCTCGGTGATGGCTGCCGAGCATCCCGTCCGCGATTGCCCACCTCCGGGATCGTCCACCCGAACCCAGGCATCCTTCTTCGCCAGCAGTCAGTTCTCGGGCAAGTCCCGGGCTCATGCACACAAGCAGCCGGACACACACACACGAACACCCCGTTCACCTTTCGCCCAGGGCCCCGGTGCCGCTTCCCGGCCCGAGGAGAGAGGGCTGGCAGAGGTTGGGCTGAGCCGGACCCGGTGCGGTCCGTCGGGGCACCGCAGCCCCGAGGACGGGGCTCCCGCAGCACCATCTGCTGGTGAGGGGTCCGGCGCGGCGGGGGAGCCGGCACCCACCTGCGGGCACACCCCCCCCGCCGGTGTCGGGAGGTGCCGGAGCTGCGGCGCTCCAGGGTAGAGGCACAAATCGCTCCCGGAACCGCGTCGCAGGGAGTCGAACGGAAGAGGCGGCGGGGTCCCGCCAGCCGCTCTCGGGCAGCCTGGCCGGGGTCGCGTAAGCGAGCGCTGCAGGGCGGCCGGCCCGGGCAGCCCGGGACAGGGACTCTCCCAGCGCACGGGCAGCCTGCTGTCCCGGCAAGGCTCCCCGCTGCTGGGAACCCCGTCCCGCTGCTCCTGGGGCCCGTGCGAAGCCACCTGCACTCTTCGTCCGCTCCAGCCAGCGCCCGGGAGGCGCTTAGGGAGCGGACCCGATGTCTCCCACGACGGCAAGTCCTGGAACTCGGCGCCCTCAGCGGAGCCCCGCACAAACTGGAGGCACCCGGGCCTGGGTCCCGGGGAGGTCTGCACGCAGCACGGCCGAGCCCGTCGCTGCGGGGAGCAGCCATCCCCGCCTTGCTGCCAGCCCGCAGTTAGCCGGGCAGGGGTTGCGGAGGCACGGAGTCACTGTGCAGTGAAATAGCAGCGGGGCGGGGGGGTAGGGGGGATATGAAACATACCTCTTGCTCTGCTAGGGGTGAGCAGGGAAGGCACAAACCAGGATTTGTCGTGAAATCATCCCGCTAAGGCGGAGAGGGGAGCGGGGCTCCAACCGCGCCTCGGCAAACGCTGCCGAGCGCGGCACAGGCTGACAAAAAGCAGGACCGGGGTGCCCGGAGCAGCGGGGCTGTGAGCGCTAGAAGTAGTAGGAGGATCCGGGGGAAAGGGCTGTGCAATTTCAGCTCTGCAAAGCCCTGGCATCCCGGGACAGGAAGAAGGCAATTTAAGCCTGGAAATTTGTGTTCGGCTGCAAACACTTCAGTCGCCGTTTGCAATAGCGCTTAAAACTGACCCGGGACCTCAAGCTCCGCTTCAGGAGCTGCTCAGTTTTTTGGGTTACCTCTGAGAGCGGGATGCGAGTTACTGAAAGATCTCGTTATTTCATAATTATTTTTCCCCTGTATTATTAGAAGATGTCGGCATGGCTTCAGGGGCATCTGTTGCTCAAACCAGTGTTTTGTGGTTGAAGGCCGAAATTTTGTACCGTGCCTTCTGCTAAAGATGTCTGTCTTAAAACGAAACTCTAGTTCGTTATGTAAAAAAAGACAAGAAAGAAAACAAATTATCCCGTTTAGCCTCCTTTTATTTGATTTTATTTTTTTTCCTTACAAACTACTTTGGAGGAGAAATGTGTTTACTCTGAAACGTTCCTCACAATTAGTCTCTGCTTTGAATGCAAACTCCGGATGCAGCGAACTCACTTATCTGCCGAGATATCACCAACAACATAAAACAGCAGGGAAAACAGCAAAAACTCTCCCAGCTGCCAGGGCCAGCTTCCAGATTCTCGAAAGATGATGCTAAAGGAAATACTCGCTTACCTGTCTCAGCTTTCCAGACCAACACCTGGAGCCTGCCCCGATCCGGTGGCCTCGGAAAAGCAACTGCACCCCCACTTTGAGTCTGGCTGCAGCAGTGGCGAGTCGGACCTAAAAATAAGCCGGGGTGAGGTTTTGGTTTGGGTTTTGGGTTGGTTTTGGGGTTTTTTTAATGCATTGTAGGTTTGCTAGAGTAGCTCTTTAAAGCTTCGGTTATCCACAAGCAGCGCGGAGGTGCGGAGAGCGCCGGGCCCCGGGAGCCGCCGTCTGGGGAGCCCCGGGAGCCGCCGTCTGGGGAGCCCCGGGAGCAGCCGCTGCCTCCCGGCGCAGCTCGGGGGCGGTCCGGGAACCTGCAAGGGGGGGGGCACGGCGCACCTTCTTCACACCAATGCATCTACCGCAGATAGGACCGGCCGTGTCTGCCTCGACCCTCGATAGGAGCTACTCCGCTCCCACCAGCTGCGCCCCCGGCCCGCCGTCCCGTCCGCAGGCGCGGTGGAGAGCCGGCCCTTTCTTACATTACGATAATTACTTCAGAAAGCCTGACTCACATAAAAAGTATCTATAAAGATTTACTCGCGGTTTTGTCGATTTGGAAATACGTGTCTCCATTTTCCCTCTACTCTAAACTTGCTGGGTTGGATCTTCAAAACAGTCATTGGGAAAGGGAACTGGGGGAGGAGAAACATTTCTATAAAGAGTTTCACCAAAGCACATTAAATATTTTCCCAACATCACCAAATAAACAACAATCCTCCAGCTCCCTATAAACTATTTAAAGCAAGTCATATCATCTCTTCTGCTCTTGCCAATGTACTTTCCTTTTAATTTATAAGCAGATTAGAGCAGGGGCCTGTCTTTTTGTGTATATTCGCAAAATGTCTGGCACCCTTTCAGTCAGTCGCAGTTCACAAACACTTAAATCTGCTTTAACTTCGTTATTATAGGTAGTAACTTCGATGTTCCTTACTTTTGTAGAGCTACTGCCTGTGAAAGAGCTTCTTGTAAATGATCTGAACAGTTGTTTCAGCAGAGGAAACCTCTTTGGATGACAGAGCTCATACAAAAGAAAAAGGGGGGTGGGGGAAAGAGGAAGGAAAAAAAAGAGAAGGAAAAAGCACAAGGGAAATTTAAACTGAGATCTCAGGCTGTATAAATTGCTGTATAAATTGCTCCAAAAGAAAATGGGGAAAGCCTCCTTAGGAGGATCATTTTTAGTTTGCTAGAAAATAAACTTCTGCTCATAAATGATGAAAGTTATTATCATCAGAGGATGTGCTGTACCAAACAAACCTCCATTAGGCTGGGAAGGATAAAACAGGCTAGACAGCCTTTAGTGAAAAAAAAAATCATCATGTCTTTGATTCCCAAGATATCAACCATGTCTGTTTCTCTAGTGCTGTCAAGTAAACCTGAGTTATGGATGCTCTAAAAGAAGCCAGCAAGGGGAAAATTCAGCAAGTGAAAATTAAGAGTGCTTTCCATAGATACTTTACCAAAATATACCTTCTTTCCAGACTCTTAAATTCCTACTCTGTACCATGGCATGACAATTTCTGAGAAGAGCAAGACCAGTGAATGTGGTAAAGCTGTGGTCATCAGAGCACACAATTGCATGGCAGATTCTTTCTATTGAGGCTTTTGCTCTTTCTGCACTGAAGTGTCCATCCTTTTCACCCCAAGAGCCTTCATGTCTGGAATGCAACCTCCTAAAACTGCCAATGCCTCAAGGTGGGTGTTGCAGGCTGAACTCCACCACCAAACCCATTTTCTGTCATGTTTTTGTATCAGTTCTAACCTGAACAAGCAGACAACTGCTCGATTTAATACAGTATCCATGCATTGCTCTTTAGTGTAGGTGACCTGGAAAGTTCTGTAGCAGGCAGATACATCTGTCTGGGCTAGAAGGACTGGCTGGCTGGGGAGCTCAGCGACAGCAGGAGGAAAGCAAGCCTACTGAGAGCGCTTCCTCCCTCCATATGTGCAAAAAGCAAGGCATCGATCAAAGCCAACTGCCTGGTCATGAAAAACACGGCTGGCAATGCTGCTTTTGCTTTCCCCCCCAACACAAAAGGAACACAAACTGGTATCTGGAAATCTAGTCATAGGAAAAGAGAGCATGGTGGTGCCAGGTTTTCCTTTGAGAGACAATCTGTACTCACTAGCTGCCTATTTAAGAAACCTATAGAAATAAGGGACAGGGGCAAAAAGAAGGCACTTAGTCCCATAAAGGCTGCAAGTGTGGGCTCTCCCTAGCTGGCACACCATGGGAAGACACATGAGAAATAGGAGGGATGAAGTTAAGATTTAGGTAGCTGCTGATCAATTATCTTTTTTTTTTTAACTTATGTTCTCTGCTAGAATAAACTGATCAGTCCAATTTGATGGATGGTCTCAAAAATACTCTGACAAACCCTAGTCCTGCAGGTTTGTCTATGGAGAGAACTAGTGAGCTCCCAAATTGTCCATCTCCCAAGGGGTGTTTTGAGGTCCTTGAAAGACTGAGATGCACAGTTACCATGAAGTTGTGAGAACAGCTCTGGAGGCTGGTGAAGCCAAGTGCTGCCCCAGCAAATAGAAATGTCCCTTTGTTCAGTGCCTCTTGAGCAAGCAGAAAAAACCCAACCCAAATAATGACTGAGAATACTTCTGCATATAACAACACCCTTTGACAAAGAATGCTGTTCAGATCCATGAACTCCCCTGTACTCATCAATGGCCAGGTCTGGTTCAGTTTGTGTCTTTCGTATCTTGAGTAGAAGCAACCGTGGCAGCAATTTGTCATAGTCAAAGAGATACAGAGGGCAAAGACGACACTGAGACACAGAGCTCTGCAGTACTCCAAAGACCACAATAGCCTCAGAAACATTTTCCTCAAACTGAGCCCTAGGCTTGAGGAGAAATGTCTAGAATTATCCTCATTTCACATCATCACGTGAAAAAGCAAAAGAAGCCAATACGCCAATTTTACAAGCCTGAGAACAAATGCAAGCAAGTATTTGTCCCAACATCTGGGAGGAGATGATAGAGGTAAAGGAAGAGGGAATACAGGGGGATGGTAAAAGTTCACAGAGACCTTCTATTTTTCTGGAGAGATGCTTCACATTCCAGCAGCAAAAATGAAGGAAACGGACATGAGGAGTAGATCAGAGAGGGGAAATAGGAAGATGGATGAAGTGCAAGGCTGGAGGAGCAAACGAGTCAATTATGAATAAGAGGAAGGGGCTGTGTGCAGACACCAATGAGGAGATGGAGCTCAGGGGAAGAAACAACAGCCAAAATGCTCTCAAGTCAGAGACACTGCTGGGATGAGGGAGGCAGGAAAAAAAATAATCAGAATCTTTCAGGTAAAGATAAAGTTTCCAAAACTCTGTCCTCTGTATCTATTTGATCATGGGACCTCTGTCACCAGCTTTAACAGGACAACTGAGCATGGCCCTGCTATAGACAGAGGCAGGAGAAATCAGCTGTGGAAGCTGTAAACTTTTGGTTTGTGTAGAGAAATCAGAAGCGAACTATGAAACTCATGGCTAGAGAGCAAGAGGAGGAACCACTGACAACTATGGGTCATGTCTGAGAACCAGGCAAGTAAATGAAAGAGAAATGAACTGAAATGCCAGTGATGTAGCAGCAATGGATGCCCAGGGTGGACCCAGGAGAAGAGTAGGATCAGAAGTAAGCACAAACAAGCAGGAAAGGCCAGCAGTGCCTCATGGAGCCATACTAATGGAGGGAGGAGGGGATAGGCTGATGCTGGATAGTGCTTAAAACAATACCTGCTTCAATTGTCCAGCAATTGCTCTTAAATCAATCCAGAAGAAAACAAGTATCTTTGCACAAATTTGAGTAACAGCAGGTAAGTTCCTGATCTGTTTCCTCTTTAAGAGGTAGAGCAACAAAAGTCTGCAAGCATCATTTGTAATGCTCAAAGTACAAAGTCTGGGAATCTCTTTGGGATTTTCTGACCATGTGAAGACATGCAGCTTCACACAAATCTGATACAAACTCCATCCCTCCTCCTGATAATGAACAAGCAAATAGTTCATGCCCCTGTTTTAGGAGCAATGGGGCAGGGTAAAAGTGTTCATGATGATGAAGAGCACTGAGAGAAGCACTTCCATGACCCTTGCAGCAACACAGCCTCACCTCAGCACTGCTTCAGTGCTGGCAGGGCTGCAGAAATCATGGGGCAAGGTGTGGGGTGTCCCTGGCTCAGACACAGCAGCTTATCACCTAGAAACAACCATAGGGCAAGAGGATATACTCATAGTGCGGACATCTCCTTGGTCATTTCTACCAGGGTCTGGGTATCGCCTTGTTTCTTCTCCCTCCACAGCTTCCCTTCTGTTAGCCCTTTAGTAACAGCAACATGGAGAAAGCTAAAAATAAAGCTGTGTAAGCAATGTAATAGGCATGCAATTGCATGTCTATTTTCTTTGAAAAAATGATGCTTTATTTCCTGTACAATGGAAACTACAGTTTGATGTTACAGCTATTGGGTTTTGACTGAATGCAGAAATCTGACTTAAACAATGACAATTCCCCCTGTATTTAGTATTACCATATGTCACTGATTATATATTTAAGTTGCAGAAATGAATTAAATTTCATGGCTTCCTCAAGCTAGATTCTCTTGGAGTGGACTGTCTGTTGTTATTAACCAAAATGCTTGGAAAACAGTTTAAGTCAAAACAGCAGACTTGTGGTATCATTTCAGGAGAAAATTGGTTATCTCAAACCAAGCGCTTAACACGCCATCATCCAGAAGGCTGGCTAAAGCTTTGCAAACCTGCAGCAGCCATGGCCAAGATAGAGAAAAGGGGTTATTTGAGCACCACAGACTCTGAGATGGAAAAAGAAGAAAAAAAAAAAAAAAAGAAAAAAGAAAAAAAAACACCCCACACAGTGCACTGTTTGGAGCTCTCTTGCCTGGGGTCTTATTCCTTCTGCCTCAGAAGTTATCATATATCCCATGTCTCAGTGCTTATTTCACTTACTTTGGGAAACTATCTTCTCTCAGCTGGCTACAGAGCATTAGTGACAATCACATTGCACACATGTTCCAGGAGAAGCCAGCCTTGTGCTTGCTAGATTTCTTCCTACTTTCTGGGAAAAAAAAAATCCAGATTTTCTTTGCTCCTTCTGTTTCCCATCATGATTTGGATTGCTAACATTTCTATCCCCATGAGCAGTCCCGCAGTGGCTCCTGGCCCTTTGCTAGAGGACCAGCAGACAGCAGACCCCCTTGGCTCCCATCAACGAGGAAGGAAGCAAATTGTAACCTGCAGCCTCCGAGAATCTGGCTTCAGACCTGAAACTCAAGGTGATGTGAAGGGACTTTTTCAAACTCCCCATCTCCACACCTCCCACCTCCTCCAGGTCCTGCCTGGAGGTCCAGCCAGAGCTGGAAGAGGGAGGCCACAATCAGTGACGTCACCACTGGCTGAGGACGTGGATGTTGCAGACTGTGACATACAGACCACAGAGGGAGCTCAGAGATGGCAGACACGGTGTAGAGCAAAGCCTGTGCAGTCCTGCTGAGTGGGAAGCAGGTTCTTATTCCTAACTGAAGAGCAATGTCATCTGGGGGAACACATAAAAGATGGAGACTTCAGCATGAGAAGAAAACAAGGGCAGCCGTGCCGTGCTTGCTGAAGGGGGGGGGGGGACGGGCCTCAGTGAGAGCCTTGCAAATTCATGTCATACTTTGCCAAAGACTCAATCAATCAAGCATGTGCTAAAGCTCAGTTTGTTTTGTCTTATTTAGAGCTTTGGAAGATATTTTCTATCATTGAACACACTCCAGCCACACACCTGCACCTTCTGGAGTGCATCCCCTCCGCGAGAGGCTGGCTAGCACGTCGTCACTTACGCAGGGCAAATCCCCCGGAAAGCCCACCAGACCGCAGCCTTCCCACCAGTTTACTCTTACATGGAGCACATGTAAGCTAGCATCTGGCAAGGACACAACTATGTCCTGACCGGGATGGAGCTCATCGCACCAGATGGGGTCTGACACTGCAGGACCAGGGCAGCTCCACCCCAAACTGAGCATTATTTCTCTTCTCTGTTTTTACACCCTCTGGCCACGTCTTTTTGGGACTGGAGCTATTGACACTGAGGCTCTGGAGTCCCCCCCGGGACTATACGCCACACACAACGTACAGTCACTGCCTAGTCCTAACATCCAAGTTATTTTGCTTCTCAGAGCAGGAAGCAGGATCCTGATGCAACTGTTCTATTGTATGCTAATGCAGCACGACGTCTGCAATGCTCTGAACCAGATAGTGCCTCCAGCACAGGAGGAACCGTTCTGTCGAAGCACACAGTAGCTCTGCCAGCACGCACGCAAGCAGCACTGGTAGTCAGCAATCTAACAAACAACATCTGGTGCCCATTTTGGGGCAAAAGATGGGAATCTCAGCAAAGAGCAGCCTCTAGTGCCACCTCTTCAAGCCTGAGAGTTGCAGCCTAAAGGAGAAACCGTTCCGAGGAGAAAACACAGCATCAAAATGAACGTTGCTAAGACCCTGGAAAGACAATTCAGGACCAACTGTCTCTGCAGCGTCACTGCCCGAGTGTCCGAGGGTGGGACTTTTTTTGCCAGAGGTTTATTTTGCCAGGAGACGCACGGAGAGAGATTGCCACCTTGTGGTTCCTCCTCCTGCGCTGCCAGGGGGTCTGTTGCTAATTGTACTGCTAGCCTAGACCTGGGGTTTCCAAACGGCTGTCCCACAGGGTGACAGGCACGCTGCGGACAAGAACAGAACCGTAGAAGTGCTTAGGTTGGAAACGACTTTCAGATCATCAGGTCCAACTGTTAACCTCACACTAGGTCCAGTACCAAACCAAGTCCCTAAGCACCACATCTACATGTCTTTTAAGTATATCCAGGGATGGTGACTCAACTCCATCGCTGGGCAGCCTGTTCCAATGCCTGACAACCGGTTCGGTGAAGGAATTCCTAATATCCCATCTAAAGCTCCCTTTACGCAACTTAAGGCCATGCCTATCACTTATTATGTGGTAGAAGAGACCAACACCCACCTGGCTACAACCTCCTTTCGGGTAGTTGTAGAGAGAGATAAGGTCTCCCCTCAGCCTCCTTTCCTCCAGGCTAAACAAGCCCAGTTCCCTCAGCCACTCCTCATCAGACTTGTGCTCCAGCCCCTTCACAAGCTCAAATCATTTCTAAGCACTTACTTAAGGAATCTGTGAGAAGGTCAAGGCTGATGACAGCCTGCAGTTTCAAATACTTGGGATGGTCTCAGACAGTAGTTCCCACAGGGGCCTAAGCAGGAAGGAGCAGCCATGTGCTTCTCCCCACCACCTGCAGACAGGAAGGCAGGAACAGACTGAGCTTGTCCTGTGGCATCTTAGGGCCACAAAGATGATTAAGGGTCTGGAGTGTCTCCCTTATGAGAAAAGGCTGAGTGAACTGGGGCTGTTCACCCTTGAGAAAAGAAGACTGAGAGGGGATCTGATTGATTTATAAATATCTGAAGTGTCGGAGACAAAGGGAAATGGCCAGCCTCTTCTCAGTGGTCTGTGGGGACAGGAAAAGGGGCAACAGCCTCAAGTTGGAGCATAGGAAGTTCTTCACAGTAAGAGTGACAGAGCACTGGAATATGCTGCCCAGGGGGGTTGTGTAGTCTCCTTCTCTGGAGATATTCAAGACCCATTTGGATGTCTACCTGTGCAACCCTGTCCTGGGGAATCTGCTTTAGCTGGGGAGTTGGACTCGATGATCTCTGGAGCTCCCTTACAACCCCTACAATTCTGTCCCTTGTCACTCCAGGTACTGCTCAGGACAGTCTGTGAGATCTGTTCCTCAGGTGGTGTAAGTTGAGGTAAAGTCTGGACAAGAAGGTTACCGGTTGGCTCCCCAGTAAATCGTGCCCAGGTAGAGCATCAGGCAGCATTTCCCCCCTGGAGCTAGCGGGTGTTAGGAAGATCAGCAAGAGCTTTGTGAAGCAGCACATGGCCCCTGTGAAATCCCAGGGAATTAACCAGCCTTGCAAAAAATAATTGGCTCCCTTTCCCAGAGAGGGGGAAAAGTGCCTCCTAACACACCAAGGAGTAAAGGTCTCCCTGGTGGCTTTTCATGCCTGTCTGCCTGCTGAGATGCCGACACAGAAAGTGCCCTATTTTCCTGGGTGCAATAATGAGCCAATAACCAGGATTTTAGGGGAACTTCCTTTTCCTCCATGACATTTTCTGGTTGGCGTCCCGCTTTGCCATTAGCAAGCCTGTTACACCTCTAAACAACTGACTCTCTCCCAGTCTCCCAGCTTTGTTTCAAGGTTGTCCTGGATGATGGTCCAGGGAAAGCTCCAAAAGTTTCAACAGGCCCTAAGTGCCTTCTTCAGCACATGCTTCTGAAGCTGCTAAATGCCTTTTACCTGTCACATTCTCTGTGAGACCTAGACTCAAGAGCAAACGCTAGTTACAGCGCGGTACGTGTGTTTCCCGGGAAGAGTGCAGAACCAAGGACTATCCGCCCCCCGTTGAAAAAATACAATCACTCCCGCGGGAAGGAGGGAGATGAGTTTGAGCCGAAAAGACAGAGAGTTGCGCCCCGGCAGGTAGCAGAGGGATGCTGACCGCAAATCCCGACTCCGGGGGCTGCTGTCCCAAGCCTCCCAGCCAAGCCTGCCCGCACAGCCGCACGCAGGCGGCGGACGGAGGCTCCGCAGCACACCCGGGATGAAAGCGGGAGCCAGCGCGGTCACGAGCGGCCGGGGCAGGGCTCGGTGCGGGGGGCCCGCAGCCCTCTCCAGCTGCCGAGGGGCGGCCCCGCAACCCCGGGGATGGGCTCCCGGGCAGCTCAGCGGAAGCGGGGAGGACGCGCGGTGCCGTCCGCCCTGCGGATGCTCCCGACCCCTCCCCGTCCCCTGAGTAGGCGCCCCGGCAGCCGCGCTCCGCCGGCCCCGCCCGCCGGGGCG
>VZTU01001938.1:25958-43097 GCA_013400835.1 Zapornia atra | reverse complement strand
GACAGCTTGCTAGCAGGGAAGCAGCTCGCCCTTATAATTCATTTCATTTGGGCTATCAAGTAACAGCTACAACAGCACACGTTTTGGAATCGGCTGTACAGATCTTAAAGCTGGTTTAGATCAAGTTTGGGGTTTTGTTTAAATGATTTATGTCCCTCTGTTTTACTTCTACTGAAGCAGACCTGCAGCTGGAGAAGAGAATGTGTCTTGTCTGATGGCCCCACATCTGTCTCTGTACCACCCTCCCTTAGATACTGCTTTGACCTCAAAATTGCCCAGCTTCTGCCCTCATACCTGCTCCAGAAGCCACTGGTTTTCCTCTGAGCAAGCTCCCAGGGCTGGGAAAGGGGATGCAGTCAGGCTGGGCAGCATCCCCATCCCTAGGGATGGACAAGCCACAATCATACAGCCAAGGGACCTGCAAGCCCCCTTCCTGTGAAATTTATATGCTCCATTAAAGAAGTGATGGGAGGAGACAGAAGGACCAGCTGGGGTGGTGGGGGGAGGGCAGGACTTTGTAAATGATCTCATGTCCCTCAGGTGGGAGAGGGGAGTGGGGGCAGATCGGTGCTTTCCCGGGGCAGGAGGGCAGCTGGGAGCACCAGTCATTTGCAGGAGCTTTTTGAGGGGTGGGAGTGTTTTTTGAGGTGTCTGTGTAATACAGGGACCTGCTGGCTGGGTAGGGGCTAGGGTCAGCTCGCTCGGTGTGGGCTAGGAGCAACCACGTGAGTCGCAGCAGTTTTCCACCGCTGAGTACCTGCTCCATCTCTAACGTGGGTGTTAGCCTGGAAACCTGAACCTGGGGCTTTATAGTGTGGCTACAAGTGTTTATTTTCTGTGAAAATAAAAAACCTCTTGAGCACTCTAACAGCCCTCCTGGCTCTGCCCCCAGCGTGGTGAAACCGGGGGTCTCCTCCCAGGCTAATGGTGCTGGGTTATTTCTAAATAATCTCATTTGCTGCTACGTGAACATGGAGCAGGAATCACATTTCTCTGAGTCTGCTCTAGAGTAAATTACAGCGTCGATGTAGGTGTTTGGCCAAAAAAAATTGCCTCCATTACTCTCTGACTGCCTTTAAGTAGCACCTAAGCTTTTTGTAAGGGCTTGGTGGTTTTGGATTGCATGTATATGTCATTAACAACAAGCTCTCGGCCAAAAGAAATAACTTCTCCCCTCTCCCCACTTACCCAAGGACGTGTAGGAGACCAGATGGCCCCTGTGTCTGGGAGCGAGCTTTGGCAGAGGAGACATTTTTGAAAGTTGGACTTTGCTAAGATGAAATGTAGCTGTTGCTGCTGTCTTGTGGCCAGCTCTGCTGCTTTTTTTTTTCCTTTTTAAAGTCTCAAGTCGTGTTGCTTTATTGCCCACTGATCAGATAATGGGCACAAACCTGTGTGTGAAAGGAGTGAAACAGCCCGGTCCGAAGAACACGCTGAATTTTCAGTGCCCCAGGGCTATTGATTTGGGGTTTCAAATCGCATCTGAGTGCTACTGCTGCAACGTTATGTTCTCGTTTCTAATTCTGTATGCGTGGGAGGCAGCGAGCTGCTCTCTGAAATCTTACAATAAAAGCTTGGTATGAGGAGGAGGGAATTTACACTGTGGAAAATACCCAGGCTTCTCTGGGAGAAAAGTACAGATCTTAGGCTGAGAAATGTCATTTGCTCATCTCGGATCCAGGGCAGGGTTATTTGAAGGTCACATGTTCCCCGGGAAGATGTGTTTGGTGGGACTGCTGGGCTGCCCTGCGTGTGCTCATCCCTGCCCCGCTGTGGGGTAGAAGCCAGAAGGCACCAGTGAGCGGGGAGGGAGCTGTGCAGGAGGCAGAGCCCACCCGCAATGTGTCCTTCTGCAGGAACACCATTCACACCCCCTCGCCCGGAGCAGCAGGTGGTTTTGTTGGGGAGGCTTTATGGAAGAAGCAGATGCAGAGGCAGCTGCGTAGCAGCAGGGACCTGCCCCCGCTTTCGGGTGACCATCACAGGTCCTGAAGCTCAGCTCCAGGCTCGTGGGGAAAACAAGGTGTTGGCAGGTTTCTGGGGTCCCTGCAGTGCCCATGCTGCAGTTGGGTTTGTGCCAGCGTTACAAGGGGACGTCCCAGGGAAACAGAGGAAACAGAAAGAGGGATGTTGTTGGCTGGGGTGCTGATGAAGGACATTTTTAACATTTTAACTAGGGGTTCAGTGCCTGTGGGTGCTGCTGAGCAGCATAGGAGCAATAGGGATGGTAAGAAAACCAGTGCTGTTCATTGGGAGGTCCAAGAATACACTGGAGCTAGAAACACAGAAGTTGCTTGTGCCTTGAAAGTTGGATTCTGGTCAAGCTACCGAGCAGGAGCATAAATCAGAGCAGACAATGAAGGTAGGGAGAAGCTGAAGAAGTCAAAACAGCTTCCAGAGAGCTGGACATGCAAAAAACAAGGAATGGTGTTTCAAGTTTGCCAAAAGCAAGAAGCCTGAAAATGTGTCAGCAGAGCTGCCAGCTTACGGAGGACGAGGGAAGAAGGTGAAACTGTGATTGAGAAAAACTGTGACTTCCAAACAGGAGTCACCATCAGTGCAGCTGGACGGCCTGGTCCCAGTCTGCTTGTTTAAGGTGCCGTCAGGGGGCAGGGTTTGGAGAAGACATTGAGGTGCAAGATGATGGTTTGAAAAGTGTTCAGCCTCCATCTCCAGATGGTTCACCCAAGATTTCTGCAGGAGCTGGCCTGAAACCTGCAAACAAACATAGGCATTTTTGCATTAAAACCAGCTGCTGTTCTGAGGAGCTGGAGGCTCCTAAAGCTAGAGCTTTAGGATCGGTCCAGACAGTGATGGATAGAAAGATGTGGGGGAGCTGTTCCTGGCAATTTGATAGGAAAGATAATTAACAACAGAATGAGAAAACACCAGCAGGATGAGGGAAACCAGAAGAGTCCAAGGACACACTCACATTTCTGTGTTGGAGGACGCTGTCTCATTGCTCTGTCAGAGTTGTCTCATGCCAATGGAGCTGAGGGTAAGCAAGAAGCAGCTGGTATAATGTACACTTCATTCCTGCACAGGAGGCTGTCAAAGAGCTAAATGCAGTGACACACAGCAGATTGTCTAAGTAAATAAAGCAGGCAGCCCCATAAAAGAGCCAGGCAGAATCCTGTATCTCCTAGGAGACACCTGCATCAGCCTGGGGACTTGCAGTCCTGTTCGGCTGGGCTATGTGTCCAGCCCTTCCCTTTGAGTCAGTGTGGTTGGGGTGAGTTTGGGCAATAGTGGCTGCTCTGAGGTTTGTCTGTGATCTGTACTTCCCACTGAGCCCTGCCGCCTGCCAGCCCACCGTGCTGGGGACCCCTCTTGTCACAGGTGGGGGTCTTACTGCCTCTCTGTTCTCCCTCTGCAGGGAAGTCCCACCTGGCCATTGTGCAGCGGGTGAACAACGAAGGGGAAGGAGACCCGTTCTACGAGGTGATGGGCATTGTCACCCTGGAGGATGTCATTGAGGAGATCATCAAGTCCGAGATCCTGGATGAGACGGATCTGTACAGTTAGTGTCCCAGAGCAGCTACTGCGGTCGCAGGTGCCAGGGTGGGAGCCCACACAGAGACATGTGGGTAGGAAGTAGGCCAGAGCAAATCATGGTCCTTCCCAGACTAATTCGAATTCATGGTGAGGAAGACAAGAATGATGGAGAGTTCCTGGTTGGATGTTAGGGAGTCTTGATTGCACAAGAGAGACGAGGACCAATTGGTGCTGGGAGGGTTGACCCAGGAATACATGTGTTGGGTAGTACCCATGGGTGGTTTCCAAGCTCCTTTCTGACGCTGGGTGATGCATCCAGCCAGGGCAAGCCAGTACTTGTTCCCTGAGAGAAAAGCATGTTTCACCACCCTGCTCCCTCCCCAGGGAGCTGCTCCCAAGGCTGTGATGCACAGTATGTTTTGTGCACCCTGCTGCTCCAGCTGCTGCTCCACAGCAGCCCTGTCATAGGGCGCAGCAATACACACTGCATGTGCTATGAGGCCCTGCAGCTGCAGTGGCTTTGTGGCTGCTGTTGGTAGGCAACCACTCTGCTCTCTGCCCCACAGCAGACAATCGGAAGAAGGAGCGGGTGCCCCACCGGGGACGCAAGCCCCAGGACTTCTCCATCTTCAGGCTCTCGGACAGCGAGATGAAGGTGAAGATCTCCCCACAGCTCCTCTTGGCTACCCATCGGTTCATGGCAACAGGTACCCTTGCCCTTGTGCAAGCCCTGCATCTCCCTGCAGCAGCCCCAGCCCCATAGGGCATCCCTCAGCCATTTGGGCTCCTGCCCCGGATGAGCAGTTTCCACCTGCCTGGACCCCCACCCTGGGCATCCCACTGCTTCTCCAGCTTGGGTCTGTATTTGGCCCCCTTCCATGCAGTGGGGAGCTGAGGCTGCAGGAAGGAGAGCTGTGCAGCTCAGAGGACAAGGGGTTCCTGGCAGCCTCAGCCCTGCTGAGCTGAGTGTGTTGCCTCCCTTCTAGAAGTGGAGCCTTTCAAATCCCCGTATCTCTCTGAGAAGATCCTGCTGCGGCTCCTGAAACATCCCAACGTCATCCAGGAGCTCAAGTATGACCGAAAGAACAAGAAGGCGGTGGAGCATTACCTCTACCAGCGCAACCGCCCTGTCGACTACTTCGTCCTCATCTTGCAGGTGCCTGGGACAGTGGCGAGCAGAGGGTGGCAGGGGGTGGTCCATCTCTCCTCACAGTCTTGCTCTGGGCTGCTTCTGCCAGTGAGGATGCCAGTCTTCTCATATGGGGTGGTGGGGGGCCCTGCAGCCCTGGGTGGGTGGGTGACCAGAGGTGTGGAGTGCCTGTTTGAGTGGGTTTTCCTTCTCCTTCCAGGGGAAAGTGGAGGTGGAGGTTGGCAAGGAAGGGCTGCGGTTTGAGAACGGGGCGTTCACCTACTACGGTGTCCCTGCTATCATGGCTGTCGTCTCCTCGGGTAAAGGCTCTGAGGGCTCCCTCTGGCCCTGCCTTTGCTTTGGCAGCCTGCATGGGGGCTAAGCTGGCTGGTGGCCAGGAGAATGGGCTGGCCCTGCTGCGGGGTATGGGGCAGGCGGGAGCCCTTCCTCTGAGATTCCTACAATCTCCAACACGTTTCAGATAACGACGTGAGAAAAGTGGGCAGCCTGGCTGGATCCTCCTTCCTACGTAAGTATCTCAGGACAGGCGGGGGCTCTAAAACCTCTCCTCTGCAGCCCCAGCCTGCAGGAGGAGCGATGGGCTTGCACTCTGTGCAGGGCAGCTCAGGCTCCACACTGAGGTCACCTGCTTTAAAAAGCTTGGTTGAGAAGTGTGAAGATCTGATGTGCTGAAGATCTGATGCAGCAGATTGCTGGCAGAGGGACTTTGAAGTTTCAGCCATGTGCTGGATCCTTGGAGGTGGCTTCCAGCGTGGCTGGTGCTGCAGCATGCTCCTGCAGACAGGCGTGTGTATGGCACTGTATGTCTAGGTCTCGGTGCAACATCTCTGGATCTGTTTGGGTTCCTGAGGCTTGGAGCAAGAGCTGAATGTGGTTTCCTGCACTGGGGGACCAGGGGCTGTGCAGGAATTGCAGAGATGGGTCAATGTACCTGTGAGCTGTTTGCATGGAAATTAGCTAAAAGTAGATGTTCCAGTCTGGGAAAATTTCCTGCCTAAAGAGCTGATGGGTCATCAAGTAGATCTCCTGCTTTTGGGGGGTAAGAAGGAGCTCTGTTTAGGGGAGACTGTGAGCTCCCTGTTTCTTTGCTGATCATTCCTACAAATGTTCAGTCCCTGGTGGCCTGGGAGCAGGGGCAGGCGCTGCCCAACCCCAGTCCAGCACATCCCTCAACCCAAAACCCAGGTGCTGCAGTTGGATCTGTAGCACTGCTGCTAAGCCAGGGGTGCCTTTGAGTGCTTGATCAAAACAACCCACTAAGTTTGGCCTTTAGGGAGGTGTAGGGAGGGATGTCGTTGACAGAACCGGGGGTCCCTTGGGGCTGGTGACTGTTGCTGCTGTGGACCCCAGTCTGTGTCCAGCTCTAAGGCTGAGCTGGTTTTTGCTGCTTGCTTTGCTTTCATTCGAAAGGCTGGTTGGGGTCTGCTGGGTTACCCCCCAGTGCACACTCTGTGCATTTGCAATGCACTGTTTGGACAGAGAGGAGATCAGTGAAGTGGACAGTTTCCCTGGGTGCCTTTGACCCTCGGTGACCATCCACAAGGCCCCACCGGGGCTCAGGCAGTGAGAGCTGCCCGTGGGCGATGGGCAGGCAGAGCACACGTCATGGCAGGAGCCTGCTCAGGGCTCCTTTGCTCCTCGTGCTCGCACGTGGCACTGTGACACGAGACGTTTTTGCCATCCAGCCCCCCCTGCCTGCCATGGAACATGTGTATGTCATATGAGTCCTGGTGTTGCACCCCTGGCCAGCAAGGAGGTGGGGCAGGAGGCAGAGGTTGCAGAGTGTTCCCCAGGGCTGGCGTCCTCCTTGAAGCAAAGCTCAGCAGAATGAGTGTCACAGTGGAGAATGCGGGTGTGAACCCCTGAGCATTTAACAATTTGTTATAAATTAACTGTTGTTATGCAACTTTTATTGCTAGGCAATCTTTGGCATGGGGGCAAGGGTGCAGCAGGAGGAACCTGGCATGGCCAGCCCTGCTCTGGGAGGCTCGGGCAGTGACAGCAAGTAGCGAGCACGAGTGGTTATCAGCCCGTCCTTTGCTCCTGGCTGGATGAGGTTGTTCTGGACAGCACATTGTGCTGGTGCCTTTGCTTGGACTTTTATTTGCAGAAGGTTTCAATCCAGGGGAGGACACAGAGCAAGAGTTACCCGGGGAGGAGCAGGGAGATAAGGAGCAGAGGGCTGCGGGGAAAATATTTGGATGATTTTACCTTCAAAACAATTTAAAACCACTGATCACATAGGCAGCAGATGGTTCCTAGAGCATTGGAGCCATGCAGGGGGCACAGTGGATGGAGGGAAGGCAATGCGCCCCAATCAGGAGGGCTGGCAGCTGGGAGAAGCATGGCCGTGGCCGGAATTGAGGGCTGGCAGCCAGTGGGCTCACGTCACCCCTGGCAATCAAACATGGAAAGTGAATGGTGGTGGGTCAGGAGCCCCAGACACGGCGTCCTGGCTTCTTGTGGTTCCCACATGAAGCAGCTCCCTATAGGTTGCTCTTCTTGGCATGGCATAGGTCTGTAGAGACCCAGGGCTTTGTGGGGAGCTGCAGGCAGCCCAGCACTAATGCCTTCACTGTGCATCCTGCTGAGCAGCTCCTGCCAGCCTGCAGGTGGGGGGCTGTGTGGGCAGGGGCTGTTGCAGAGCACACTCCCTCTCTGCCACCTGCCCGTGCACACAGAAGCATCCCAGATGCCAAGCACAGGGACTTGCTTCAGCTTCTTCCCAGGTGTCACAAGATGCCCACAAAGTCCCTTGTCCCAGCTGCAGCTGGCAAAGGGCTGGAGCAGGGTGACAGCACTCAGACAGTGGGATGAAGATGCTTTGTGCCCACACCATGGCTCTAGGGAGATGTGTGGCTGTGCAGACAGGCGGGTCAGGTCTGCAGCTGGTCTCCCCCAGCCTTACCTCCTCCTACCTTGTCACAGAGCAGCCTGTCCCTGCCAGTGTCTGTGTCCCCAGGGCTGGCAAGCAGCTCCCTGGACCAGAAGCAGGAGTGTGTAGGAAGGGTGGGAACAGGTGACCAGCCCACAGCTGCTGGCACACGATTCTATTAATTCCTTCTCTCACTCTGTCCTCCACCCTCACCTGTGTCCCTCACTTTCCCTCATCCCCTCCTTTCTTCTCTCTCCCCCTCTCTGCAGTGCCTGTCTCAGTTTCCCGTACCTTCGCCTTCAGCAGAGGAGACTCCCTGGCTGGCTCTCCAGGTAACAGGGCATGGCTTTGGGAAGGGGCTTTCACATGTGCCAGCCTCTTTCCAGCTCCCTGTGCCCAGTGCACCAAGCCCCCTCCAGTCTGCATGCTGGGCAGTGCCAGGAGAGGAGCACCTGTATCAACCCATGCTGGGCAGCCCCTCACCAGTTGGAGCATGGGTAGCAGATGGGGGACAGCATCCTGTCCCTGCTGCAGCATCCCCGGTAAGATGCAAACCCTAAGAAGAATGAGGGGACAATGGGGAGCCATAGATGGCTTGGGTTTTCTTTGGTGTGCAGTTTCTGTAATTTCCTACACTTGGTGCTTGGGTTTTCTTGCTACTTGCTGCTTCTGAGCAGTTTCTCTCAGCCCTGCAAGCACACTGCTCTGCTTCGTTTGCTTTCCGGGTAATAGAAGGGCATGTTAGCAGCAGAGCAAAGTCAGCAAGATGTTGACGTCACGTGCAACCAGCAAGCTGCCTTTGTTCCCTAATAAATCACTGACCAGACAAAATCCATCATGCCACGTGTCAGAGGCCATCAGTCCCTGTGAGTGATCCCAGCTTGCCATAGCACTCTGCTCCTGTTCTGTCAGTTAGGGTGGACAGGGGTGTGCCCTCGAGGCAGGTTAAGTAAATTCCTGTGGACTGCCAGCTGCCACCAGGAGAATTGGTGCCAAATGCCATGCAGAAGGCCTGCGTTAGCAGGAGAGCTGTCAGTCAGTCAGCATGACAGGCAGGCAGCAGGTTGGATGCCTGCTTGACTGGTCCCTGGTTTGCGTGGGGCTGGCATGGCACAGAACCTCTGCCAACAGTGTGCACTGAGGAGAATCCCACTGCAGGTCCCCGCAGGGGCTCTGACAGCCCCGGGGTCCATGGGGCACAGTCACCAGAGGTGATCAGTCAACCCTGGCCCTGCCCTGGCACCAGGGACCCAAGTGGCACTACGAGTGAGAGTGAGTGCTTGCCTCTCTGCCATCCCCTCCTGCAGTGAACAGGTCGCCGTCGCGGTGTAGCGGGCTCAACCGCTCCGAGTCACCCAATCGGGAGCACAACGACTATGGGGGCAGCACCACACAGCTCCACAGCAGCAGCAACAACATCTACACACCCGACTACTCTGTGCACATCCTCTGTGACGTGCAGTTTGTCAAGGTACTGTCTGGGCTGGCAGGGGCCATTCCACCCCAGGTACCCCTGCACAGGTACTGCTGTGCCCTGGGAGCCTGCTGGGTGCCCAGCGGGTGCTGAGGGGTGTCACACTCCTGCGGACCAGGGGTTTGGTGCCACCAAATCCCTGGGAGGTCCCAGCACAGCTTGGTGCCGACTGAGCTGGGCACACATGTCTATGTGCCCAGGTGACCCGGCAGCAGTACCACAACGCGCTGGTGGCCAGCCGCATGGACAGCTCACCCCAGTCCCCCGACATGGAGGCCTTCGACAGGGATTCAACTAAAGCCTCGACCACACGAGGAACCCCACAGACACCGAAGGAGGACCCCACCACCCTCCTAAATGAGAGGAACAGCATCATGTGTGAGTCACCCCATGGCCTCCCTTCTCTGCCACATGCCAATGCTTCATGTCACCTGGGGGGGATATGCTGGGACTTGGTGGCACGATGGGCATGCCACCACTGAGACGCAGTGGCGTATGGACTGGGGCACGTGAACACTTGCATGCACACACCTATGGATGATGTTCTGCACCTGCATCTGCACACGGGTGCAGACATGCAGGCATGTAAATCCCCATTACCCACATACTCATGCTCCCTGAGGAAGACACCCCCAAGTTGCTGCAGCAGCCATCGCGCTGTCCTGCCCAGGGCACAGCGCCTGCCCACCATGCCTGCCATGTGTCCCCACAGGCAGCCGCCCCGAGGGGCCACGTAGTCCCAGTGAGTCGGTGTTCCTCCGCATGGAGGGCATCCCCTTCATCCAGGAGGAGCTGGCTGACAATGAGGAGAACAGCAAGCGGCAGAGTGAGTCTGGCCAGGGGATGTGCATGACCCTGGGGGCGGTGAGGGCTGTGGTGCCCCGGGGCACTGCAGCCAGGCTGGACTTTTGCAGACAGTGAGTGCTGCGGGACCGTCCTGGAGGCAGACTCCCCTGGCAGAGAGGCCGGGACCAGCTCATCACCGAGCAGCTCCGAGGAGACACTGGGCAGGCGGCTGCTGAGATCCCTCAGTGAGTGACTGACCCGGGGAGCGAGGACCCAGAGGAGAGCGCTGCCCCTGCACCCTGCTGCTTGGGTCAGCTCCTGCCCAGCCCTGTCCTGGGGATGCCCTGCACAGGGCTGGTGGGGAGCAGGGAGGTAGCCCAGCTCCCCTTCGGCACCCCATGCCTGGCAGCAAAACTGCATGTAGGGCTCACTTGGGCGGAGCCAGCAGTCTGGTCCTGCCCCAACCCCACACACCACACCCTCACCCCCCCCCAAGCACCCTTGGTCCCCAGCACCCCAGTCCTTGGTACCCTTGCTGCTGCAGGTGGGCGCAAGCAGCAGCCATCGCAGGAGGGTGAGAAGACACCAGAGGAGTGCTCCAATCTCGCCCCATTAATCACCTGAGCAGCAGCGTGGCCGGCGCACAACGCTGGAGGCCCATGCAGACCGGAGGTAAGAACCTGCCCAGTGCAATGTATTCCTGCCCCACAAATGGGAGGTTGCTCAGTTTTAACAGTGCAAAATCGAGTTTCAAGCAGCAAAGCCAAACGATGCAGTTTAGAGCCCATGCATGTTGCTGGGGGCTGGAGCAGGGTCAAGGGATCTGCAAAAGCAGCTTCCAGCCATCCTTGGGGCAGGAATGGATTTCAGAGACAGAGCAAGACCCTGACTTGTGTTTTCCCATCCAGAAACACGTGTCTGCACAAATAGCTGTGATCCTGCCTGGGGAAAGTGCTGCAGGCTTCAGCAGAAGCAGCAGGACAGGGAGGTCAGGGTTTGGCGGCCCGCATCAGGCTGTGTTTGTCTCTTTCAGGTCTGCAGCATGGGGGTCTCCTGCTGCGAGGCTCATGTTCAACAGCAGCAGGTCTGCACTCGCTCGCTGCCCGCCTGCCCGCGCCGCCCCTCCCTGCAGGACTTGTGCAGAGCCCCATCCCCAGGCGAGAAAGGACGTGCCCCGGCGGGGCTGAACCACCCAGGCGGCCTGGACCAGCTAGCTGGAGTCCGAGGGCCCTTGCCCAGCTGCTCCGTGGTAGCATCTGGTCTCAAGAAGAGGCGGAGAAAGGAAAGGTGAAGTGTCTGGCACGGCGACCCTGCAGGCACAGCAGGGAGGGGCGGCCCAACCCAGAACTGCCCTTCGCATCATTTACCATCCCCATCCTCGCGAGGCCCGGAGTCCCCCGGTGCCAGGTGCTGCGCAGGCATGATCTCCATCATAAGGAGAACATGCTGTTTGGGGGCTGCCACACACAGCTCAGGGCCCCAGCACAAGTTTGTGCCGTGCCTAGCGACGTGCACACTCACCGCACGCTGACCATTGACACTCCCAAACCCCTGCTAGGCACAGGGCAGGGAGCCCAGCTCACCACCCAGCCCAGCCCCCATCCCTGGGGAGGGCTGCTCCACGCTGCATTGAACCATCCCCCTCTCCACGCACGGCTGTCTGTGCAAGGGAGGCTGGCACCAAGCTTTCAGGTTGGTACAGACCAGTCAGTAGTTTGTGTAGAGGCTGAATGCAACGGGGATACAAACATTAAAGGTAATTTCTCCCTGAGCAGTGTCCTGTCTGGTGTCAGTGGGTGTAGGGAAAGTTATGCTGACCTCTCCTGCCAGGCTAGGCTGCCTTCATACCTGCAGCCAGAGTAACAGGACTCAGCACCACTGAATGGAGCACTTAGAGGACCAGGTCAGCGAGTGCTTCCTAATTCCTCCCTGACAACCTGAGCTCTCTGTCATTCTTGCTGCCAGGAACACACTTGGCAGTGCCAGGAGTTCCACCCGAGCAGTGCAGACAAGGCCTGGGGAAGGACAGCGGTTAATGTGCCATTGCAAACACAATAGTGGGATACACGTGTTGGAGTACAGCCTGACAGATAACAGAAATCTCATAGTCCACCAGCACTGATAAAATTTCAGCTGGAAGAGCTGCGTCCCTGTCTGGGCACTGCCCTGCTAAGGAAACACACAGCAATTAAAAGGAGGCCAGAGGAAAGCAAGGGCTGGAAAACAACCTGCTCTGAAGGCTGAAGGAAACAGGGTCACTTAATCTTAACTGCTGAAGGATGTGAAGGGGAGAGAGGAAGTTTTCAAATACATAAAAAGCTGTTGCAAAGCGGAAAGGAATAATCTCTTCTCTGTTGCCATGGTAAATGGGATAATGGGTAATGAGCTTACACCACAGAAAGGGAGAAATTTAGGTCACTCGTTAGGAAAAACAAGGCTGATGAGGCTAGGAAAGCACTGGTGCAGATCACACGTGGGGTGGGACAGGTTCCACACCTAGAGGTCTGTAAGGACAGAAGTGTAGGTAGATGTCAGAAATGCAACAAAAGGAGAGCTGGCTCTCTCAACTCCTCCTCCTGAAACCACCTCTGGAAATCACCCTTTAACCATTGCCCCATCATCCCGGCTGCAGAGGACACCAGGAGGAGAAAACACTCCCCACCTGCCCAGAGGAATGGCTGCCTTTGGCTCACTTTGTGACATGAACGCTGATGTGAAAAGGACAAACAAGAGACCCCCTGCACTGTCTCTCTGCACACACAGCAAGGGAACAAGGAACCTCTTTTGCCTTCACTAAGCTGCAGCACAAGCAAAAATCCATCAGGGCAGCAGTGACTACTCCTGACCCAAGGAGAGGGGCTGTTTCTCTTTCTTCACCAAGGTCTTGGTAGAAGGCTGCTCAATCAAGCTGGTATTATCAGCTCACAAATAGATCTGCAGACAGTGACTACAGACAGCAGCAGCAGATGGTCCCAGCTCTTCTTCAGTGCCAGAAGCTCAGGCTGTTGCTGGCAGGCCCTGCTGAAGCCAGGGGGAGTAGGTGGTGGTTCACCAGGGGCCTGCTGAGAAGGAGGAACAGGAAAGATCTGCTTTTTGACACATTAGTGACAGGCCAGGAGCACTGGGCCAAGGAGGCATGGCCAGATGGATGGGTAACACACAACCACCCAAAAAGCAAACACATAGAGACAGAGAGGATGGGTTCAACAGCACAGGGCAGGAATGTAGAGAGAGGAACACAAGATCGATGTGGGAGGAACTGGTCAGCATCAGGAAGTCATGGGAAGTGACCAACAACACTCTCCCAAAAGGACTGTGCCCCAGTAGTAGCAGCTAATCATCAGAGATGCAACACACTGTGAGGGAGAAAAGGAAAGCCTTGAAACAAACTCAGACCCAGTGGACAAACCATGATGCTGAGGCTTTAACTTCAGCCTGGGGAGAGGCTATCATAGCCTGAAGGCACACCATCACAGAAAGCAGGGCTACTGTTCAGAGACGGGAGGTTTAATTTTCTGTCAGCAACACAAAGAAGCAATTATCACAATTACAAATGTTGCTTGCATAAGGCTCAGAACTGAGTGGGGGAAAGCCAGCACCAGCTTCACCCCTCCCCAAAATACTACCGAGTGACATTCGTTCACAAGCTGTACGAGATCCCAACCAGCTGGGCCGTTATCCCACAGCACATTGCACTGGCCTTTGCCTACACCAAACTGATAGTTACACGGGGTTGATTTGGATGTGCTAAAGATGCAGCTCTAAGCGCCCGAAGAACAGGCTGCTGTCAGTCAAACAAGAGCCGAGGCGGCTCATGCTGCCCCCACCCTCCCGGGGGCACCAGCTCACCATATTGCACGGGGTATTTCAAAAAGGTCAACAGATGATTATCCCTGATTGAGCTACTGCTCCCATCTTTATTAAACCCCAAGAGGTGTGGGATGAGGCAAGCCATGAGCAGGGAAGGACACTGACTACACACTACAGCTTTGGTGACTTCATGTAAGTTTGGTTGTTCATGTGCTTCATTGGATTTTTGTGACGGCTTCATGGATGGACTTGGCCACGTAGTCCAGGTTCTTGGTAGTCAGGCCACACATGTTGATGCGCCCACTGGCCATCAGGTAGATGTGTTTTTCCTTGATCATGTACTCCACCTGCTTAGCTGCGGAAACAATTGGATATCAGGTTAGAGCACTGACCTCACAGCTCAGAGAAGCCCAAAGAACCAGTCAGGGCCGCTTGAATCTTTCTCAAGCAGCATAAAGCTTCTAGCACTGGTGACTACAGTGCTGCTTGATGCTTCATCCCTGCCTAACCACAGAGGCAGTGGTGACAGCAGGACTCCAATGAGGTCCCTAAGAGATTTCTGTCTGACTACCTCAGCCCAGCTCACCTCCAGCAAAACTGTCCTCACCCACTCCTCCCTTCACCAGCAACACGATACTTACGGTTCAGCCCTGTGAAGCTAAACATGCCGATCTGCTCTGTGATGTGGTTCCAGGTGCCCGGGGTCCCAAGGGCCTCCAGGCGAGACCGGAGCTCTGACCGCATCAGCAAGACCCGATCTGCCATCGTCTTCACATTGTCCTTCCTACAGCAGGCAGGAAGCAGAGCGTGAGGACAGGGACCTGCCTGGTCTGGAGCCACCTGGCCAAGCCTGGCACGCAGGGAGACAGCTTCCCCCCACTGGGCACACGTACCACTCAGCGAAGAGCTGCGGGGAAGAGAGCGTGGTTGCCACGATGCGCGCTCCCTGCGAGGGGGGGTTGGACCAGGTGGTGCGCACGATCTTCTCCATCTGGGAAAGCACGCGCTGCACGTTATCTGCATCCTTCCCCACCACCGTCAGGTTCCCCACACGCTCATCTGTGGACAAGCCCAGAGATGTGAGCCACTGGTCCCACACATCACGGCAAAGCAGAACTCTCCCCACCCCCAGGCATGCCAGCCCCATCTGTCTCGGTATGATGCTACTGGGCCAGCTTACTGCCAGACACTCACTGTAGAGCCCAAAGTTCTTGGAAAACGACTGTGCACAGAAGAGCTCAAAGCCCTCGGAGACAAAGTACCGCACAGCCCAGGCATCCTTGTCCAGGCTGCCAGAGGCAAAACCTTGGTACGCCGAGTCGAAGAATGGAAACAGGAACCGGCGCTGCAAGGAGGAACAGTGTTAGAGGGAAACCCCTTCCCCACAACCTCCGCTTTACCCCCCGCTGTCCCCGGAGGGAGGAAAAATGACCATTATGCTTCTGGGTGAATGCAAAGGAAACATGGTCCAAGCAACACCAGACTAGGTATTTTCTTTTTACTGGGGTAAATGGAACAGGAAGACTGAACTGGTGAAGAAAAGGTGAAATGCAGGAGAAAATTGCATTTGAGGACGCAGGAACACAAAATGCATCACCTTATATGCTACTATCCAGCACTTGTGCAGGGCAGGTGCCCATGGATAACCTTTCCAGCATGAAAAATCTCACCGCAGCCCATGCCACAGAGTTCAAAACAGTAACTTGGAGGCATGAGCAGAACTGAGATGCTTTTACCCTCTGAGAAGAGACAACAATGAGCATCCTGGCAGCCTGTCCCTTCAACACCTACCACATCTCATGCCTTTCCCTAAAGACCATTTTGGATACAACTGCTCTGGTTGGCTCAAAAGCAGTCTGTCCCCTCAGCATTGCTTCAGCCCCAGCAGCAGCCCATACCTTCATAACAGCAGCAATCTGCTTCCACTGGTCAGGAGTAGGGTCTGTGCCTGTTGGGTTGTGTGCACAAGCATGGAGGATGAAAATGGAGAACTCCGGGGCTTTCTGAGGAGAGAGCAGGTCTTGGTCACACACATGGAGGAGACTGGGCACCCACAGTAAAGGGAGTGGCCCCAAGCTGCTCTGGACACTGGCAGTCTCTTTTGCAGAGATCTACTTCCAGGCACAGCACATAAGAGCCCAGCCAGCTGCTAACAGTGCAGCACCAAGCTCACTCCTTCCATGTCAGTTTACTTACCTCCATGTCATCCAGCAGCCCCTGGAGATCCAGACCCCTCTTGGCAGCATCCCAGTAGTGGTAGGTTCTAATATCCTTAAAGCCAGCATCCACAAACACAGAGTTGTGGTTCTCTGAGGAAAGATACCACTTTTCAGAAAAGCAGACCCCATCTCCAGCAAGCCACCTTCTCCAGTCCCTAAACGTCACCAAAATATGCTCCCTGTAGCTACAAGGGACAGGCCCCTCTCTCCCCACCATTGCTGTCTCGCTCACTGACCCACAGGGCTCCCCGCGAGGAGGTGGCAGCACCGACAGCAGCACTCACCCCAGGACGGAGCAGAGATGTATACTGGGGTCGCCGTGTTGTTGTTTCCGTTGTACCACCGCCTCAGAAACTCTGCGCCGATGCGCAGAGCGCCCGTCCCGCCCAAGGACTGCACGCTTCCAACCTGCAACAGAATGAGTTGCCAGCAGAGTCCACCCAGGTCAACCCAGTTATCAGTATGGATCCCAGGCGTGCTCCCTGGGGTCACCCCAGCCAGGACACCATCCCTTTCCGTGGTCTTCAACCTCCTTCAGCACTCAGGACCATCCTGACAGGTCCTGTAGTTATAAATAGACTCAAGCTATTCCTGTTACATTTTGGCACAGAGCAGGTTCCTGCTAGCAACCAATTTCAGGAAAGGCAGTCTTTTATCTGACTTCAGTCTCCTGTGGGGCAACCAAGATGAGGGAGAAAAACCAAATTCCAATCACAGCCCACGTCTGTCCTTTCCCAAAGCCTACAACTACTTGCACAGACGGCTTCAAGTTCACTTTTAAGTTACCATCCAGTAACTTAAACCCAGTAAAGACCACATCAGAGAAATCTTTAAGTCCTGCCAAAACACAGTCAGTCTGCACGTTCGTGCTCCTCTGCTTGCTCTGTTGCAGGATACCCGAGGGTTCCCAGCAGCTCTCTGAGCAAGGAGCAGTCTCATTCCCTGCCCACCACCTACCCGGTTCTCCTTGATGGCAGGGCTGTCATCACCCAGGGCGATCCGGGAGGCGTTGGCCCGGAACTCAGGCAGGCCGAGGATGGGCAGGTACTCGTGGTTCAGGCTGTTGTCATTGGCGATCATCTGCTCCACCTTCTTCACCACCGGCAGGACCCATGGCTGCCCCTCGTCCGTGCGGTAGGCTGCGAGGAGAGGGAGGGCTGCTCTTTCCACACCCGGGGCGACGCTGGGCTTCCCGGCCCCCGGAGAGGCCTCCCCGGGGCACCAACACCCGCGGGCGGACGGCGATCCGGCCAGGCGGGGCGGCCCCCGCGACCTTGACGTCCGCCGGTGACCCACTGCCTGCCCCCCTCCTCCCGGCCCCGCCGGGCGC
>VZTU01001938.1:4843-24169 GCA_013400835.1 Zapornia atra | reverse complement strand
GTGGCCCGGGGCTGTCCGGGCATCCCCCCCGCGGTTTCCCCCCGCGCATCCCCGGTGCGTGGCCGGCTCCGTTAGAAACCCGCCGCCCGTCCCAAGCGGCTTTTGAAGTTTGTGGGAATCCGCCCGCGATCCCGCGGCGCCTGGGAAAGGCTTCGAGGGAGACGGGAAGGACGTTGCGAACAACAGCCCCGGCAGCGCGACACCCCCCCGCCCCTCGTGACATAAAACACGGGGATACGGGACGGGAAAGGCCGCGCTGTCCCCAAACGCTTCTGCAGACAAACCGGGCCATAGACTCCCTTTGTTAACCCAGCCAAGATCCCTCTCAAAACCAGTTTGGCTCCTCGCCCTCCTCCCATGCCAAAGGTGGCTCCGTAGCCCGGCTGCCTTCGAGGGAGCCCGGGGGGCACAGCCCTCACCTCCCCCAGCTCCGGGCAGCACCTGGAAGAACTGCCCAGTGCACTTTCTGCTTAGCATGAGAGCGGGGAAGAGGCAGCGCTGCCCGGCGGCACAGCAGCATGCCAAAGCTTCTGCCTTCAGAGAAAACAGCAGAATGGGAAAGGCAGAGGAACAAGTCAGTAGCTCTAGACCAAAGCCTCGGCCCCGGTGGGGTTTTTGTCCCTACTCAGGCAAAACCTCTATCAGACCTTGAGAAAAAGTCAAGTGGAAGCCCAGAAAAAGCATCAGGTTTGCTCTCTGCAATAGCCATGAGCCCCTGTGAATGCCTGACTTTGCCAGGGTGCTGTGAAAGCACTTCCGAACCCTACCTTTAATTCAAACCCTAGCTTTACCTCTAACCTAAGCTTCTCTCTAACCCTACCCAGCTGAAGAAAGCTTTTGGGTTTCTTGAGGACTGTGGATGCTGCTGAACAAGGGAGGCTACAATGCTGAGCAGGGAAGCAGCTGATGAGAACAAGGGCACCAGAGGTAAATGGGGGTAGCCCACCACAGGGTGTCACGTCTTCTGCTCACTCACTAGGAGTTAAGCGCTGCACAAGTGGGATGCTGTGATGGGAAAAGCTGACCCAGGCTGCTTAAAGCATCTTATTTCGGGAGCAGACATAAGTGCTGGGGAGTCCCCAGACTGGCAGGCTCTCACTGCACTTACTGGTTTCTAATCCTACCACTCTCCAAAGAGCACTGGGATATTTGGGGACATGGCCAAGCCCTTTCCCAGTGCAGAGCAGGGAAGTCACAAAGGCTCAGGGGTGCTGCCTGCCAAGCTGGCTGCACCAAGCCGCTGCTTGGGACCGCCAGAGCAGGCTGAGCAGTGCCAGTTGCAGGAAAAAAATGCATTTTCCCTAAATCAGTGCTGTCTTGTTCCCCCCTCCTTGGGGGCTCCTGGGCAGCCTGCACGAAACGCTGCGGGTCTGGTGGAAACCGCCTGTGTCACTGCCCGTGCCTGCAAGGCCGGGGTCACTGACCCAGCAGGAGTTACCTGCCAGTGCTCCTGGCCCCCAGCCCGGCCAGTGTCCCGTGCCCTTGGCAGCACAAAGCGGGGCTCTGCTGGGAACAGATACGGGAACGAGACAGACAGGCACGAAGCAGCAGGCCGCCAGGCCCTGGAGCCGAGTGGCTGTGTGTTAGCAAGATCCCTCTGGCCCTGAGCTTTCATCTCCCCAGCCTACACAAAGGGTGCCACCAAAACGTATGTAAAAGCTGCAGAAACACGGCAGTGAGCCCTGAGGCATCCCTTCCTTCATCTCCTGCCTCCGACTGACAGCCAGCAATGACCTGCCACTCAACGGGAAGGCTTGCACACCTTACCTGGAGCGAAGGAGACCCCCAGGCACGCTCTGCTGCACCCCACGCAGGCATGGCCCCCCACGCTCAGCCCCTCCTGGCAGCCAGAGGCAGGGGGGCTTGGCAGCTGTCCTGGCTCCTGCAGAGCTCAGGATGCCGGATGGTTTCCAGGACTGCTGAGGACTAAGGTGCTGCCCTCCCTGTGCTGTCAAGTCCTGGAAAAGAACTTTTCTGGAATGGTGCAGATGAGGTACACTCACCTCATCTCCTTCACTCCCCCTTGCAAGGTCCATTGTTGCACCCCTCTTGCCTCTGCCTCATCCTTTTCCTCACCAAAGGGCCCGGCACAGGGGAGCCCTTGATCCTGATCTCACAGCATCATGGCAAGGGTTTATCCTGCCCTGCTGAGGTGCTGCCCATCTCAGGCTGAAGTTGGGTGCAGGCAGTGTGCAGGCAGGGAGCACCTGGCCATTCCCAGTGGGTGCTGGGGGGAGGCTCTTTTCCCAGCCGTCCTCTGAATACAGATGTTTTCTCAGTGCAGGATCCAGACAGAGGAGGGTAAAATGTTTTCATTCCAAGCTCCCGGGGTCAGGTCATGGTTTGTCTAAATGGCTTTTGTTGCTGTAATTATCAGATTAGCTGATCTCTGGCAGTACGTTTAGGGGCAGCTACATTAACTGTGGATCCTGACCCTCTCACCACAACCCTGCCCATATGGGGCAGCAGGTTTGCAATGGAGCAATAGGGATCAGGGATACCAGGAGAGCCAAGTGAAAGGTTCATGCTTGGTTCTGAGCTGGTACCCAGCTGGACCCCAGCCTGGGAGCAGATGGCACATTTGGGGAAGACAGCAGTGAGCCTCTTTGACCTCCTCAACGCACATGATGATGCCGAGTTGGGCCTGATCCTTTCCTCCCACTCCAACCTACAACACAGCAGAGTTGCAGAGCCCTGTCCCAGGCGAGTGCTTCCTACTGTGGTTGATGCTCAGTGTGCAGACCTGGGACAGGAGCATCTGAGGTGCCTCCCCTCACTCAGGGCTGGTGCTCTTTGTAGGCAGGGAGCAAAGGTCTGGGGGCTCTGGGACCCCACATTTTGGCTGGGATGGGGTGCCCAGGGCTGGTGTCTGGCTGCAGGGTGCTGAGAGGGATGGGCAGGCCCCCAGCAGCTGGGAAGGTGCAGGAGTAGGAGTGTGAGATACCAGGCGAGACGGAGAGCATGACGGGGAGATGAGAGAGCAGAGCGAGGGGCAGATAAAGAGGGATCAGGAGTTTCCGGCCCCCACCAGCCCCTCGTCGGGTCTGTCTGTCAGCACCTGCAAGTGCTGATGGCACCGAGCCCCAGTGGCAGCCGGGGCTGCAGGTCCAGCCGAGGGGCACCATCGGGGGCTGGAAAGGGGCCCTGCTGCTGCCTTCCTGCTGCGTGGAAGCGGCTCGGCCCTCAGCATGGCTGGGAAAGGGCAGTGCCCATGCGCAGTCCCACTGGTGCCCTCAAGGCTGGGCCCCTGGCCATGCTGCCCTGCAGAACCCACCGTCTGCACTCCCAGCCCCATCCCCACCACACACACGGATAGGGAGCACCAGGGATTTCTCCCATAGGCACCAAAAGAAATCCGTTCGTGCTCTGCTGAGCTGCATGTGGATGCTCAGGTGCTTGGTAGTTGCTTGCTCTGGCATGGTGCCTGTGGTGGCCACCTGCCTTCTGACACATCATTCCACCTCCTCTTTCACCTGCTGGAGGTGGGAGCAACAGGAATTTCCCTTGAGCAAAGTAGAATCTCTAAAGAAATTAAATAATACCAAATCAGAAAAGACCTTACCAGTTCTCCATAAAACAAATAATTTTAAAAGGAGTTTCACCACATTTCAGGTTCTGAAGTCTTACAATGCCAGACTATAATACCCCACTGAATGAAGAGTTCAGTAGCACAGCTACATCTTCTCTTTCAATGAGCATTTGAACCTCTTTAAATGCTGCAGAAAATTTCAACAGAAAAATTTTGCCTTAAACACCATGTTCCTGCAGGATGTTTTGGCTTCAGCAAAACATAAATAATAATTAAAAAAATATTAGTGGAAGTCCTATTCCTGGTATTTTTCCTAATTGCCACCATGTCAGCATTTGGTTAGATCCATATCTATCTTCTTTGCTTTCATGTGAAAGCCAAAGACCAACCCAGAGCAGCGAGGACAGCCTGTGCACCCCCAAGAAGGAGCATGTGCCCCGGCCCAGTCCGGCTCAAACTTCTCCTGCCATCGCTGCTGCCTGGGCACAGCCAGAGGTTCATTGTTTCACTGTTTAAACCTGATCTGCACATTAGTCCTCATGTTCTTGGACTCTCATCCTGGCCCAAGGATGTACACCAAGGCCGTGTTCACCTCCTCTGCATCTGCTCGCCCCCAGGCACCCAGGAGGAGCACCGGCACACTGGAGGAGCCTGTGAAAGGGCCCTCAAAGGGGTGAGGGACCCCTTTTGCCACGGACCTGGTGTTCTCCATGGGATGAGATTGGGACTGGGAAAATGTGTTTCGGGGACCTGCATCATTTTTCCTTTTGCATCAGCACCTGCTGGCAGATGTCAGGAGACTGTCCCATGGACCATGACAGCCCGGGTGCTGACGCCTGCTACCCTGACGCATTAATGATGGTTTCCCAAGGGTGCTGAGGGCCAATGGAGCAAAGATTGGACTGTTGGTCCCCAAGCATACACATCCCTGGAGCAGGGCACAAACTGTTATGTCAAGGCATGGACTTTCTGCACTGCCAAGGATGCTGTTTTAGTGAGGTCTGATGTGGGGAGATAGCTGCCACCTGCAGAGGCAGTGAACCCCCTGCCTAAGCCTCTGCCCCCTCAGCAGTGATTCTGGCTCGTGCCTTGGGACAGATACCTAATGTGTCGCAGGGAGCTGCTCCACCACAGCATGCCCAGGCTGTCAGGCAGTGGGATGGAGGCATCTGCAGCACAGCTGGTCCCAGCTGGACCCCTCCAGGCAGGGCGTGTGCCCCCAGCATGGCCCAGGTGAGACCTTACAAGGAGCCCAGAACCCTCTATCTCCCTTGCTAGGAGCCCAGCGCCATGGGTAGCTACTGGACCTTGGTGTAGGAGCAGAATTACTGAAAACAATTTATTTAATATCAAAAATAATTTCTTACAGCATTTTGGCTGGCGTCAGCCGAGCGCTTACTCACCCGGGAATTCAAACAAAGGCAGGGCTGGCACCCAGCCAGGGGGTCGGGCGCTGGGTGGTCGTGTCCATCCCGGCCTTGGACCCGCCTCTGGGTCACTTGCGGGCTTGTGGCATGATGTCTCCATTTATTTATTGGAAATGTTTGAACAGGAAATGCTAATGGTTTGGGTTTGTGGAGACAGCTGGAGGGGTCCGGCTGGAGCTGCTGGGAAGGGGAGGGTGCGCTGGGATGGGGCAGCCTGATGGGGAAGGGGGAGTCAGTGCTGCTGGCGCTGCCAGTGGGGATCTGTCCCCTCTGTGTTTGAGGTGGAAGCCCTAACAGGAGGTGAGACTGGGGAGGGCCCAAACAGCTCGGCTGCCTCCTCCTCTGCTGCCAGCTGCAGCCATTGCTGCAAAAGACACATCCATGCTGCAAGCGTGGGGCTGCTCCTGGAACGCTGCCGTGCCCGCTGCCTGCACCCAGTGCTGCTGGCATGCATGGGAACAGCACTGCCCAAGTGGCACCACAGGAACAGTGGCCACTGGACCATGCGTGTCCCATGCCCGGCTCTCGGGCTCGGGCCTGGCCGGTGCCATTAGCGTGGGAGGGATGTGAGAGCGCTGCCTTCCCCTTGCAAGGGGGTCGAGAGGTTCCTACGCAGCCCAGCTCTGGACCGGGCTGTTCCTGCATTTGCTGATAACAGCGGAGGTGAAGCCTGACCCAGGAAAGCAGGCAAGATCCGCAGAGATAAACTCCCCGCAGCAAGACAAAGGCACTGACCTCCGCGCAGCCCGAGCCGCTGCATTCCCACAAGCACAGCAACAATTGCCCAGGAGCAGCAGGGAGACCTGCACCAAGGCCCGCCGGCCAGCCGCCGGGAAGGGCCTGCGCAGCAGCCAGCGACACCGCCGCCTGGGTCACCGTGCAGGATCACAGCTCGGGGCTTTTAACCAGACCCACTGCAGATATCAACTGCCCAGGCAGTGACGGAGAACACAGCCTGTTGCTATTGCTCACTCGTCGTCCAGCGGTGCAGTGGGCTTGGTGCTGCCTGCGTTGCATGGCTGGAAGGATGCTGCACAAGCGCACACACACACACACACACCTACACACCCCGTATTCCCTGCCTTACACTTCTATGTGCACACTCACAGCACAAACAGGCCCTTATGTGCCCGTGCAATTCAGGTTTCAGTGTCTGCTTCGAGGAGAGGCTGCCGTGGCACCACACACCCGCAGTGCACCCAGGGAAACTGAGTGGCCAGCATGGGGTCAGCTCTGTCTCCCCATGCCCTACCAGTGCCCGGCTCACTGGCTGGGAGGCAGGAACCCGCCTGGCACCTCTGTGGGTCCCTGTGACAGGTCTGCCCCAAACCAGCACCAGCTGAAAAAGGCAGAGGAGCTTAATGGGATCTGCAGAAACACCCAGCTCTGTTACATGCCGCACGCCTGTTGTCTCAGGCATGTTTTTTAAATCTTTATCTCTGCATCATTAAACACTGATCTACATTTGAAAAGAATCCCTTAGGTTCTCTACCTCTGAAATGAGGATAACTATCCTTCACCTCATAGCAGGGTTACAAGAATAAACAGATTAAAGACTTCGGGATATTGTAGCAAAGAGGGTTAAACAAGCCCCTGTGACAGACAGCCCAGGGGCAAGGACCAGCATCAGAGCGATGCACAGCATAAACTACCAACCCACATCTGCACCATGTTAATGACACCAAAATCCCAGCCCCTGGGTTTACCACCGTCTGCCTTCCCAGGAGATGGTCCCCAGCCAGCCAAAAGCCCACTGAGGGGCTACTCCCCCAGCCAGGGATGCATACCAATGCCCTAAGCCTGGCAGCAGGGAGCACAGGGGTGTGGGGGGACGGAGTGATGGGACGTGTCAGGAGCTCAAGGCTACAGCAGGACATCAGCAGCCCAGGTGCAGCAACAAGGGGCAGTTGCCCCATTTGCACATCCCTCTCCATATCCTTGGAGAGGGAAACCCCTCTACTACTGCCCACAGTCCTGCCTGTCCCTGCCCCACCAGGCGCCCTAGGCAGGCAGGGAGAGCAGGGAGATGTGCACTTCTGCAGAAAGAGCTGGTGGGGGAGAGGATGAGCCAAACAATTACTGTCTGGAAAGTCTCACCCGGGTCCCTAGTAAAATAATGGCACAAATATTAAGAAAAGGAGCTCTGTAAACATCTAGAGGATAATGAAACCATGAGCTATAAGCAGGATGGGATTTGTAAATAAAGGGCTGTGCCAAAAACAACAAGCCCTCCATAATTGTTTTGGATAGAAGGACAAGATTAGTGCGGGAAGGGGACTCGGCGGATGTCATGAGATGAGACCTGGAAGCACTGGGTTTGTTCTCTCTCCTGGCCATTAGAAACCCCCCCAACACGTTTGGGCAGATTGAGGGGGATGGACTGCACAAAACAGTGTCCCCAGTGTCATGGCTGGCACCTAGGGACGTACCTGCCAATTGGAGACAGACACCTGCAGTCCCCCAGCCTGGCACATGTTGCACCTCCAAGCCACTGTCAGAGAGCAAAGCAAAACCTGACACACACACCCCCCCCCCTTGCAGCTGGGGCACATCCCACCAACATCCCTCAGGGCTGAGACTTGTGCAGTGCAGGAAGAAGCCAGCTGGACAGTCACGGAGGGTCAAAGTGAGAAACAAAACCGCGTGAAGCCAGGAGCAGGAAAATAATGCTGGCACATTCCACGCCATTCCCCAGCTTTTGGCAATGCTTTGTCTTTTGTGAACGTCTAAATGGCATGTTCTGTGAAACTGTAGGGTTCCCCGGCGCTCTCAAGTATCGTATTTTTGGCCAGACGTACAGGAAATGTGCATGCACCTCTTTGCAACCAGCCCTTTGAAATGCTACACTAGAACAACACGACTAAGAGCCAGCAGTCATCTGCACTGCGCAGCCCAAACCTGTCCAGCGTTGACACTGTGTGGAAGGAAAAGCAGGGGCCTGGCCAAAACGTACCTGGTGTGGTACCCGAAGCTTGGGTCCCCGCAGCGTGCAGCCGTGCTGGGCTGGATGGGTCACATGCTCGCTGCGAGCAGCTGGCTGCACGCGGCATGCAGGGCAGCGCATGCTTACAAACTGAAGATGAAATGCACCATATATGGTGAAGATATTATTAGTCTCTAGCTGTCTTCATGGGATCTTATGAGGAAATCTTGCCTGGAAATGTGAAGCAAAGAGGTTTGACTGTGAGACTCAAGCAGGGACTTGAGGTACCTATACGACCAAAAGCAGTGGCTTCAGAGAAACAGGCGGCAGTGAGGCTGTAGGTACCAGACCCTTGGTTATCTGCAAGGTGCTCAACAATATTCTGGTTCAGAATTTGTCCTAATTAATGCCAATTGCCCACCCATTTCCGATTCCTGACCAGTCTCCAATAGTCATTCTCAACAGGGAGACACTGCTGAAACAGTGTCAAGACAGGTCTGGGCTGCAGGTACGCAGCCCAGGCACTGGCGAGCAGGCAGTCAGCATTGACCCGCTACTGCCAACCTTGGCCGCAGTCTGGCATGAGATGGAGAGGCTGGAGTCACCCACTCCTGGGTTCCGGCTGAGCCAAATGCCAAGCTGTGTGTGTCAGCAAAGTGAGCTGTCCCTCTGGGTGGCAGGGGCTGAGGCAGGGCTCTGGCACTGAGTGGAGTTGGTCTGGGGTCCTGGGGGTGAGCAGCTGGATGTAAGCTCTGATTCTTAGAACTACATGATGAACGCAGTCCTGGGCATCAGAGCAGGGAGCACAGTGAATGGGAGTCACGAGGCAGTGTCTGGGATGCCAGTCCTGAGATACTGTGACTAGCCTGGTGCCGCAGTTTGAAAGTGCTGATGAAGGGAGAGCCATAGTTGTGATTCTCCCACCTCCTCATTTTCACTGTCTCCCATAGCATCCTTGCAGCCAGACTGGGGAGGTGTGGGCTGGAAGTGGGGGGTGCACGATGGGTTGAAACCTGAGAACTGGCACAGCCAGGCAGTGGGGTCTGTGTCTTCAGACATTTCCAAAATTCGGTGGATTGAGGCCCAACCAGCGGGCTGTCCTGCCAGAGCTCCTGAGGCCAAAATTATCCTGTGAAATGAGAGAGGGTGCAGAAAACAGCCAAGGAAAAGACAGAAGGGCAGGAGAATGCACCCCACAGTGAATCAAGCTCAACCTGTTTTATTCTTAAAAAAGCCTAAGATATTTGACTGCTATGCACAAGTACTCTTGTAGTAAGAAAATACCATGTGCTAAAGCATTTTTACTCCAGCCAAAAAAGGCAGGACAAGAATCAATGGCTGGAAATCAAAAGCCAGACAAACCTGCATAAGACATACGACACACATTTTCTGAGCAATGCTGATTAGCCAGCAGATTAACCATCAGTGATTAAGTAAGACCAAACCATGAACTCCCTTGCTCCTCCAGACCAGATGCTTTTGTGCATTAGCAAAACCCCAAGTTATTTGGATCTAGAAAGAGTAACAAGACAAGGCAGCCGGGGAGATCAGCATAGGTGATCTAATGACTAACTACAGTCTTAAACATCATGAGTAAAAATATCTTGTGTTACTAATATGCATAGAAAAATTCCCATTGCACGACCTCAGTGTAAATGCTGAACAGTCGACATCTGCAAAACCACAGATGGAGGGGGATGACAGTTGCTAGTCCTGTTTTAGAAAGACACCCAGCTCTTGAACGACCCACGGGGACCTTGTGATGGGAGTGAAACCATGAGGGAGACATGAGGTGGCAAAACTGTGAGTCTGTCAGCAGACAAATTGATGAGCGAAATGAGGTCTGCCCTTGGATCCCAAGTATAGGCATACAGACCATTGGGTGAGGAAGAGAAGGTGTCTCCATGCGTGGCTTTGGGTGGACCACACAAGGCATATGACCATTCCAGGAAAAGTAGGACCGCAGGGATGTACAGAAATGGGGGGAAAAAAAAGATGGAAAAAAAATGATACTTAGGAGTGAGTAACAAAAAAAGCAGATGGAGATGATAGAAACCTGGACGACATTCACAGCTGAAGCAAAACACACCTGGCAAGGACCAGTCGTGAATAGACTGGCTAGAGGCAAAATGATCTCTCCTTTTAGTATCCATATTCACCAAATTATAAAAAATAAGCCTGGAAGGCCCTTGAGAGGTCACCTAGCCTGTCTGCCTGCCCCCAAACAAGGCAAACTCTTCCTGGTGAAGCTTTTGTCTAAACTCTTCCTAAAATAAGCCTCTCGTGGTGAAGACGGCTCCCAAGAAAAACGAGTTTTAATCTCCTTTACCGCAGTCATTGCAGGGTGAGCCTATGACTTCTTCTTCTACCCACCTTGAAAACAAGGAATAGCCCATTATCTCGTGCTTTGTAGCAGGGCTTTATGCATTTAAAGACTTTTATCTTATTTCCCTGCAGTCTCTTCGTCTTGATACTAAGCTACCCTGGTCCTTCAGCCTTCTCCAGTATGTCATGTTTCCTGAATTTCTGATCTCGTTCTTCCCTGGGCCTTATCCAAGAACCACAACTTGAATTGCTGAGCCCCAAGTGGGACTCAGCGCTCAGGCTAACACTTTGTAAGTGCAGCAGGATCACATCAGGTGTCTTACAAACACCTTGTTTATACGTCCCAGCCTGATTTCGCTCTTGTCACTTGGGATGCTGCTGGTTCACACTGCCTCTGGGACCCACTGTCACCTCTGGCTACTTTCCCACAGAGCAACCTTGCTCATCCCCTGGCTAGTGCTTGCGATGTTGATTTTCCCCAACTCATATGCGTTCTTATAATTGCTCTTACTGACAGTTTTATTTCAGATTTCTCCAGTTTCTCTGGTAAAGCACCCTTGTAGGCCCTACCAGACTGGTGCTGCAGGTAAAAGTCACCGATGAAAGCACTAACTAGCCAACTATGCTCTCATGTAGCCACACATTCACCTACACCAGGTTTCTCCATTGCTCACAAGAGTTTCATGTGGAAATGGAACTAAAGTCCTATGGAAATCAAGATTTAGCACATCTTCTTTTTTCCTGCGTCATCCAACACAGATATCCTCAAGTAGAAGAACATGCAGTTGGTTTGGCTCTTAGCTGATGGTCAAAGCTGTCACTTACTGCTTCGTTATCTCTACTCACGGATTGTGTCCCTTAATGATGTATTTGCCTGTCTTCAAGCTGTTTATGCCAATGGCCCATTTTTCCTTCAGTTCTGCACCCCTGATCTTGAGTAAAGCTCAGGAACTCGAAAGCCACAGAGGTTCATTTGGGAAAATAAAAAGGGGGGGAGGGGGGGAAACTGCTTGACAACAACTAAATCCTCGGAACTCACATGTTTATCCAAAATCATCTGAACCTTCTGGGGACAGTGACTTTTTAGGGTAAAATAAAAACAAGTTCAAGTGAGTTTTCCATCCCTGCGACAGTATGGTGATTCCAGCCAATCTGAAACAATTTTCCAAGAAGATTTCCTGCAACCTCACAGTGATTAAAGGAAATAACATTGTGAATAAAGGGACATTCTTCAAAGTCAATGAAGGAGCCACAAACTGTACATTCTCACAGAGGGCCGGAAAGTGCCGGCGCGAGGTGGATTTTGCGTTGTGTGGCCCCCCAGAAGGAAGAGGGTGGGATGCCGGCTCCATCCCTCTTCCCCGGGCAGGGGTTGTGACCGGGCTTCTCTCAGAGCAGGCGGTGAGGGAAGAGGGCTTCCAGGCTCCCCATGTTTGGGGGCGAAAGGCTTGGTCCTGCGGGCTCTGACCCCCTGGCTCTGGGATAGTGTCTCCTGGACTTGGGGTCGGGGCAAGGGGTTCAGCCTCTCCCTGCAAACATGATGAGAGACCATCGACCCTCTTAAAACCCAGGCTGACCCCAAAAGGAGCAGCATCCCACCACAGTGGCTTCACACCGCAGCCAAGGAACCTCCCAGGGCCTTGCTTTGTCTGAAACAAACCCTCTGCACGTTCGCTCAGCCGGGCTCCAAGATTGACACGGAAATGTGAACGGGCCCGAAAAGCCGCTTCGGCAGAGGTGAAAGCACCGTGCCGCAGTGCCGGGCAAGCAGGGTCCTGCCTGCTGCAGCCCCAGCCCCTCTTGATGGGAGTACCCGGGGACTGGGACCGGTGAGGGAGGGATGAACAAAATAGATGGGCCAAGGGTACTTTTAAAAACCCGCCACGTTGGCTAAGACAAAGAGAAGGGAGTAATGAGGAGCAGAGGTGAGCTGGGGGAAAGGCGAGAGGGGCTGCCTGGAAGCCTAAACACACATGCTTCAGTTGATGCTGCGTAATAAGGGAATTAGCTAATGAGCTTACTGCGGCACACGGACAAGTCCTTTAGAAATATCATGGCCACCTGGGGAGGCTTGCAGAGGAGATGGGCGGCCCTAATCTGCAGACCTGGAAGGATGAGCCCCCCCACTTTGTCCCTGAGGACCAGTCCCACTTCCCTCCCGGGCAGAGCATGTCCGGGGGTGCCACGAGGGGCTGACGCAAAACCAACGAGAACTGGCCATGGAAACAGTAATAAACAGTGTTTTGAAAAAACACCAGCCCACGCTCACGGCTGATCTCAGAGCGCTGCAGCTTGACAGCACCATGACATGTGTGCAGAGGGGCTGGGGCTGCTCGGGGACCAGCACGGCCCAACTTCCCCCAGGCCAGGAGCAGCGAAGCTCCGGGCTGCCGGCACACGGCCTTCCAGAAGTACGGATCGCCTTCTCTTGCCCTGGCAGCTGTGACGAGTATGTCAGACAAAACCAAGTAACTCCAAAATGTGGCTTGTTGTTTTGAAAGCCGTTCAATACAGCAGCATAAATTCGAGCTGAACGCAAATTCAGATGTAATAGCGTGTGAACGTGCTCATTTGAACCGTAAACGGGTGAGAGAACCTAATGTTAAAAGTCACTTAAAACAATGCAAACTTTAAATATACAAATAGCCATCAAATACTTATTTAGAAAGTGGCTTTTAGACAGCGATCAGGCCGAGCTGCAAAAAAAATAAAGAACATTTGCTGATTAATATTGAACTCATCAAGGAATTTGTGCATGTGGCAGTATTTGCACGAATTAGAGCAAGGGAAGCATGAACAACGCTGAAGACAGAACACTCCTCCAAAGGAAAAAAGGCAAAAGCAAAAACTTGAGCCAAAAATGAGGCTCCACTTGAAAGAAAAAAATTACTCCCATACCACTGAGGACAGGACCGAACCCAGATATTTGCTGGAAAGGTGGAAATCGGGGATTTTTATTATTATATCGAGGAAGAATTATTCTTATTATTAACAATGCAAAAAAAATTATAAAACTTATTTGGTATAAAAATTACTGAAAATTTTCTTACCCCGAATTAATTAACTTGAAAACTATTCTGTGGAAGCTGTTTTCAATGCACTTTTTAATGGGGTGTTTTGGAACTTTTTTTTTTTTTTCCCAATTTCAGTTTTCTGAAGCAGAAAGCAGTTTGAAGTTTGGAACCACTGTGTTTTCGTGTTCTCCTCCCCTGCCCCAAAGCTGCTCAAAGACCACCTGACATTCGTGCTAGATTTCCTCCTCTCTTTTCTCATCTCTTCTCCCCTATGCTGCCACTTTTCAAAGCTTTGTCATTCTTGTAAAAGAAAAGCCCTAAATGCAGTATTACTTGCATAGCTATGGAAGGGCCAGAAGTATAAAAGCAACTGATGAAAGAATAAATATTTTCAACATTTCAATAACTTCCAGTAGAAGCAATCTGTTTCTACCTAGAAAACGGTGGGACTTACAGCCCAGTGAGCCTGGGGTTTTTCCCTTTTTTTTGTGAAGCTCTTTTCTGAAATGCTTTAATTGAATTTAATTTGAATCCTGACTAGCCGGGATGATTAAAGCCCAGAGGACACAACGGCAGGGCAGAGCACCGGGAGCAGCAGCAAGAGCGAGGGAACGCTGATACCCCTTCCCACCTGGGGGGCTCAGCTCCTGCGCTGCTGGGTGTGGACTGGAACCCACCCTCCCCTGTCTGCAGAACCGAGCTGCTGCTTCTCCCAGGGCCAGACCATCCGGCTGGGTTTGAAGGCCTCAGAGGTGACAATGAGGCATGGGGACACCATCACAGCTGTCACAGCAGTAGGGGTGGGGGGCTGCAGAGCCCCTTGGCCCTGCAGGTGGGAAGATGCTGGCAACGGCCATATGGACTTTGCATGCCTGCAGTGCTGCTAAGGCGAGGAAAAACTGCCATAGCTGGCATTCTCACCATAGTTGGTGAGATTTCCCCTGCCTTTCCAGCTGGTCTTCTCTGTCCCAGCTCCAAGCCCAGGCACCAGAAGCACCATGAGTGATGCACCCGGTCCCCAGCCCACACAGGGATCATGGCTATGAGCATTGCTGCTTCCCAGGGCCCATTAAGGTGAGGGCAGGTGGGGGCTGCCCACTCGGCCCCTAGATCCCTCTGCACCAGGATCCTTCCCAGGCTCCCCACACCTCCCAGTGTCCACTGTGAGACAGCACACGGACCCATGCCAGGAGTGGAGGGACTGTCACTCTGCAGGAACGAAACAATAGTCAGCAATGATTATTTATTTTCCAAATAAATCAGCGGGTCCTGCAAGAGAAGGGCTGAAAAACGATGAGTTTAGATTAGACCCTCCCCAAACCCCGGCTGGGCCTTGAGCCGCTGTCAGGGCTGCAGAGAAACAGCAGCGAACTCTCACGCAAATGGCCTATAAAAAAGGCCCCTGTCAAAGGCACCTTGACCTGGAGGCTCGCTTTGGTGCAGGGCTCCCCAGTGGCCCTCCCCTCCCAGGGCTGCGCTCTCCTCGCATGATGTATTTCCCCTGCCTTTTTTAGAGCTGCATTATGTTAGCTCCAGGAAACAGCCTCTTCCTTCTTATAAACACAGCCCTGGGTTACTGACCAGCGGCCCTGCCACTCCACAGCCACTCTCTGTCCATCCATCACACCTCGCTGTCACCCTGGCAACATATCTCTTGGACCGGTCCGGCTCCAGAGATGGGAGAGGCGGAGGGGAGGGGGGAGCAGCGGGGGGGTCACATACACAGAGCACAATTCCAGCCTGCTGACTAATTCCCTGGAAACCCTGGGGCTGCACAATGAGAAAGCCTTTCCGAGGGTTTCTCGAGCATTACTGGAAGGTCAGGAGAAGGTCAGCACAAGGACATGGCTCCTACTTTCCCCGTTGTCAGCAAGGGCGGGTGCGTGGGGCGGACGTGGGTGAGCTGCGGGGGTACCATGCGTGCGCGGCAGGAGGGATGTTTGGAGAAGGGCTCCTGGACCTGGACAGCCCTGTGATGAGGCATGGTGCCCGCTTTCCACTGCTGGGCATGGGGGACGTGCTGGGGATGGGGCTGGTGGGGTGTCCTGACAGCCAGACAGGCGTCAGTGCTTCCAGCGGGATGGGACACAGCCGACAGCGTGGCCTCTTGCCTCCCCGGGAAAGGGGAGGATGAGGAAGGGAAGAGCTGCCTTGGCCCCGTGCTAACTACTGGCTGCCTTCACCACGGCCCCAGCGCCCTCGGACTGCTGGCCTGACATGACACCACTGCATAGGTCATTCCCAGTGGAGAACAGGTCCTGGAGGGGAGCACCAGGATGTGTCCTGGGGAGAGCATCCCAGCCATGCTGGGATGCCCACAGCCTCCAGTGCACTGGGACATCAGTGGAACAGGGACGAACCAGGAGCCACATCAGGTTGCCCTGTCACTGCTGGCACAGGGATGCATTTTGGGTGAGCCTTGGGCCCATCCAGACTTTTGCATGTGCGGCATGCAAAGTACAGCAATCACAACAAGAGGTATCTAGCCATGCCCTGCTCCCAAAACAGCATCCTCGCCCATCCCCACCTGCCTGTCCTTCCTTAAGCTATTGTCTCCAAGAGGAAATGCCATTTAAAGGCAGGTATTTCAAAAGAAATGGGAGCTCTCTGCTCTCTGAACAGCACAGTGCCTCCCTTCTGCCCATTCCTGGTGTAAAGCGGGAGTCAGGTTTACATGGGGATAAAAAAAAAAAGACAAAGCTTTTAAGGACAGATCTTCACAAACCCAAACCAAAGCTCCATGAGGGCAAATCCTTTCTAATCCATGCTCTTCCTTAGAGGTGTAAGTGGAGTGGAAGGGTGGAGGAGGGGGATTTAAATCTGGAAAACTGAGTTCCCCATCCCTTCAGTCTGGCAGAGAGCCCACCGACAGACTAAAAACAAGTCTGCATAGAAGCCCATGTGGGATAATCCAGCTTTGGCCCTCGAGGGGACGAGAACAATTAGGAGTCCTCTCTCAAGTCTCCACTCCAAGATAGAAAAACAGTTTATAATTTGGTCCAGAGTTGTTGTTAAAAAGTTCTGAATCATCAGGATACACTAACAATTTCTCTGCTGTAATTACAAGGAGAATTCATTAGGCAGACTCAGAGATAAACTATTAACAGAAGCTTTCAAATCTCCCACCTGCCCGCCTGCGTGCGGGACCCAGGGGCTGCTCTATTTATACAGCGGCTGCCAGTGAGGAGCTGTCGCAGGACAGAGCAACACGAGCAGCCATGGCAAAATATGAAAAGTATTCTTAAGGAAAACGAAAGAATGGGTGTTTATTAGAAGTGTGCAATCCAAGTGCACGCTCCACCATTAACCTTTCCAGGCGCAGTAGCCATCCAGGGAGCTGTTTGCCTTTGCTGCTCCTGAACATGCTACAGTCCCCACCCACAGCAATCATTCTGCTTCCAGAAGAAACCCGCCACAGTGTCAGAAGCTGGCCTGCAGTGGCCTCTGGAAGCAGCGTGCTAAATGCCTTTTGGTTGAGCCTGACAGGCTCCTGTCCTGTATTTACCCAGAGGAGACAGAAAGGACGAGGTTCCCCTGCCCCTGTCTTCCTCCCTATCCCCTAGATGCAGGTTGTTGTGAGGGCAGAGAGGGGGGCATCTGTGCACAACCCTGCTGAGCTGGTCAGTGGTGAGTTACAGCTGAGAAGGTGAAGCTGTGTAACAGCCCCTGGCTGCGGGTGCTCCTCGGAGCCTGTGGCAGTCCCTACAGATGGGTGCCAGTGGAGCCAAGCAAGTGCCACCAGAGAGTCAACTGCCTGTGCATTGCCCCATGCCTGCGCTCAGCCAAGGCTGCAGCGTACTTTCCGCCAGAGCTCGCTTCTGCATCCTTTGACAGTCCAGTTACCCCAAAACCACCCTGGAAAACCTGCAGGTGTCTGCCATTTATGGGGCAGATCTGCCAGCCATGCCCAGGATGGCCTCATCTGCATGGGAACAAGTTCTGCTTGCAGCCAGAGGTATCTTGATTAAGCAGGGGGAGAAGTGGGGACTGGCTGCCGGGCAGATGCCCTAAACAAGAGGAACTTATCGGCTCTGTTTCTAAGATGAGACATGTGTCACCACCTCACAGACATCCAGCCCGGCCGCTCACTCTTCACCAGCATGCCTGTATAGAAGCACGATGGCTTCCCTCTCCCTGAAGGACACAGCAGAAATAGCCACTGAACAACTTGTGAAGTTTCTTCTAGAAAAGGCTTTGCTCGGGCTAAGAACAGTGCTGCACCCAGAATGCTCCAGGGGAAGGTGCTGGATGGGAACGGGAGCCAACGTGCAGCTGTGCTCCCAGCCGTGTGTGTTTGTCAGCAGGCCGGCCCCAGCAGCAGTGCAGGGAGGTCCCCAAGCCCAGAGGAACACCAAGTGCTGCGGACAGCAAGGAACCGCTCCGCCAGCACACACGCGGTGAAGCCCGACACGGCTAATCCCTCCTGTTTATTATGTAATAAAACGCTTTCCAGACCTGTTAAAATTTAATTGGTTTAATCTTAATTGTTCCATTTTCTACAGCGCGTACAAACACAGAGCCTGACCCTGCCACTCTCGTGTGAACCGTCCTGCGGGCTGCGGTGGGAGCAGGATGAAACCTGCTGACCTCAGCAGGATTACGTGCATGAATCAGACCTGCAGGCCTGGGCTCGGAGTTGAAATCCAGCACCGGGCAGGCCGCCAGCACAAGGCCCAGGGTCCACTTAGGCTCCACTTAAGCCCTATGGGATGCAAGTGGTACGCAGGCCTGTGGATGCAAGCGGTGAGGAAGCCTCGTGCTGGGCCTCTGCTAGGGGATGAATTTCAGCCCAGCTTCTTAACCTCATGCGGCCACAGCTTCTGAGGCGCAGAGCGAAGACGCTCTCAGAAAGGCTGTGGGGTTTGCTCTAGTGAGGGGGTAGTGTATGTGTGTCTGTGGCTGTGTTCCCCAGCAGAAGCCTCGACATGGAACGTTTTCATCGCACAAGCAGTAAACTGTGATTTATGACAGCTTCTCCTCCAGAGGAAGAGGTGTTTTGCTACCCTCTGCACGTCCACGGCCGCAGGGCTGTGTTGTGCAGCAGGGTGGCTTTGTGAAGCCTGGATATCCTTTGTGCATGAGAGACACCAAATAAAAGCAGGCGGGAGGGGGTCCTTGGCACTGACATTTCCTATCCTGCATTGCCTCAGATGTAGGATGACCTTTACCTGCTCCTGCAATTTGGCTCTCATGGACCTCAATGCATCAGCCTCAGTTTCAGAAGTCCATCCATTGGGCTCTGAAATCAAGGACAGGCTTGTCTTTGGTGTCCAAACCTACTAAGCTCCCCTTGCTACAGTGGCCAGCATCCCTGCACACGCTGCCCCTATCCCCCAAAGTGATGAACACTGAATGCTGTGCACAGATATTTGCCCCCCTCTCCCCCAATCAAGCTCTCTCCCTGGAATGATTTCTCAGGACACTAAAGAGTCTGGATTTGACCCTCAGAAAACACTTTTCTCACTGAGGCTTCGTTTCAGGGCATGTTTCCAAATCATATATCCCTGTACCGTGAAGAAGAACTGGGCAATCAAAAGTAAATCAGCCAATGCCAGTGGAGCAAGAAAATACTGAAGAAAAGCAAATTTTTGTAACAACATTATTATTTATCAAGAAAGTGGGCATGATGTGGGTGGTTCTTGGCAAAGCCAAGCCAGGGGGGTTCCAAGACCCTGAGAGGTGGAGGCAGGTGTCAACTGGCAGGCCCGAGTGGGCAGGACGGTGCCGGCTCTGTCCAGGCAGGGCAGGGAGACGAAGACAGCACGCTGCTGGCTGAGTGCGCAGCATCCCTTGCCTGGACCTGGCTCCACCGCCTGCAGGAGCCTTCTGCTCTCCTGGGGACTAAAGGTAACGTCTCCTTTCAAAGAGTTGAGAAGAAAGAGTCGTTCCTGGGCAAGCGGCGGAGCAGGGATAAAACCTGTCCTTTACCTCGGCAGACGCGGCGGGCCGGGGCCGCGCTCAGGCGGGCGCACTGGCCGCGCACACCCGGGCTGAGAGCTGCAGCCGGGGCCCCTTCCGGGGGCTCCGCGGGATGCGCCCGCTGCGAGGCTCGGAGCGGGGAGCGCACGGCTCGGGAGCCCGTGCCGTGCCGGACCGGGCTTCACGGTG
>VZTU01001935.1:30898-53981 GCA_013400835.1 Zapornia atra | reverse complement strand
GCTTGGGGAAGAGAGGCTGGAAAACTGCCTGGCAGGCAAAGACCTGGGGGGTGTTGACTGACACCCAGCTGAATATGAGCCAGCAGTGTGCCCAGATGGCTAGAAGGCCAATGGCATCTTGGCCTATATTAAGTGTGATGAGTAGCACTAGGGAAGTAATTGTCCCTCCTGTAATCAGCACTGGTGAGGCCTCACCTTGAGTACTGTGTTCAGTTTTGGGCCTCTCACTACAGAAAACACATGGAGGTGCTGGACCGTGTTCAGAGAAGGGCAATGAGGCTGGTGAGGGGACTGAAGAATAAATGTCATGAAGAGTATCTGAGAGAACAGGGGTTGTTTAGTCTGGTTGAGGGGAGACATAATTGCTCTCCACAACTACCAGATAGGAAGTTGTGGAGAGTGGGGTCTGACCTTTTCTTCCTAGCAACAAGTGATAGGACAAGAAGAAATGGCATCAAATTATACCAGGGCAGGTTTAAAATTGATATTAGGAAAAACTTTTTCACAGAAAGTGTTGCTAGGCCTTGGAACAGGCTGCCCAGGGAAGTGGTGGAGTCTCTATCCCTGGAGGTATTTAAAAGATGGTTAGATGTGGTGCTGTGGGACATGGTTTAGTGGTGGTTGGCGGGTTAGGTTGGTGGTTGGACTTCGTGATATAAAGGGTCTCATCTAACCAAGACAACTCTATGATTCTATGATTTACCAATATTTTTGTAGTTTGTCTTCATTAATAGAGAAATCATTGAGATTCTGTATAAATTTTACATGCAAACTACGGAAAAAAATTATATCTTCCCTGCAAGATGACTGAAATTTCTCTAGAGTTGATTTTAATCAAAAAAAAAAATCAATGTTTTTGCATCATAATAGTGTATATTGTATTTAACATGTGATATTAGGGGTACTAATGAATAGGCAAAACACTGGTCAGTAAAACTTGAAGTCATCAGATATTCTACAAAATAATCCACCATAAGAAACAGCTAGATTCAGATGTGATCATGAACTGCCTTGTTGAGCTATATCAGCACTGGTAAAAATGTGTATTTCCATGGGCACGAGTAAATTCTGATTTTGTTACTGTTGTAATATCCTGTCCTGGTTCTGGTCAGGCCAGAGTTAACCTCCCCAGGCAGCAGGCACAGGTGAGCTGAGTTAGCCCTGGCTGTTTTTCACACTACCTGACATCACTCCCCCAGTAGAAGGGGATTGGGGAGAGAGGCAATTTGGTGGGACAACATTCCTCTTTTCAATGCCCAAATCAGGGCTTGAACTCACGACTTTAGGATTAAGAGTCCTATGCTCTACCCAACTCCAGCCCTTTGAGCAGCCATTTCAGACCTCTCATTATGTTCTGTCCCTTCTGAACTTGAATATAATATTTATATTAGTTGAACTTATTGGCTCTTCAGCTGTCATGGTCTACCTGAGTCATAGGCAAATTTCAGGAATATTTTGTATGGATGTCCAACTTCTCTCCTTTTGTCTACCACACTCAGGTCATGACTGTTTCCTTTGTCTTCAATAGAGGTATACTAGAACTGTATGAGATCAATGGTAAACCCAACCCAGTGTTCTGCTTCCAGTACCTGCTGAAATGGATGCCTACATAATACAAATCAAAGTAGGTATATAATATTTCTGAAAGTTCTTTCAGACTCTAATTTCTTCTGATTTCAGATAACCGAAAACTAAGTACCACCTTCTTTGACATTATACCAGAGATTTGCAGGATTTGTAGGTCTAATCTAAACAAAAGTACAGGAAAATACAGACTGCATCAATTTAAATTATACTATTAAATCTATTAAATTTTAATTAAATCTTGAAATTTAACTAGAGTTTATTAAAGCAAGCTCCAGAAATTTTAGCATGCATCTGGTTTATCTGTGCAAATGAGTTTCCATGCACAGTGACACGGGATAATTTGAGTCATATTAAAAAATGAAAGCATTTTGCAGTCATAAATTAGTCCTTAATAAAGATTTTTTTTTTTTTAATACCAAGCCACATTTTTATGGTTGCTGATAAATCCCAGAGCAAGCTTTTTTTTTTTTTTCCCCGCCACTAAAAATGCAGTTCTGCCACTTAAATGTCTTGGATCTTTGGGATATAAAACTCTCAGAATTTCAAAATATGGCAGATGGCTCTGCAAATAAGACTTGCATTGTGTGACCATGGCTACATTTTCACAATCATACGAAGAATATTTTCTGATTTTCAGGCTGAGCTGACAAGATGCCATGACTAGGCCTCTCAATTTTCTTCTCACAAGTTCAATAGCAGGACTGTTTCACACTTGCTTCTTCAGAGGATATAGATCATTTTAAAAGCAGAATGTTGAAATACTTCAGAAATTTTCTTTCTTGCTTATGATTCAGCCTCTTAACATGTTCTCTATGTGATGAAGTGAATAGAGCAATAATCACTGACTTCATCAGGATCAGATTATGCTTCTTGTTTTTATATCTTAGACCTTCCATAATTTAGCTGTACCAGTGCTGACAGCCTTAACATACAGCAGGAAGATCTTCTGTTAAAGAACCCTAAACACATTCACATCTAACAGCTTTTACAGATGCAAAACACAAAAGTATGTTATCCTTCCTCAGATCCTTCCTTAAGATTCTCCACTGTGGTGATGCCTCCAAAACCATTTAGCACTGCTAGGCAAGAGGCAAGTTGAGACCACTGCTTAGCTGATTGTGCGAAGCATATTTGTTTCACAATCTTTTTTTATCACATCTATGTATTGGTCTTTCCAAGTGCTTGCATCATCGATCTCTGGCATCTTGTCAGAAAAGACAACTATTAAATATTTATGACAGCTGGTAGTCTTTTTTGCTTCATATTTGCACCTTTTCTCACATGATAAATTTCTGAGGTCTGATAAGAATCTGCAAATATTACTTTAGTGCATTGTAATGATAGAACAATATGCAATTCTATACTTATAGTAATGATGATGATAATAATAATAATAGAACATTTCAACTTTAATAAATTGATATCTGGAAGTGGGCAAAACATCTGCATGTTTAGCTGAGCATTGGCACTGGACTTGCAAAGACATTGCAGTCTAATTGCTACTGCAATGGTTAAATAGATATAATTCAGTTATGTTGTTTTTTAAGATTTTTCTTTTAGACTGAAAATTGTAATATACTATCTCTTCTAAAAGTCAGTACATCATGAATGTTGCTTAAGATCATTTACCTGTGGTTTATAACAATAAAAATGGCAATTTGATGATAATTGAAAATTTCTCTTTCCTTTTAATACCAGGTTTACACAACACTATCACATTCTCTGAGAATTCTCCCAGATGATTGGTATCTGCGGGAATCAAGATGGGCTTACAGCAGAATTCAAATTAGAATAAACTTTAATAGCTGCAGAATTCTGTCCACTGAACTGCAGAGTTTGGAAGATCAGAGATTATTGTTTGAGATAAGGGTAGATCATGCATTTCCATCTAATTAGTCCTTATATTTGCCACGATTCAAAGAATCTGAAGATGAAACTTTCCACACAAACTGATGACACTGCCTATTGGCAACAAAGTAATAACAGTTGCAGTAGGTTGTTAAGCAGGTTAAGTCAACATGTCCCTCTTGTGTTCACCTCAGATGAACTTCCTGATCATCAACAAAATCTATTCTGTGAATCCCAGCAAAACAGTGTTTTTTCCATGCAGTCAAATCAAATTTTTGATGTTAAAGCAATAGGAATAAATAGGTTGACAGTAGTTTTAAATTCTCTATTAAACCAGAAAAAAAACCTTCCCTGATTCCTGAGAAATCCAAATTATTTCTCTACATCATGTTTCTTTATTCTCCTTTATTAGAATTTAGGATACAAGGTCAGGATTAACCATGGGAGGAATGAGGGGAGAAGAGATGGTACCACCACTGATGTGCTGTGTAGGCATCCTAAGCTTTAGACCATCCTTACTCTTCCCAGACAAAACCGTACACATTTATACTAATGTCATTTGACTTTTCTGCTAAACACCAGAAAACAAATTTCTTTATAATTTGTACCCCTTGAAAAGTACTGTTCCAGCTATACATTTATTTCAGGAAGCTGCAGTTTGAATTGTTAGGTTTCTCAGAGGAAAACAAGATCAATAACTTGTCACAGCAAGAGATACTTTACTGTCTGCAGGGTTCTGTAATATAGCATTTTGGTTGGGGGAAAAAATCTGAGAAAAAACACCAAACAATTCTGAGCTTGTCTTTGTGCAGCTGGACAGGATGCTATTAATCTAGGGGTGTGTTTTTGGTTTTTTTTTCTCCAATAATTTAATCATAGAATCATAGAATGGTTTGGATTGGAAGGGACCTTAAAGATCATTTAGTTCCAAACCCCTTCCCTACACCTGGTTGCTCAAAGTCCCATCCAACCCGGCCTGAAATGTTTCCAGGGAGGTGGCATCCATAACTGCTCTGGGCAACCCGTTCCAGTGCCCTGAATCCCTCACAGGAAGAACTTTTACATTAAATCTAATCTAAATCTACCCTACTTCAACTTAAAGCCAGTACCCCTTCTGTTCTGCAGACTGAACAGGCACAACACTCTCAGCCTGTCTTCATAGGAGAGGTGCTCCAGCTGTCTGGTCATCTTTGTGGCCCTCGTTTGGACTCACTCCAACAGTTCCATCCTTCTTATGCTGGGGGTCCACAGTACTCCAAGTGGGGTGTCATGAATAGATGGGGATCATGTCCCTCAATGTGCTGGTCACACAGGTTTTGATGCAGCCTAGGACATGGTTGGCTTTCTGAACTGCAAGCATACTTTGTCAAGTCGTGTTGAGCTTCTTGTCCACTGACACCCCCAGGTCCTCAGCACAGTTCTTTATTCACCGATGACACTTTACATATAAGTGTCATTTAGTAATAACATTTTTCTATTCAGGGCTACATTGAAAGCAAAGTATGTAAAAATGCTGCTGCCTTTGATTTGCTTGTGTTTTGTGTAAGCACAAACTGGGAGTCCCTAAGAATCCACTATGACTGAAAATGAGGACAATGTAAAGCTTTATTATTAATTTTTGCATTATTCCCTTCAACTTTAACCCAACTTTTCCCTATTCCCTTGTAAGGTGACAAATGTCTTATATTAGGCAAGAATTAATACAGAATTCTTACAAACATGAAAGCATAGCAGTATATTGACCCTACATTTGTATACTTTAGTAAGGAATTGAGCAATTAATTCTGTTTTGTTTGGCAATTTATGTTCAAACTGCAAGACATGTAACATTTAATTACAAATTCTACTGATAGGGATTGAAAGCAATTTTCCTCACCTCCTTAATTTAATAATTTGAATCATTACAAATTATTGCATCATTTTCTACAGTTTAACTAGTATTTGTATGGAATGGAAAACATAGAAGTAATATAAAATTAAATTTTACTGGCCTCTGAAGTACATCACCTTTCTATATACATATCCTCAAGCTGCACAGCTGTAGCTACACTGTATAAGTAAGTCCAGAAATTTCAATAGCTCTAGCTTCAACCTGAACATTTATGGAACTTCAGGGAAGAAAAACTGTTTCCATGAGAAGTGATCATCATGTGAAGGGCATTAGAATCTCAGGGTTATTGGTAAGGCCACTGGAAGTTATCTAGTGCAAACCCCCATTTAAACTAAGGCCAGTTACAACTGTTGCCCAGGGTTGTATCCAGTTGAGTTTTGAACGTGTCCAAGGATGGAGAGCTGACACATATATGGACATCTTTTCCAGTTTTAATCACCGGCATAGGGAAAATGTTTTCTTTCTTATATCTAAGTGGAATTTCTTATATTCCAGCTTAGAATTTTAGAATCACATGAGTCTAGTTTGGAAGGGAACCTCCAGAGAGCACCTACTTAAACTGTCTCCTGAGAAGAGGATCTCAGATTAGATTAATCAGGGTCTTGTGGAGATGGGTCTTTAATATTTTCAAGGAGAAGTGATAATATCTGGGGAAGAAAAGCAGCTTGTGTGGGACCGTCGGAACCCCACTACCCATTCCCTGCCCCTCCCCGTGCCATCTTTGGGTATGGAGTACTTGACATGAAGACAGTCTGAGAGAGACCAAGGCCATTTCTCATATAATTTTATGGAAAACCATGTCAAAAGATTTGCTGAAGTTAAGGTAAATGACTTTCACTGCCCTCCCTTTTTCCATGAACCCTGGCATCTCATCACATGAAACAATCAAGTTGGCCATGTATGATTTGCCCTTATTAAATCTATACTATGTGTTCCCAGTCACCTTCTGCTCATCATATATTTAGAAATAAATTGAAAGAGGATTTTGATTCACAAACTTCACAGGGACTGAAATGAGGCTGACCAGCCTAGAATTTCCTTGATCCTTCTTCTCACCTTCTTCAAAACACGTGACATTTTTTCATTTTCTAGTCACCAAAAATCTCTCCCAGTCACCACAGCCTTTCAAAACTGACAGTCAGCAATCTCATAGTGACATCATTTAAATAAAGTTCAGAGGCCACAAAAGGAAAATAATGCACTTCACCACAGATCATGGTCTAGTGTAAAAACTTGTGGCTAAAATGATCCAGGTATTCTGCAAGAACAGCTTCAGGTCCTGTAAGAATTGAGTCAGCTTTCTAGCTGTCAGCTGTAGAGATATTCAACCTTCCTTTAAGATGTCTTTGATCATATTTTTAAAGGAAATACCAGCATATACCTTTTTTTTGTAAGTAGGAAAATGCATTTCTCTGTCACCTTCGCTCCTGAGAGTGGAAAACCTACATTATTCCTCCACAAGTACATAGACAAATATGTATTTTTCCTCCATTCCCCAACTCTTTCATGAGTAAATATAATTACATCCAATCTTTTAACATAAATCCCAGAGGTAACGGAGTGGGGAGACAGGTAGAGGTAAAAGATAAGTAGTGTCTTCTTTCTTAGCACAAAATTGCTCCTGCAAAAATGGGAACTACTTTCATGATGTTGTGGTTTAATCCTAGCCAATAAATAAGCACGACAGTTTACTCCCCCTCCCCCCAAATGGAATGGGAGGATAATATAAAAAAATTCATGGGTTGAGATAAAAACTATTTAGTAGGATAACAAAGGAACATTATAATAATAATTGCAACAATAACAATCATTAAAAAATCCACAAGTGACTCACAAATGCAATGGCTCACCAAATGCAGAGGGAAAAATAAAACCAGCAACCAAAGGCCCAGTCCATTTCTGAGCAGCATTTCTACCTCTCACCTAATGTCCCCAGTTATATATGGAGCATGACATTCTATCTTAGGGAATATCCCTCTGGCCAGCCTGGGCCAGCTGTTCTGGCTGTGCTCTCCCATTGTTTTGTGCACCTGGCAGGGTGTGAGAAGCTGAAAAACCCTTGACTTAGTGTAGACACTACAACTACCCAGTAACAACTAAACACACCAGTGTATTATCAACATTATTCTCATCCTAAATCAAAAACACAGCACTATACCAGCTACCAGGAAGAAAATTACCTCCATGTCAGCTGAAACCAGGATACCTGAGTTGTCATTTGATCAGTAGTCTGTACTGGTATTCCTGCATGCTATGCCTTCTTCTGATTGACTTCCACAGGCTGCTCCAAAAAGTCTATGTGATTGTGGTGGTTTTGGCCCTAAACAAAGTCCAAATACCCACCAAGCCGCTCGTTCACTTCCCCCTTCAGCCGAAAAGGGGAGAAAATAAAACCAGCAACCAAAAAGGGGAGGCTTAGGACTTGAGATAAGGACAGAGGGATCACTCTCCAATTAGTGCAATGGGCAAAACAGACTCAGCACAGAATAAAGAAAAGTGATTTATTACTACTTACTACAACTAATACACCCAGTGAACCGGAACGAGATAAGAAGTGGCCAGGTCTTCAAGCACCTTCCCCCCACCCCTCCCTTCTTAGCAAACTTAAAACTTATCATGATTTTACTCCCTTCTTCCCCCCCAAAGATGGCACGGGGAGGGGNGCATTCCACACACACACCCCCTTCCCCTGCGGTACCGTGGGGTCCCACCCACGCGAGAGTCGTGTCCACGAACTTCTACAGCGTGAGTCCTTTCTATCGGGGAGTCACCTCCTCACCACAGGCCTCTCAGCAGGACTCTCCCCTCCATAGGGTGCTGACATCCGGGTTCAGACCCCCTGGCCTGGTCCCCCGCAAAGTCACAAGTCCCCCAGCAAACCTGCTGAGGCGTGGATCAGTCTTCACAGGGCATAGATGTCTCTGCTCCCCGTCCGCATCCACGGGCTTCGGAGGGACACCTGTTTCACCATGTTCTTCACCATGAGCTGCAGGGGAAACTTTCTCTTCGCATTCTTCATCCCCCCCTCCTCCGGGCCTGACCTTGGCATCTGTGCAGCTTGTTACATCTTCTCACTCCCCCTCCGGTGGCAAAGTGCGCCTGCCAGCAGGTTTTTTTCCTCCTATATGTGATTCACATAGGTGCTATGACCAGCTCTGATAGGCTTAGTCTCGAATTTGGCCTTGAATGGACCAATGTTTTTAAAATACGGGGCTTGCAGAAAGCTGTTACTGCGGCTTACGAAAGCCACCGAAGCAGCACAGCTACACCAAACTGCAACAGTGATACAGAAGCGCACTTACAACTCAATCACTTAAAAATGCACACTTTTGAGTTTACCATTGGAAATCCCGCAGTTGGTAGTCATAAAGTACTTTTTGGACTTTTAATATACACATATATTAGAATGTGATGAAAGCTTAGCAGATATAATCGGAATAATGTAGGTCTAGTAGGAGAGTAGTATGTGTTACAACAAATGCCACTGGCCCATATGTACTGACATTTATTCTATCCTACTTAGCATCAGTGACTACCAATTTATATAATAACTTTGGCACTAATCCTAACTGGACTCAAATTTTTTTTGAGTATGGGTAATCCCTTCATGTCCATCTACCAGCCACCTGCACAGAAAATAATTCCTTGGATGCTTTCTTAGGACATAGGAAGTAACAAAGAGCTGAGGATAAAAAAATCTGAGATAAATAGAGAAATGAGAGCAGTTCCTATGTGAATGTAGACAGTTGGCCTTTAGATACTGCCCTTTGATATCCTGATGAATGAGAAAGTAAGAATTAGCACATAGTAATTTATCTGAATATGAGACCAAATGTGCATTCAGTAAACAAATGTGGAATAAAATAGCCAGAAAGACAGGAAAGGAATGAACCAATACTTTCATATATAAATAGTACTGGAAGCTATGCAGCAGAAAACATTAATACATTTGAAATGTTATATGTATTACTGTTAGCAATACCAGAGAGTGTTCCAACACTTGACAAAGTCAGTGGATAAACGTTGGGAAAACAGCCAGAAAATACATTATCAAATTCTACAAAATTTATGCAGAAATGTTGAAGGCCATAGATTTTTAATTCCTGTTCTGTATAGCAGGAATAGCAAATGAAGGCCAAACCAAGATAGCAATGGAATGAAGAAACAATGTGAGAGATAGATAATAGCCCTGACAACATCAGGAGGAATAATTCTCTGTATGCATACTTGCCTGATAGCAGTAGAATTGTAGTCAATGTGGAGAGGATTTGCTGGCTACCTTTTCTTTTACTCTCACACAAAGTAAAGGAAGTTAGACAATTAACAACAGTATTGCATGTAGCCTTAGTGGAATCAGAGAGTGTAATAATAAGATTCAAAAAGCAGAAGGTGTCTTTGATAAAGGTATGATATTCACATTTTGGTACATTGGAAAGAAAGCACTCAGGGAATTTAATCTGATCCATTGATTATCATAACTGAAGGGTAAATCAGTAAATGATTAAATTGATCTGATACTTTGCTTCAGTTTCTTTTGAGTGGCTGGCTTAAACTGTCAGGATTATGGACTTTGTGACAAGGGATGTCAGTGGTATTAGGGGACCTAAAACTTACTTTTCAGCTGTTACTTATTACAGATACACAGACTATTTTCATTTGTTTGGGTTTAAATTCAAGAGAATAGATTCTGTTCCGTTTCTTGATTTAAATCTTGCTATTTTATCAGCTGAGCCCAGGAAGTAAACCATTTGGAATACACTGACACCATGAAACTCTGTGTCTCACCCTTATTTATGGTAGAGCATAAATATGACCAGCTGCTACCTACCGAACCAAACTCAGAGTGGACGGGACACAAGACAGAAAGGGCATTGCATATTTGTTCATGTGAGTGAAAGCAAACCAATGAAAAGTGAAAAAAAAATTACACAGTTAAGGTGCTCAGAATTCTGAGAAGTCTCACACAAGGTAGGAACTGGTGACTCTTCACATAGGACTAGGACAACACATTCTGTCCTAAGGAACCTGCTTTGGCAGGGGGGTTGGACCTGATGATCTCTCAAGGTCCCTTCCAACCCCTACAATTCTGTGATTCTGTGATATTATGTAAGCTCAGGAAATAAAGATGGGTAAAAGCATAGGTTAGATTTGCCAGACAACAAAGAAAAGAAGTCAAATATGCTCCAGTGGAGACTTGGCTTTGCCATTATTTGCAATCAGAGGCAGAAAAGAGGAATTAAATTCACATCAGTTTTAATCAAGATTAAAGAAAGTGCTATTATCATAAAATCTAAACCTGTTACAGTAGTTCACAAAGCATGAGGAACGATTGTCATATATGACATCTTTTTCTCTAAATAGGAAAAAATATGCTTGTTAATAGTACTTTTAATTTACATTGTGTGTAATGCTCTTTGCATTCCTGTTAACAAAGACTATGTCAAAGGAACATATCCTTAAAATAAAAAATTGTGTTTGTCTTACCTTCTATATTCATTCAGGCATACAGTTGGTGAAAAGAAATATGCCCCTTGTATGCTGCTGTTTTCTGTAAGCAGTTCTATTGTGGCAAGGAATTGGAACTTCTGATGCTTTTGACTGTCTTTTCGATTTCTGGAGTCTGAACTCATACAAATTCCTTGATTTATAAGGTTCACCTTCATAGAGTCTTAAATCTGGACTCAGAGTTCAGAGGAATGGAAGAGGGCAAGCTCTCATTTTAGTTCAAAAATATCCATCTTTCTGACATTGTTGTATTTGTTTTGGTCTGTATACTCTAATGATTGGTCACTTCTAACTGATATCCTTCTTAATACTGTAGTAGCAAACAGTGTAGATCTGGAGTTAAATAATTCTGCAGTTTCTCATTCTGCAACATTATAAAGACAGTGCCGTAGGAACTCTTTAACAATATTAAATAACAAAGGGGGGGAAACTGTTAAAATAGTATATCAATACCATTCACTGTAGTATGTTGTTGCACATCAATGACTATAAAATGTCTCTATTTCTTGAAGCATCTAATGAACATTGGAAAATGCTTTTAAGAAACTTCTATATTCAGTTCTACAGTTGCAAATTTGTCTGTAAAAAGCTGTATGATTGAAGATAATATTTGCTAAGAGTGCTGTGTCGTGGACGGAAAAAAATTAATAAAAGTTTATAGTTCTTGAGCAAAATAAAAGGAACACTTGCGAGCTAGTCTCTGTGGTAGACTCAGATAAACTGTTGCTCTTTTCAGACTCAAGTGAATGGAGGATTGTGTTTTTTCAGCATATATTTTTCTCTCATTCCATCCCATAGCTATGTAGTGCCTGATGCTGTACTTGAGATTGAATCCAGCTAATCCCCAATGGAATTTAACTGTGAATAAATCTTAAAGGGCGGAGGTTCTTAGGCTTAAGTTATTGATACTGGTTCAGAGATATTTCCTGTGCTATTTCCTGTATAAATACAGCATTATCCATTTTGCAGGGTTGCAGATCCTGACATAGGGATCCATGGGCAGTATAAAATGCACACTGTGGAGATAAAACAGTATCATGCCACGTTAAAGATAAGCTATTATAAAAACACTATATGAAGAAGGACCTAGTAAGAAACAAAGTATAATAAACCAGATCAATTTCTTAAGTATAATCATACAATCATAGAAAAGCTGAACTTGGAAAGCAGCCTTTGGGGAATATTTTTCTAATCACCCCTGCTCAAAACAGAGTCAACCAGAATAGGTGGCACAGGACTGTGTCAGGTTGGGTTTTGCATACATCCAAGGACGGAGACTCTACAACTTCTCTGGACAACCTAGTCCAGTATTTGATAAACCTCAGAGGAAAAAGGGGACAGAGGAGTGTTGTTTAAATGGAATCCCTGGTGTTCAAATTTGTGTCCATTTCCTCTCTGCCTTGCACTGGGAAGATATTGGTAAGATCAAAGTGAGCTTTCTGTTCTCCAGGCTGAACACTCACACTTGTCTCATCCTCTCCTTTTACGCCAGATATTCCATTCCCTCATTCAGCTTCATGGACCTTTACTGAACTCTATTCTGTATGCCCATACTTCTCTTTCACTGGGGAACACAGACTTCAACCCCGCATCCAGATGTGACTTCACCAGGACTAACTAGGGGTCACCTTCTTCTACCTGATGTCAACACTCCTCCTTATGCAATCCAGGGTGCTGTTGGCCTTCTTTACCATGAGGGTACTCTGCTGTTATCAGGTTGTTTTGGTTGTGGGTTTTGTTGGTTTGGGGTTTTTTTTGGGGTGTTTTTTTGTTTGATTGGTTGTTTTTTGTTTGGTTTTGTTGTTAGGTTTGTGGAGGTTTTTTTTAAGTAAGGAAAAAAAAAAAACCATGAGCATAAGGTGAATTTATCTTTCATTATGGCTCCCAAATACTTTTTTGAAAAGCTACTTTCCAGTTTGTCCATCCCCAGTGAGTGCTGGTACATAAGGTTATTTCTTCCAGGCTGCAGGTCTTAGCATGTTGTCTTACAGAACTTTGTGAGGTTTTCATCAGCCTATTTCTCCAGCAGGTTGAGGTTATTATGAAAGGCATCATCCACAGCCTTGCTGAGAGTATCTCATCATGTAGGTCATTAACAAAGATGTAAACCAATATAAGACCCTGTATCAACTCTCTGGGTACTGTAGCAGTGACTGGCATCCAGTTAGATTTTTTGTCACTGATCACAACTCTTTGAGCCTCACAGCTCATCTAGTTTTCAGCCTACCTAACTGTTCACTTATCTAGCCTACACTTCATCAGTTTCTCAAGGGAGGATGTTAAGGGAGACAGTTGAAAGCCACACTAAAGTTGAGATAAAGATTTCTGCTGCTCTCCCTTCATGTATGAAGGCAGTCATCTAATAATAGAAGGCTGTCAAGTTGATCAAGCATGACTTACCCTTCATAAATCTATGCTGACTTCTCCAGTGAGCTTCCTGTCCTTCTTATATTTGGGAAAGGTTACCAAGAGGATTTTCTCCATCACCTTCCCAGGGATTGCAATTATCAGCCTGTAGCTCTAAGGATTCTTAGTCTTACCCATTTTTGAAGATATCAATGACATGTTCTTTTCTCCAGTCCTCACACTGGGACAGTGTCTCTATATTCCTTGGAGATCACCTTGACTCTGCTGTAATCTCTCATCCACTTTATATTTGTGATGTGAGCAGCTCCTTGTTTAACCATACAGGCCACCTGTCACCTTGGCCTGATTTCCTGCAAATCACAATGCACCATTCCAGATTCCCTTTGCCTGATTTCCTGCAAGTCAAGATGGCCATTCTTGAACTTGGAGGGGGTTTGAATCTGTTATCCTGGGTGTGTCCCTTCCCACCTTCTTGGGAAAATTAACTCTATCCCAGCCAAAAGGTGGACATCAGTGTTGAATGTATTGTATATTAATTTTATTGATCAAATCCTGTATATTTCATGTTCTATTAGTAGTAAGTCCTTCCAGAGGGATGCATGATATTCGATAGCACTAAAACTGGGCACCATTCTTTTGCACCGTATTATATAAGAAAATATTCTAATGTCATCTATAACACACTGCTAATAGTTTGGTTCTTGACTCTTAATTTCTTCATGAGAAAATAAAATAAGAAATAAAAATCTAGAGGTAATAATTGAAACACTCTGATGTTGATTGTAATTGCATGTTCTGTTCAGTAAAATTTTATTTAGGCTAATTTTCCAGAGCCTTACTTTTTATAATTGACACTCCTCTCTTACAGGCAGAATCTAATTAGATTCCATGTCACTCAATAAAATTGGAAACTTCATTCAAATGTAAATCACAGTAGTTTGGGAATGTACAACCTGAATAAGCAGATGTGCTGAATAGGATTTTAATTTTTTTAAGGCAAGCAAGCTATGTGATATGAAACAAAGTCATCTGTATAAAATAATTTAAATGTGTTTTATAGCTGACTTCACATAAATGAACATGGTGCATTTTTTCTTCTGCATGCTTCAGAACATAAGTTTCATTTTCAGCTTTTTTACTGGTTCCCCAAAGGAAAAAAAAAAAGTCTGTAGGGTGTGATGCTTTTTGTTGCATTGCAAATTTATATGACCATGACTTGTGAAATGAGTAGGAGCAAATTACTGTTTACAACCTAGAACATATATTAAAATTTATACCAACCATCTAAATTGAATGAGGGAACTTCAGGACAGTCTCAGCTTCCATCTGTCACAAACACCCAAAGCAGATTGCTCTGAATTAATTTAGCACTAGGTTTCCTGTGATCTTGCTATGTACTGGATGAAGTAGTCTCCTTTACTTACTCCTGTTATGACATGAATAGAAAGAACCACATCACTGTACAGAAAATAACTTGTCTAATATAATTGGAGATAGAAGATGCAAAATCTCCATAGCATGATGTGTCACCTGACATAATGTTTAAGACAGCTGATGGGGGTAAGTACAGCTACAGAGCAGGTCTATGGAGGAAGATCACAGATGAAGGAGAAATCCTGGTTTCGCCTCATTCTCCATTTTCTTACCTAACATCATGGCTGCAAGAAGTCTATCAGGACCTGGAACTTAGATCACCCAGTATCACACACAAAATATGATTGCTCTTTCTATATCACACTGCATCATCAATTTTTATATCCAATCTGCACTGCTTCCCACCAGATTCCTAGACATTATGAAGAAACAAAATGACTCCATGGTTTACATAGATGATCAGGATATAAATAGTATCAATCCAAATAATGTGCTTAAATAAAAGATGTGTTTTGCAAACTGGATGCTCAAACGTATACCATGCCCTGGAAAAATACATTTCATCATACAATTACTTTATTTTAGTTTTGTAGAATTTCACACTGTCTCATCACTTGCCTTTCCTCACTACTGATATCTTTATTAGTTTTTCACCAATGTGTAAGAAAAAAAAAATCACCTCTCACAAAACAATAAATCTAACTTAATTTTCAGCTGAAACTACCAAAAAATAGTTAGTTAGCTAGTTTGCCTCAAGACAAATATTTTAGTAAAATATTCAGCCATGCAGATTCAATTGGCACTGTTTTTATATTAGATAGAATCATAGAATGTGAAAGGTTAAGTTTGGAGGGGACCTTTAGAGGTCATCTAGTCCAACCCCCTGCAATAAGCAGGGACATCTTCACTAGATCAGGTCTTTCAGAACCCCATCAAGCCCGATCTTGAATGTCTCCAGGGATGGGACCTCCATGATGTGTCTGGGCAACCTTTTCCAGTGATCTACCAACCTCATATTGAAGAACTTTTTCCTAATATCCAACCTACATCTCCCCTTTTCTAGTTTAAAACCATTACTCCTTGTCCTACTGCTACATACCCTCATGAACAGCTCTTCCCCAGCTTTCTTATAAGCACCTTTCAGGGACTGGAAGGTCACTGTAAGGTCCCCCCAGAGCCTTCTCTTCTCCAGGCTGAAAAAGCACAACTCTTTCACCCTATCTTCATAGGAGAAGTGCTCCAGCTCTTTGATCATTTTTGTGGCCCTCCTCTGGACGCACTCCAACAGGTCCATGTCCGTCTTGTGTTGAGGGCTCCAAATCTGGACTCAGTACTCCAGGTGGGGTCACATCAGAGCAGAGTAGAGGGGCAGAATCATCTCTCTCCACCTGCTGGCTAAACTTCTTTTGATGCAGCCCAGGATGTGGTTGGCCTTCTGGACTGCAGATGCACATTGGTGGCTCATGTCCATGCCATCCACAAGTCCTCCTAAATTCTTCTCCTCAGGGCTGCTTTCAAGCAAAGCAAAAGCAAGAGCTCATTCACTAGAAGTGAATGGGCAGGCAGATGTTCAGCTACTTCCACGAAAGCAGGACTCCACAACCAGTAACAGTTACTTAGGAAGACAAACACCATCACTATGAACAGATCACCCTTCCTCTCAGCTTTATATGATGAGCATGACTTCATACAGTATGGGAAATCCCTTGGGTCAGTGAGGTCAGCTGCCTCGGCTGTTCCCCATCCCAACTCTCTGTGCATCCCCAGCCTGTGGCTGGTGGGATGGTGTGAGAAGCCAAAAAGGCCCTGGATCTGTGTAAGCCCTGCTCAGCAGCAATAAAAGCATGTTTTTATTATCAACACTGTTTTCAGTACAAATCCGAAACATAGACTCACATTATGAAGAAAATTAACTCTACTCTAGCCAAAACAAGAACAACCTCTATAACGTTTACATCATGCTTGGGTACTGCACTTCACAGGTAAATCTCATTAACCACCACCCCTCTTCCCAACCTTTGATTTAATACACGAATATCGTTCCCTTAGTCTGTGGACCACTCATATAAAATGTCTCTAAAATGTTCACATGTCCACTGAGTTAATTTAGTCTGTGACTTTGGGCTCCATCTATTCTGGTGGTCACTCAGGAGAAGAGAGGCCATGTGTTACATGATTACTGGGCAACAAAGCAAGCTTGGGTCAGGTCACTTCTGCACCTGCACTGCTTATGAATGGAAGGGACCATCATTAATATTTGTAGTTTCTTTAGCCTACATGTTTTCAGTAAATGAAGTACTTGTCTGACATCTTCCTTCCATGCATAAATATGTGCCTACAGGCTTCAAACGTCTTTTTCTGAAAACTATCAACAAACAAAAGCGAAACTGAAAGATAACAGAAAATATAAAAAGGATTATCCATGTGTTAGTATTCTAGTGGAGCCTTACATGTTGTATATTTTGAAAATGTTTGAAACTACATGCCCAAATGAACCAAAATGGGTGGTTTCCATTTGGCTCCAGTGGATACTTCTCCTGGATAAAGAGGAGCCAAATTCTCCAAGTCTACTTGCTTTGGCTATGTCTGTCTTCCCATCTGGATTGACAGACATGATAGAGTGACAGAACATGCTGTGGATAAAAAAGAAACAGACTCAAAACACTTTGAACATGAAAAGAGTTTTGTTCCTGCTGTGGTTTACTCCCCTGCAGCTTAAGGGGAGTTCATGAGTCACACATTGGGTCGTTGTGAACAACCAAAGATCAACTGCCATGGATCCCAAGTCTGGGCAAATAGCTTGAAGTTTTTCTGCAGTACTCTTGTACAACTCATATCAGAGAATATAATTTTGACTTGTTACTGATTCATACAGGGGAAGAGGAAATCTTCACAGTGTTTCGTATACAAAAAATATAATGTGTATCTTCTCAAAACATGGAAAGAGACACTGATTGCATGAACATATATAATTTAATTACAAATCACACTGTAGTGAACTATTAATAGTTTCCAATTTTTGTTCTGCTTTGGTTAAGGCAAATCCATGCATACTAGAACACCTTGTAATATAAGAGAAAAACACTTTTACTTTTTAATCTGCACATACTTAGTCATAAAATTCTAGCATCAAATTAAACTGTGTTGTATATTTAACAAGAAACAAATAGCATCCCTTTCTCCATTGCTTTTTCAGATATAACCTAGTTCTTATTCATTCAGTTTGTGGACCATTAACACCTGACCCTGTTCATGCCTTGTCAGCTGGAGTATATTAAAGTGTACAGTAACATTACTTGACTATTTCAAAATATATTAAAACTCATAGAGAGTGCATCTATTGCATGTTTTAATGCTATGTTCTAATCATAAATCCACATCTCTGACGGGACTGGCCTCCTCTTTCATGGAATCCTAGAACAGTTTTTGTTCAGAGACCTTCAAAGATCACCTAGTCCAACACCCCTGCAATAAGCAGGGACAACATTCATTATATCAGGTTGCTCAAAGCCCCAACCTGACCCTGAACACTCGCAGGGAGGGGGCATCCTCAACTTCTTTGGGCAACTGTTTCACACTTTAAAAAAAAAAAAAAAAAAATTCTTCCTTACATCCAGTCTCGATCTACTCTCATTTTAAAATTGTTGTCACTTGCCTGTCACCACAGGCCTTAGTAAAAGGTTTCTTTCCATCTTTCTAATGAGCCCCACTTAAATACTGAAATGCCACAGCAAGGTGTCCCTGGAGTCTTCTCTTCCTCAGGTTTAACAACCCCAAATATCTCATGTAGATATTGCTTAGTCAATTTCTTTGTTTCTCCATTAACTGTACAAGGCAACTTTGCGTTAAATCAGATTTTTTTTTTTTTTTAATGTCTGGAGTTGACCTCATCTATTAATTATCTAGGTGTCTTGGCACAATGGTACAGCTCTATTACAGGTAAGTAGTCCCATATGTTAATGTTTCAAAGAAAATAGAAATGAACAATATATTGAAAGGACTTTGTAAAGGAAAAGAGTGGAAAACAAAATCTCAAATCAGCTACAAAGACATCTTTCTGACCGGGGTGCTCAACATGAACGTGCAAACTGCTAGCAAGCTGAATATGAGCCAGCAGTGTGCCCAGGTGCCCAAGAAGGCCAATGGCATCCTGGCCTGCATCTGGAACAGTGTGACCAGCAGGAGCAGGGAAGTGATCCTTCTCCTGTACTCAGCGCTGGTGAAGCTGCACCTCGACTACTGTGTTCACATTTGGGCCACTCATTACAAGGACATTGAGATGCTTGAGCGTGTCCACAGAAGAGCTACAAAGGTGCTGAAGGGTTTAGAAGACAAATCTTGTGAGGAGCAGCTGAGGGAGCTGGGATTTTTTACTCTGGATTAAAGGAGACTGAGGGAAGACCTCATCACTCTCCACAACTACCTAAAAGGTGGTTGTTGTGAGGTGGGGGTTGGACTCTTCTCTGTGATACCTAGTGACAGGACAAGGGGAAACAGTTCTAAATTGCATCAGGGGAAGTTTAGGTTGGATATTAGGAAAAAATTCTTTACTGGAAGGGTTGTTAGATATTGCAACAGGCTGCCCAGGCAGGTGGTTGAATCACCATCCCTGGAGGTGTTTAAAAGAAAAGTAGATGTTGTACTTGGTGACATGGTCTAGTGTTGGACCTAGAAGGGCTGGATAGATGGAGATGGTTGGACTCCATGATCATGAAGGTCTTTTCCAACTGAAATAATTTTATGATAGTAATACTGCAGAACATCCGAGTATGTTGCTGGTGTCTGATTTTGCTCTGAGCAAAGTATTCTAAACCATCAGATTGGATGCACGTGTGTGTGTGTGTGTGTGTGTGTGTGTGTGTGAATACTTTTCAGTACTAGCCATGCGACTGGACAAAAACTTTAACATAACAAAGCAATGTCTGTACACCAGAAATACAATTCTGTGTATGACTTTTCATCTCTAAGATACTCATTTAAGGCAGTCTCTTTTTGTACTCCTTCACTATTTCATGTGGAAGTAGCTAGACTTTTTTTAAAATAAAGATGGAATTAAAATGTAACAACACCTATAAAAATACAGTGATTAAACCCCCAGAAAATGACCTAAAAAGTAGTTTGCTCATATATGCTCAATTTGCACATATTTTTCTGTTTATTTACCAGAATACATTTCAGCTAGATTAATGAAGGGAAGAAAATCATATTTAAGCATGAATCAGAAAAAAGTACTTGTAAGTTCTGCTAGAAAAATCAGATTTGTTATAGAAGCATTTAAAAAATAAGTTTTTGCTTTCATGTATGTTAATGATAGAACCTAATCAGAAAAATTCAGAGTGAATGTGGCTGCATCATCAGTTTTTCACATTGGACTTCCTTATGCTTATTTGGACATACCATATTATGGAAAGTAAGTGGTTATTATGGGATAAGTGTATTATTTTGTTATAAATTCAGATCTGTCAAACAAAGTGATACATATGGGAGGAAGTCAAAGAAAGTAATTCCTCCTTCCTCTTTACAAGACAACAGGATTCAGATGAATAGTCCTTATCAGAAAAAGTCACACCAAATCCTACTCATTAGTTCAAAACAGATGGAAATAGATATTGGTTCAAAAATTGTTTATTTGAAAGAGAAGGCAGGAAGATGCATTTTAAGGCAACTGTTCTAAATAGGAAACTGTAGATAGAAACCTCTTTATCCAACACTGTAGCCACTATCTTCAATTAAACCTGAAAAATTTAAATTTGAAACCAAATGCCGATTTCATAAAATCAAAGAATCATAGAATGGTGAGGACTAGACGGGACCTCTGCCTTGGGCAGGGGCATTTCTCACTAGACCAGGCTGCTCAAGGGCCCATCCAACCCAGCCTTGGACACTGCCGGCAAGGGGGCATCCACCACTTCCCTGGGCAACCTGTTCCAGTGCCTCACCACCCTCAGAGTGAAGAATTTCTTCCTAATATCCAATCTAAATCTCCCCCCTTCCGATTTCCAACCATTCCCTCTCATCCTATCACTACATGCTCTTCTAAAAAGTCCCTGTCCAGCTTTCCTGTATGCCCCCTTCTTACTGGTACTGGAAGGCCACTATAAGATCTCCCCAGACCCTTTTCTTCTCTAGGCTGAACAACGACTCTCTCAGCCTGTCTTCATAGGAGAGGTGCTCCAGCCATCTAATCATCTTCATGGCCCTCCTCTGCACCTGTTCCAACAGTTTCATGCCCTTTTCATGTTGGGGACTCCAGAACTGGGCACAGTACTCCACATGGGGTCTCACGAGAGCAGGGTAGAGAGACAGAATCACCTCCCTTGATATGCTGGCCACACTCCTTTTGATGCAGCCCAGGGTACATCTGGCCTTCTGAGCTGCAAGCGTGCATTGTTGGCTCAAGTTGAGCTTCTCTTCCACCAACACCTCCAAGTCCTTCTCTATAGGGTTGCTCTCTATCACTTCATCGTCCAGCCTGTATTGATGAAGAGTATTGGCCCAACTCAGGTGCAGGACCTTGCATATGGCCTTGTTGAACCTCATGACGTTCACCTTGGCCCATTTCTCCAGCTTGTCCAGGTCCCTCTGGATGACACTCTGTCCTTCTGTCATGTCAACTGCACCACTCAGCTTGGTGTCATCTACAAACTTGCTGAGAGTGCCCTCAACCTCACTGTCAATGCCATAGATGAAAATTTTAAATAGAACCAGTCCCAGCATACACCTCTGAGGGACACTACTTGTCAAGTTTCTTATGTCTCAGCTGAGGATAGTTCAGCCTAAAGAGTTTTCCTTTTGATTCCTAGGAGAGTTAGAATTTAATGCCTTTTAGATCAAAAGTTTCACAGCTGGGATGACCTGAAATATTCTGGGACGAACGGGAAAGAGAAGATGGGATGCAATTATTTGGGCTTTCAGAACCGAGAAATCTCAGAACAGCAAAACTGTCAGAGGAAAAAGAGGCAGAGAAATTTAGGACAGTGGTGGAAGGCCTGGGTTGCTAGATATGCAGCAGAGTATCTACTTCATTGAACAGCATAGATTGTTTTTATCTAGCTAAACTTCCACAGATTTTCAGATTGATAATCACATAGAAATTTTACAGTTTTTGCCTAGTTTTTAATAAATGATATTTTATTTTCCTGACTATATTTACATTTTTCTTATCAAATTATTTAACACAGTGGTTTCTTTTCAGGGACATTTCAGATGGAAAAAATAAATATTCTAACTGATAAGGGACAGGCAATGGAAAAAACCAACAAAAAAAAGTATGATGCCTGTTCTGCAGTATTTACTTTGAATGAACATGATTAGGATGAGCTCTACAGACCTTTAGAATGTGCTGCAGTAGTACTAGGATAGGCAGTTGATTCTGAATTTAGCTTCTGGTATTTTATTCTATGGTAATATCACTGGCAAGCAATTTTCTCACTAGCAAGATTTGCGGACTCACACTTCTCAAAGTTAAAATTTGGGTTTTTTTCCCTTTAGTTAACTTATCTCAGGTATTACTGGCTTTCTTGGCACTCCTAACTGTAAAAGCCTTCTCTAATCCCTGACACACATAATGTCTGAGGACACCTTGCACTCAGTGGACTGGTATACAGGTCACTGACAATGAAAGGTAAGTAAGTTGAGAAGTATTTTAGCACATATCTTCCTTTCCTCTCTTTCTACTAGTCTTTTTAATTGTCATGCAAACTGAATATTTTATTGATAATTAGGAGCTGGAAATGAAAATTTGATTTACATTTAAACCCTACATAAAAAGGGTTTAAATTAAAAACAAACAAACAAACAAACAAACAATTATCACTTTTTCTCAGTGTTTAATATGCAAAGACCTGAGTTTTGAGGCATTATTGCACCCAGGATGTTGCAAGATTAGGCCACATTAAAGACTGAAAGAAACATAGACAGTTCAGACTATGTATTTAGGTCTGAGAAAGAGAACAATACTATTCAGATAAAAAAAAACCCTACAGTGTGATTAGCATTGTAAAGACTTTACTATTCTATTAGCAATGCCAGTGCTGGACAGACACATTCAATGAACCGAAAGCAACAAGATTTTAATTTCTTAAAAGTAGTAGTGGTGAAGTTTTGTATAAACATGAAACATTTCCAGTGTTGGGGTGGGTGTTTTTAAAAAATATTTTGCTGTGTTGATTTGCTTTTTAAAATTAGTTTAATATTAACATATTTTGTAACACTAATATATAAACTTCATATTCCTTATATTTGAGGTGTTATATGCATATACAATTTATCATTCTTTACCTGACACATTTACTATGTGAGGAGGCAAAGCTGAAAAAATAAGCATGGTATTTTTATTCCTGCTACCTTCGGGAAAAGATACACAGATATCCTGATATTCTATGGGTCATACATGGAATACATGGAAGAGCTAATAAATAAATAATTTTCATCATAATAAATCATGCTTCATTTTTATCCAGATCTGGAAGCACTGAAAATTTTCAGAAACATTTTATTGATTTTTTTGGG
>VZTU01001935.1:16979-30788 GCA_013400835.1 Zapornia atra | reverse complement strand
TTAGTTTTTTTGTTTGCTTGTTTTTGAAAAATAACAGTTCATTAAAACTTCCTGGATTGTTTGAGATGAACTTTCAGCAATAAGCAAGATTACTTTCCACAGAACTTCAGGTGTTGCCATTCTTGATTCTTGTGGGAATCCACCTTGATTTCTGTCAGTTTACTTCATAGCATTTGGACCAGACAGTGCTGTCTCAGATTAAGGTCTGCATAGCACATTACATCACAGAAAACATGCTGTACCTCAGGGTTTCCAGGTTCCCTGTTAAAAAGTGAGAAAGATTGCATGTTTGTAAACCTGCAGACTTAGAGCACAATTTCCCTGTTACTGACTCGCCTAGAAACGCTACCAACTATAACTGATCTGGGAACCACATGTGGTAAAACTGAATTTCCAGGCAGAATGACTATAGTGGTTTGGCCCTGGCTGGAGGCCAGATGCCCACCAAACCCAGTCAATCACTCCCCTTTTCAGTTGGACAGGGAGAAAGATACTGAGAGGCTCAGAAGTCGAGATAAGAACAGGGAGAGATCATTCCACAATCAGTGTTATGAGCAAAACAGACTCAACACAGAATAAAGGAAAGAAAACTCCCTAATTGATGACCCTGCACTGCACACCCAGTGACACCAGAGTTGGGTAATGAGAAGTGTGACCAGATCTTAAATCACCTTCCCCACCCCTTCCTTCTTTCAGTCATGATTTTGTTCCCTTCTTCCCCTCCTGCATTGTGCCACAGGGAGGGGCAGGGAATAGGGGAATGGGGGTTTCNGGGGAATGGGGGTTTCCGTCAGTTCCTTATGAGTTGTTTTCGTTCTTGGCCGGGAGGGGCATTCCTCACACCCTTCCCCTGCTCCAGCATGGGGTCCCACCCATGGGAGACAGTCCTCTGTAAACTTCTCCAATGGGAGTTCTGTTCCACGGGGCTTCAGCTGTTAACCAGTTGCCCCAGCATTGGTCACTTCTATGGGGTGAAGACATAAAATCACAGAATGTCTCTCAGTCTCTCAAGCCCAGACTGCTCCAGCCTGGTCCCCCTTGGGGTCACAAGTGCACCCCTGGCATGTGTCTCTCTCTTTCTCTTGCTTGCTCCAATGTGGGTCACAGTGTCTTCTGTATGTCTGCCCCTGCTCCAGCATGGGGCTTCTCTACAGGCTACAGGTGGGGACTTGGCCTTTTCCATGGGCTTTCCATCAGGGGACACCTACTCCACCATGGTCTTCTCCATGGGCTGCAGGGGCATCTTTCTCTCCAGCACCTGGGGCACCTCATCCCCACCCCTTCCCTGGCCTTGGTACCTGCACAGTTTCTTACATCTTCTCACTCCCTTCTCTGGGGGCAAAAAGCAGCTGCTTGCTTTTTTTTTCTCCTAAATGTGATTTCCAGAGGCGCTGTGACCGTCACTGATGGGCTCGGCCTTCGTCAGCAACGACTCTGGCCTTGAGCCAGCTGGTGTTTGCTCTGTCAGGCCTGCAGAGAGCTTCTGGCTGCTTCTTGCAGAAGCCACCCCTGCAGCCCACCCTCCTCCACCAGGACTCAGCCACACAAAACTACAACAATATTAACTGGGTAGCAGTAACCTCATGGCCAAACCTTTAACTGAATTTCTCACCTGTTTGTTTCTAGTATCTGCCTAGGCAGTCCTGTAAGTAGGAAACTTGAGCTAGAGCCTGTACTTTCCATTATGCTCGTCAGATCACTTACCTTAAGGCAAGATAAAACACTATCAAACCACCCCAGCTTATTTGATCTCCTTTGCAAGAAATGTCCCAGAAATAAATTCAAGCTGATAAAGAAACTTTTATTCTGTCCTAGAATGCTCCTGAAGAGGCTGACCATAAACCCAGATCAGATCGAGTCTTATATATTGTCCCTGTTGGAGGCGTTAGAGCCCATTTCAGACACCACATGAGTGTATAATTTTATCACTAACAATATCTGGTTTGATATCCAGTATTTCAGCCATCTTGAAAGTCATTATAGATGCATAGATAGTTTTTTTTTTAATCTTAAGAGAATATTTTTATATTTAACATACCAAGTGTAAATGGTATTATATGATTTTCATATAGCAGGAGTTTCCTTACACTACAGAAATAGCACTTAAACTGCATAGGTCAAAACCAAGAAACAGATGGCACATGAGTAAACCTTAGTTCCAGTACCTGTTCCTTCATATTTACTACTAGCTCAATTTTTATTTTTTTTTTTTAAATTTCTCAGGCATAGATATGGCTGCATGCTTTTTCATATGCACAAACTGTCTTTAAATGGTTTGTAGGGTTTTGTTTTGGGGGCAGACACCCTTTTATTTACCAACTGGTTTTCTGTTAGCAAATGTTCATGCATTTATTTAAACAAACAATGCATTTTGGGGCTTATTCTTGCTGGTTTTTACAGAGAACAGAGATATATTCAGTACATCACAATATCTCTTTGAGTTATGGATACTTCTTCGGCTATTTTTTTTATTCAGTCACACAAATGAGGAATTCAGATACTGAGTAATGCAAAAGACTAGATCCATGGTAGCATGTCTCTGTCACTTACAACAGTTCAGCATATGGACATACATAATCTGCATATGTAAGTATTTTACATATGTAGAATCTAAAATTAGAATGTATAGATGTGAATTATAAACTACTTTAACTATTCAGTACATGAACACAAGTTTCTGTATTGTGATAGAAATCACAAAAATCACTGATGCAAACAAAATGCTACCTGAGGCCTGAGTTAGCACAAACTGCAGTAGAGATGACTGCACAAGAGGGCATGTTCCACCTCTTGTCTTTAAGCATCGCATCCTGGCATTAGGGCAGAGCCAATAAGGTTTCCTGGAGATAGGTATTCAAGTTATCCCTTTTGGTAATGGACAAATGGAAGGTAGGAAGGCAAACAAAATTTGGAAAGATTGTATTTATGTAGCAGAAAGTAAATACATTCCTTGCTTCTGAGAAAATTATCTGTAATCAGGTTCCTGCAAGTCTATACCTATTTATGTTTTTTTTAGTCAATGACTTTGTAATTTAAAAATCTAGAAGAAATCTTGAGAAATCTCATTTTTCTTCCACTGAGAAAGTAATGTAACAACTGGACAAAAGGATTTGTTGTACATTTTTCTTTTCTTTCATTGCTTCCAAGAACTTCAGTTCTTCACTGTACAACAGGCTGACAGAAGAAAGCCTCCAGCCCTCTCACTATATTTTTGCCAAGTTATTAGAGTACTCTTACCGATGATCAAGGAAGAAGATCAGACTCCCCTCAGGCTGAAATGGAGCAAACCCCTAGATATCAGCTTCTTAAATGAGACTATTATATGGGATCTGGAGGCTTTTTCTATCTTGAAAGTACCTGTAGCTTCTGTGATGTGTGTGAAGAAAATTGCTGCTGCTGTGAATTGCACATTTCTTCAACACTGCCTGGTTGTAGGAAATTTTGGTAGTGAAATGCCTACTCTGAGTGATTCTGGGGGATTTAAAATGGAAACAGTTGCCAATTTTTTCAACTAGATTGTGTCAGCCTTTCTAATTTCTCAGAGAGAAAACATTGTCTGCTAAGACTAAACGGGAATTTTAATAGCCAGTAATATTTGCTGTAGACTCCTGATTTTGAGAGAGAAATCACAGGGCCATTTTTCTTGTTTGGATGTATTAATTCACTTGGTATGTAGACAGCAAAGGTCTATCTCATCCTTGGCTGAAGAGTTTAAATATTATGAACCTGAGTAAGTGCATATAAATCTCTTTTAATATCGAATTCTCTATCAACAGAGAGAATAAAAAGAATTATAATAACAGTAAGTCTATTATGACCCTTGCCTTGTGTTTTTTGTTACAGAGCTTTGGTTTGGCAATAGTTTAGGAATTATTACAGTAGATCACAAGATTAGGTTGTATAATTATTAACAGCACTTAATCATCAGCCAATTTAACAGAGAAATTTAGTGGAATTTGTTAAAATCAAAATAGCGACCTGATTGAAGATTCAAGAATGGCAAGAGTCACCTGGAACTTACAGCAGGGTTGCACACATATATGGAGGTTAAATTAAATCACATACACAGACAGGCAAACAACCCTGAATCAAATTACACACAGGCAGGCAAATAGGTCTCAAACAAATTGCACACAAACACACACACACACGTTAACCAATGCTTAAAATTCCCTTTTTCATGAGTTTCATGAATTACTCACATTTATGTTCTGGCATTCATCAATGGGCAGTCATTGAACCTCAAGAGATCTGGCCTTTGCGACCTTGCAAAATCATCAACTGATGATCTTTCAGTATTGGTGAAATATACCCCCAGCTCATGGGGGATGCTGGATCACACAGCTTGCTGCAGTCCCAGATTGCTGAGAGGGCCACGCTTTTGGAACACTACCATCTCAAGACGGTCGGCTTTGATCAGGGTTCTCCATTCTGCCCACAGTTTGTGCTGGGTCATTCTGGTGGGCAGTTCAGGCAGCAGGTGGCCCAGGTGTGGCCAGGGAGTGCCTGACACCCAAGTCACAGCACAATGGGAAATATCCTGAGATCTCAGAGTGACTTCAATAAAAACACGGTTAAAGTATAAGGGACTGTATGAATTGGGCATTTCGGAATTTATTCTATTGTGATATCTCTTATACTGATATGTGGTTGCAAGTTGAATAAGAAGATAGTTAGTTAAAAATATTCAGAAAAGAGAAGATTGCTTGAAATTATTGGTAGGCAAGCAGATAGCGAAGAAAAGTTTTAAAACCTTAAATGTAACTCCTGAGCCAGTATGTAAGCACATTGTGTTGTTATTCACACATTATCACTGCCAGTTACAGATTGGACACACTAACAGAATGATCCTACAGAACAATGCATGTTCTAAACCTTAAAAGAGTTAACGATATATTATAAAAAAGATGAAACAGGCTTTTCACTTGTAGTGCAACTGGCTTCCGCTTGATGGTTATTGAACATGTGGAAAAGTGCATCCTGCAGTAACTGTCACTTCTGCAAAAAAAGAATATAATTTCATTCAGATGCCTACAATAGTAAAAAACAGGGGTGTTCCCAGGCAGAAAATGGGTTTCTGGCTTTTCATTAGCTGCATGTTCCTGTGAATTGACCGAAAAGCTATTCACTGCAACATATGTAGTCAGAGTTGAATTGCTTCCTCTGTTACTTTAACACTTCTCAAAAAAAAAAAAAAAAAAAAAAAAAAAATTGCCTGTAGAAGTGCATGCAGCTGTAGGCTGACATGTAAGCTTGGAAACGAGTTCCAAACCTTCAGAATGGTTGTTGTCTGAAAAATACAAGAGGGTTATTTTGGCTTCATTTATTTTATTTGATTTTCTCTATTGCAATTCACCCTCTTGTTTAAGGTCTATCTGAAAACACATACTTCGGTAAACCTCTATCACGGAGGTGTTAATAGGTGAACATACTTATCAGCGTGCATATTGATTCTTCTTTTCACAGTTACCTGAAATTCTGCAAAGTGACAAAGGTACACTAGAAAAAGTCTCACATTTTCTGAGCAGTACCAGAATCTTTCAACAACCTCATTGAAAGGGAACCTGCCCTGCTTTTTCTCCTGCATTGCTTCATAGTCCATGTACCTTAACTGTAAATAAGCTAGAAGCCTGACAATACAAAGTATTTTTAAGACATGTAGCCTCACTTACTTCAGTGCAGATTCTCACTTTTCTAATCTGCAACCATTGTGCTTGTCACCTTGTAGACCCTCTAAAAGAAAATGTGTCTGTCAAACATCTCACAATAGCACCATATAGCCAGGTTATGCTCCAAGAATAAGAAAGATTATTTAATCTGCTCACATTGTCCTTCCTAGAAACCAGCACTGCTGCAACCATGTCATAGTATTACCTCTCATTCACTGTATAACATGCAGTTTATGTAACCTCACTTTTCAATCTCTGGATTCAGTATCTTTCTTGGACAATTGGCCTTTGATGCATAGGATTTGCTAGTAGCAGCTGAAGAACTAGTGGCATTCAGGCTCAAAGTGATCATGACAGTTTTCAAGGGAGGATTAATTTTTATTTTTTTGTAAATGAGCATTGTACGCTCTTATTCAGCTTCCCTGTTTTGCCTAGAAGAGTTTTTAGTACTCTTCCTTTGAATTTCAAACAATAAGCTAGTACTGAAATACATTATTCTTAATCTTACATACATAATTTTTACTCCTTTAAATTTCCCGTTTGGTTTCATATAATAGCTTCTCAGATTTCAGAGGTTTATTTCCTAATGGGAACTTTGGAGTTCAGCAGCAGAAAGAAATATCTTGATCCTTCAGCCTTTCAAGGTCAGCAGCAATGATTTTAATAATTTTTTGACTGAGAGAAATTTAAAACTGATTACTCCGTGAATAGTCGCTGCTCTGTGCTCCTTTCTGTAGTAGAAAGCAAATGACTCCACGTAGTTGTTTCAGCCGAAATATCAACTGTCAACACAATTTGCTAAAGCTCACCAGAAACCTTTGAAATTATGATGGAAAAGACAGATACAAACTAACTAATTTCCATCATTTATAAACACACAAAGTGATGAGAGCTCTACTTAGAATGCCGGGCAGGCTTTGATGGTAATTACCAAGTATGTTGTTGCCAAAATGCTTGAAAAATTTCCATCCTGCTCTTTAGATGTACTTCTCAGGACCTGAGATGGGTCTCCTGAGCAGATTAATGGTACCATGATGAGAACATATTTATTTCCATGGAGTTAGAAGGTCCAGTGGCTTGCCTTTGATGGAAGATGCCAATGAGTCTCATTCAACTTACTAGAAGAATTCAGGCTAGTTCCATGTCAGTAATGCCATTAGTTTAACAAGATGAAAGCTAAATTAATCTTTTGGTATTAACTGAGAGGGTTCAGAACTAAGCCACTTAGTGAGAAAAATATTTAAATTTGAAAGACATTAAATACACTTTACTTCAAAGCAGTCAACACTGCCTGTGCAAAAACAACTTCTGCAAAGTTTTTCTAAAAACAGTTAGGTCTCTAACCACAAATCACTGGATTCAGATTTAAATAACACCGGGATCTATGTTAAATATATGTATGTCAAAACCAGAAGTCATTATTTAGTCTCAAAAAAAGTGGACTGTCAGTGGAAAATTTTCTGTCAGTGAAAAGTAATTTACAATGGTCACAGCTGTTTAAACAAATAGATGTTTTAGGCTTTGTTTTTTGGTGTGTTGGGTTTGGGGTTTTTTCCCCTTTTATTACTTTGGAATAATTTCACCTGAAATCATAATAATTGTGTATCTTTTTTAGAATGTGTCTCTAAGTACCTTGTATCTTTCAGTATGTGGGACATTAGTTATGCAAAGATTTTCTCCTGTTTGACTGAAAGGTGTGAGAGATAAAGTCACCAGTTTTAGTTCTGCTCTTAATTGTTGAAAAGAAATAGTGGTTAAGATTTTAATAATGATCATGGCAAAGAAACGAGTGGCAAAACAATTTTTTTTGTTTGGTTGGTTTTTGTTGGAAATGTACCTTAATATTTCAAATAGAAAGCACACATTGAACACTAGGAGTGAACAGAATATTCTTTCCCATTCTGCTGTTCAAAACTACTTCTGTTTTAATTTCCTTTGCCTTTGTACAAGACTGCATTTTGTCCTCAGTTTGTAAATTTTCCAAAGCAATCACTGCTTTCTGTGTTTGTGCAGTGATCAGTGTGACAGGGCCCTATTTTCAATTGGTCCAGAGTATACTGTAAAGCTGTGAGGTGGCTTGTTTTCCTTCTGTGAGTAGTTTGAAAGACACTGCTAGCTCTAACAGATACAACCCTGCACTGAGATAGCTGTTTTGCTACGACAGGATAAACATGTGAAGATTAAATATGATAATAAGCTGCTATAACTGTCATGCACCAAATGACAGATACCAATGGCAAAGATTTTCCTGTGCTGCTCATGCTCCACTATGTCAACAATTACCCCATATAACTTCAGTTCTAGTATAATTTTGAGAGTTTTAATGACTTCTTCAAAAACTCTGATGGCAATTTGTTAAAATCCTGGCACAATTTCACCATTTTGGTACTGACTTCATTAGGGCTAGAATTTTACTTTGTGTATGCCTTTGTGTGTGTAAATTAGTGCCCTCATTCTTGTAATTCAGTGGTGTCTGGATGGTAAAATTTCATGACTTGCACTAATATTAGTCCATCCAGTAATCTGGTATTTTACTGAATGTAGGAACAAAAGCACTAATTTTATTTTAGATGACAAAATAATTAATGCAAAAATTTTAATTTGGTGTATTGTTAAAATGTTGATGAATATATAATGGCAACTTCTGTGGGGCTAAAAATCTCGGTGTGGTCTTGTATACTCAATTGCTATGAACTAATAGACTGTAAGTAACTAGGTTCAGTTAAACCTAATGGAATAAGAAAAATTGTGAAAATTAGTTGCACAGGTTCCTGTGGTTCATGAAGCAAACTGGAACTACAGGGAACTGCTAGTACTAGTGGTACATTTACCCGTGTTGCAAGGGGCCGCATCCAGGCCAGAACATTGCCTTAGGGTCATAAGGTAAAACTATTGTAAAAATATGGTCTGGTTGCTAACTTAAAAAAGGATGTTACAACAACAAACAGTCACAGGACCAAACAGGGCCAGAGGCTAAGTACATAATTCCCTGTTTTAGACAGACAGGAAATGCACAAATTGTAACTTAAAATTCTTGCAAGTGTATGCTCAGTTGCACTCATTTGTTTCCAGCCCAAGTTATCTTCCATCCTGCAGTAGAGAGACATATAATTTGATAGTTATTCTAACCTGAGGCAAGGGTCTTGTAGGAGAGTAGTGGCTGAGTTATTCTACAGTAATGTGTTGAGAATGACATTAGTGACAGTGAGTGGAAACATTTCTTAGCTGAAATAACTTGGAGTGACTCCTGTTCTTACTGAGTGTATTAATGGAAGTTACTTGAAACACACACAGTTTAGCCTGTATCACTGCAGTTGTGTTGTCAGAACATATCATATCCTTACTTTATAATCCCTTTCTTTAAAGTGTATATTTTCAGTCATCCAGTACAACAGCACTCACTTCTTTTTTTCTTTTTCTTTTTTTCTTTTTTCCTTCTTTTTTCCTTCTTTTTTCTTCTCTTCTTTTTTTTTTTTTTAATACAGCTTTGTTTACCTTATACACTTATCCAAATGTATTTTGTGGCACTTAAGGCATTATTTTTAATAATGTCAGGCATTTGCAGATATATTCTTGTAATGCAAGTTTAGATTAATTTCCATTTTTCATTCTGACAGTTTGCAATTCTAACTCAAAAAGTCAGTCTCATGACAAAAGAGGTTTGACTTGATTTTGCTTATGTGCATGGGGATTTTTGTTTAGTTGTGATTTGTTTCCCACTTACTACTTTGATTGCAGTGCTGATTCATACTTACTAAGAGGGGAAATGAAAGGCAAAAAAACCCAGCACTCAATGACCATTCTTGCCAATGATACATAATTTAATATAAGTAAAACTGCATACATGGCAGTGTGTCAACTAACCATGACTTACCAAGAAATTTAATTTTCCTTTTGTCTTCAGACTCAGTAATACTTTCAAATAAGTAATGTGCAGGTACATATATTTTCAGCTAAAATGTAGTAATGGGATTCTGTGATCCTCCTTGCATTTAGAAAAGGTAATTTAGTATATTTTCCATCTCAGTTCGTGTTGCTTTACAGCCTTATTAAAAAAGCTACAAGATCAACAACCTTGCTGATATAACCGTCACCACAATTATTTATGTGCCTGTCATTTCCAAATGTATTACTACAATATACTTTTTGCAGCGCTAAATGTAAGATGACTTGTAAGCTTCAGCTGGTGCAAGGAAAATTCACCCCAAGTTCAAGCATCCCTCTGAAATGGATCTCTTAGAAGGACAGGCTCCCTAAATCGTCTTTACAGCGTCTCAGTAAGCAATTCAGAGCCTAGTTTCCCACACTTCAACTTATTTTCCACAGCCTCCCAGCAGGTAATGAGCTTTAGGTAACCTCTCTAGTAACAGCTGCAGAGTTCAGCAGCCGGTGGCCTTCCTAATATTGCATCTAGGTGCATTTTGCTAATACAGCTAGTGGATTAAATGTACTAAAGTCAAATCTTCCAAGCTGTCCCCCACTATTGAATGGAATGGAATGGAATGGAATGGAATGGAATGGAATGGAACGGAATGGAAAGGAATGAGGACACAGAGAGTCATGGGGAGGGGAGGTTGGAAAGAAGCTCTAGCTGTCACTTGCTCAAGAGCCAGGCTAACCTCAAATTTAAATGAGGTTGCTTGGGCCCTAGACCAATTTTTAAATATATCCACAGTTGGAGAGAGATTCAAACATATCTCTGGGCAAGGAGTTCCAGCTTTTAATTCCCACTGGAAAATATTTTCTGTCTGTTTAGTTGAAATTTCCCTTATCATAGAATCATAGAATGGTCTGGGTTGGAAGGGACCCCAAGGATCATAGAGCTCCAACCCCCCCTGCCACAGGCAGGGCTACCAACCTCCAGGCCTGGATCTACACAAGGTTGCCCAGGGCCCCATCCAACCTGGCCTTGAACACTTCCAGGGATGGGGCATCCACTACTTCTCTGGGCAGCCTGTTCCAGCACCTCAGCACTCTATCTATAATAAACTTCCCCCTAATATCTAATCTAAACCTTCCTTCCTTTAGTTTTAATCCATTCCCCTTGCTGCAATGTGCAACAGTTGCCTCTTGTTTTTTCACAGTGTACCTCCGAGACTGTCTTCTCAATACACCTCTGCAGATGTATGAGGCAGCCACTCCATCCCTCCTAGTTTTCTGTTCTCCAAACTAAGTAAACCCACTTTCCTCAGCCTCTCCTTCTATGCCAGACACCAACTACCCTGGTAGACCTGCACCAGACACCCTCCAGTTTGTTACTGTCTTTCCTGTATGAGAAAGCCCAGAACTGGTCTTGGTACTCCAGGCACAACCTCAGGAGAACTGAACATGGAATAAACTTTTCCCTTGACCTGTTAGCTATGCCTGTCACATAGCAGTGACAGGTCTGCAACATTAGATCACACTTTCTGAGGATATAACCAACAGGGAGGTTCTGAGCTTGGACAAGGATCGCTCATACACTGGGGACTATGGAGTCCATTCTCACCAGCATTTTACAAACCTTGTGCGAGATGTGTTTGTTGTTCTCTAGGACAAGTGGCATACAACAGTAATAAAAGAAGTTTAAGATAACTATACCATAACATACAAAACTTTTCCACACGTTCATTTTTTTAGGTGTCTTTTTTTTCCCCCCCAATTAATTCTTAAAGATATTACAGACATTTAGAGGCTTTCATGGGCCTTTACAGTTGCCCTTCACAGGTATGTCACTGCCTATTCTCAAGCTCACACAAATGAACATGTGACAAACTGACCTGAGCATTTCAATATGCATGTAGGAGAAATTTAAAAGGTAACAGTGGATGACAAGGGACATCTTTTTTCTGTTTTCCAACACGTAACAAATAAATATCATGTTATTAGTATTATCTTGATGTTGAATAACCCACACTAGGGGTTTTTCTTTAATATAATATTGTCCTTTTCCCGTTCAATTTTTATAGGTGCATGCATGTGCACAACCACAAAGCCATTAGTCTGCTGTAAAATTTTCTGTTGATATCTGCATCACTTAAAATTTATTAAAACTACTACTGGCAGAGATTCTTACTGGGAAAATATACCTCAAGGATCCTATCTTTTTGCCACCGTGCATTAATTTCAGTCAGTAGCTGACTGGCTAGCTGTATAGACGTGTTTTGGCAAGTGGAGTTATGGAGTAGGAAACTGTGGCATGAAACTGCAAATGGGTTGCATTTCAGTTTAGCTATAGATTCAAAAAGGGAGCGAGGAAGAGACAGGGAGATGAGAATGTCGAGTAAATTGTGTGAAATTACATAGCTCTGAAATTTGACAGGTCTCCAAGGTGCTTGGTAGACAGCCACAAGGCAGAAAACCTTTGGGAGCTTGAAGCCAGCTATAAATGTAATCTAGAGCAACAAGGGGAATGGAGAAACTAAATTTCTCTATTAACTCAGCCAACAGGAGCAGACTGCTTGTTTGGACTCTTAATGAAAAGTATCTTTAAATATTCCTAATATTCATGGAACACAGTATTTTATTTTAAAGTTTCCTAACTTTTTGCTGGCATGATTATTCATTTGCTCACAGCTACAAGGATCATCCTGAACGAATCTTCAAATAATTTGTGTAACTAGGAAAGTTTCTCCATGACAGGCCACACTGGCATGGAATTAATTCTATTACATGCGGATCGCAGTAATCACTCTTATTTATTTATTTAGAATTATACTCACTATATATGAGGATACTAATTTATTTTATTCCTATCCTTTTGTTGAACTTCAAGAGGGGGATAAAGCCTTTCTTAAATTACAGAATCTGCACTCATTTCTTCCAAGACTGGATTAACTTTGTTGAAATCACGATAGAAGGAAAGGAAGCCATCCAGAGGGATCTTGACAGGCTGGAAAGGTGGGCCCGGGTGAGCCTAATGAGGTTCAACACTGCAAAGGGTAAGGTCGTGCATGTGGGCCAGAGGAATCCCAGGCATATATACAGACTGAAAGAAGACTGAGAGTAGCCCTGCTGAGAAGGACCTGGGATGAGAAACTTAACATGAGCCAGCAGTGTGCTCTTGCAGCTCAGAAGGCCAATGCTATCCTGTGCTCCATCAGAAGAGGGGTGGCCAGCAGGGACAGGGAGGTGATTGTCCCTCTCTACTCTGCCCTCGTGAGGCCCCAGCTGGACTATTGTGTCCAGATCTGGGGCCCCCAATACAAGAAAGATGTAGAACTGTTGGAGAGAGTTCAGAAGAGGGTCATAAAGACGATTAGAAGTCTTGAGCACCTGCCCTTCAAAGAGACGCTGAGGGAGCTGGGCTTGTTCAGCCTGGAGATGAGAAGGCTGCAGGAGGACCTCATTGCAGCCTTCCAGTACCTGAAAGGACCATATAAACTGCAGGGGAATCAGCTTTTTAAAAGGGTAGACAACAGCAGGACAAGTTAGGGAATGGATTAAAGCTAAAGGAGGGAAGATTTAGATTAGATATTAGGGGAAGTTCTTTACAGAGAGAGTGGTGAGGTGCTGGAACAGGCTGCCCAGAGAAGTAGTGGATGCCCCATCCTTGGAGGTGTTCAAGAACAGGTTGGATGGGGCCCTGGGCAACCTTGTGTAGATCCAGGCCTGGAGGTTGGTGGCCCTGCCCGTGGCAGTGGTGTTGGAACCGTATGATCCTTGGGGTCCCTTCCAACCCAGACCATTCTATGATTCTATGATTCTAAGTCAAAACTGTCCTTTTCTTTTACATTTTTGTTCTTTATATCAGACTGTACATGTAATTAGTAGGAAAAAAATATCAGCATCACACAGTAATAAAAAACTCAAGATATTTTTATTCAGACTAGGATTCTTTCATTTGCCAGAAAAATGCTTGCAGAAAATCTCAGTAAGTCAGTAAGTCTCAAACTTACTCTGTTTGCTTACTGACAAAAACCCCAACAACCAACCAAACAAAAAAAGTTGCAGTCCGTTGTTCATCCCTGAAACGTAGCACAAGCTTGCATTGGATTTTACTTGTAATGCAGCATTATATCTGTTACATAACACAGCATGCCTGGCAGTGCTCAGCATGAGAGATCTGAATTGTTACATCAACCAGAGCTTTCTTTAAAGAGCCTATTTCAGTAGAACAGAGGGGGAAGGGTGGGGGGAGGGGGTCAGCTGGGTTGGGGGT
>VZTU01001935.1:0-16971 GCA_013400835.1 Zapornia atra | reverse complement strand
AGGGGTTCAGCTGGGTTGGGGGTGGGGCTCGAGCTCGGGCTCTGTTTTGAGGTTTTTTTCTGAAGGTTCTGCTATCCAAAGTAAGATAAGTATTAGAAGCAGTCACATGAGTCTGTCTGAATAACCAAAAAAGTATTATGACAGAGGCATTTTCTCACAGCTATGGGCATATGAGAAGCAGTCAGCACTGCAATTTAGAGCAATCTAAACTCTTAGATTGGGTACCATTCATTCAAAATAATTTATTGGAATCAACTTTCTGATTCAGCAATCTACTGTTAAATGCAAGCTTTCACTTGAACACAATATTTACTACTTTTTTCTTATGGAGAGGGAATGCAGTCAGGTGTCTTTTAGCCAAAGCTAACAGAAAGCTGGTAAGACAGCGTAAAGATTTCTCATCCCTTCACTTACAGACTTGACTGCAATTGACAGCGGATTTAAAAACCCAGCTGGTGATTTTTAACTATGGCAATTACGCAGGGAGATTGTTGGTATGTATGGTTGGTTTCCAGTTCAGGCGATAATGTCCATTTTAAAAGGAGTGCAGGGAACAATGAAAGCATCTGTGAAGTACTTCTTCCCTGGGTGGACACCAAGTCTTTCTTGGGGAGAAAAGTGTTCAAATACTTCAAGCAGAAAAGGAGTGAGGAAGAGAGAACAAGACAGCAAGAGAGATCAAGGGGCTTAAAGTTTGTAGATGAGCAAAGAGCAACTGCATGGAAAAGTAGAAAACAGACAACCAGGCTTCACCGGAGGGAGAAAGAGGAAATTGGCTGAGTTCTGTGCAGTTTCCAGCAGCTCAGGATGTTGCTCAGTTGGCAGCCCATCGACCTGATTGCACAGACTCACCAGCAAAGATAATGGTAACAGGTCATGGACCTTTTTTAGGTCAGGCCTAGTCATGAGAATTCCAGTTTATAATCTAATGAAACATGGTTGGTTTGTTTCTTTGTTTGTTTAAAAATTTTCCTCTCCCCCCCCAGTTGATTTTCCTTGACAAGGTCACTATAAGGAGCAGATGAATCCATATCCACCACAAAGCTCTGGCTGACTCTAACAGGTTTGACCTGTTGCAACAAAAAGGTTTTTTTACTACATTTGAAAACATTACCAGTATTCTTATTTATTTAATAGTGAAAAGAAAAATCTACATGAGTGCAGTGGTAAAATTGCCAGGTTAAATTCAGAAAGATATGTTTGCATTCTCTTTTTATTATTATGAATGCACAGACTGAGCAGGTTAGCCTTATTAAGTCTGGATTATTTATACAGGTGTTTCTGATACTGTTCTTGCAATTTCATCATGATGGTCTCAAGTTAAAACTACAGACATTTGATTGAGTGAATCTTTCATGTGTAGCTTGTTTAATGGTAAAGGAGTGTTTTAATCTTTGATATGCTAGAGAAATTGTTAAAAATCTGGAAAAGATAAAAATTATTATTTTATAAACTAAAGCATTTGATGGACAGAATTTTCAGTTTCTGAATGAACTTTTCAAAACTACAGTGTGTTTCATGTTCAAAGTTTTTGTTGATACCCTGACATTTTAAGCTTCTCTGTTAAGCAGGCTTTTTGTTTCTAACAATTGAGGAGTGGTATGAATAAAGAAAAGGCATGAAGGAAAATGTCTGTTTTCAAACAGAATACTGGAGAATGAATGACCCTTCAAATTGATTAGTACATGAAATTCACTGTGTTTCCAAGCACTTCACTGCTTCTTTTTGCCCCATCTTGAAGCCAGAATCAATAGTTATTATAATTTCATATATGGAATAAAAATAAAAGGTTTAGGTTTCCAGAGGTACATACAAGAGTGAATGTTTTTTGAAAGTGATGGGTGATTTCTATCTCATTTTGTGGGGGAGAGGAAATTAAGCATAATTTTTTTGTCAGCATTCATACTGCTGAAAATTTTCTTAGATGCTAAAGTTTCTTCTTGTGCCACAGTAAGCTGACTAGACCTCTGAGAAGAGCAGAATTTCAGGCACTACATTACATATCAATTACTACTTACACAGTTTCACTTTCAGCACTGATGTCATGAATAACCTTACTCCTCCCTTGGCTTGTATAAAGGCTTTGGTCTTGAAAGGTAGGTGTTTAGCTCTTTTTTAAGTTCCTCGTATTTCACATGAGTTGCAAGAATATACAGAAGAAGTTGTTGAACTGCTATCCTTACCCTTGTTGGTAAAGTTTAGAAGAGTTCTTGCCAGTATAATTTAGTAGTTTTGTAATTATAGTACTGTTTTCCTGAACTCCTCTTCAGTGCCCTTGCTGAGCTATTGCATCTTGCTGCTGTCACAAGTCCTTGTTTGTCAGTCAAATTGCCTGCCGTGGTCTGGTATCACTATTTATAGTTGGAGGTGTATCTGGTACTTTGCATGAGGTATTACATTAGCACAAATTATTGCTAGCTAGTGGTGACATTCACCTTGGATATGCCACATCATGATGTCATTTGCTATCCAAGGTACATGCAATCTGTCAGATGAAGTCAGTTAGCATCTAGTTATCCCAGAGAGACGGAAATTTCCAAACGCTAATAAGCCAAACAAATCTCCCATCAAAATTTAAACTAAAGCAAATTCAGCCTGTGTCTTGTCATTCTTAAAAGCTTGATTAATTCTTCATCTTTTGCACCATGTATTAAATTGCATATAAATGCCCTAAACTCAATTTTCAGTAAGAAATATATATTTTAAAAGCACGACATATGAGTGTATAAGCAAGTTAGTTAAAAGTAGATCAGATTATGAACATCTAATGCAGCACTGATTCTGCAGAAACTGCCACTGTGCATGTTCCAAGGAAAGGTCCTGCTTCTTTTTTCATCTTTCCAGAACTAGTAAAATACCCCACTGCCTATGTCATTGCTTATAGTACTTTTTAGGACATTCTCATTTATGGTGTGACATTATCAAAGCATGAATAAACATTTCCCAAAATAAAATGAAGTACCTTCTGATTTCTTATAGAGTAGGTATATGCTACATGCCAGTTTGCAAGACAGTTGTCTGAGTAATAACTTCCAAGAACAACTATTGAAACGGTAGCTGTTAAAAGATGAAGCAGAGCAAATTAATTGGAGACCTTGCATTGATATAGATATATTGCTTCCAGCATCTGACCTATGTTGGCTATTTTTGTGCTTTACTACATTAACTAGTGAAGTAAAGTTTATACATAATTAACAGTCTAATAGCATAACCCTCAGTTTGGACTTGTTTTCTACTTTGTAGAAAATATAAGCTTTATTCTATTGAAGGGAGGGAGGAAGGGAAGAAGGGAGGAATCAAATTATAGAATCTTAGAATGGTTGGGTTGAAAGAGAGAAATGAAGGAATCTTTTTAAAATTGTATTTACAATACTATGAGGACTGGTAAGGCCAATGGTCTCTGGCTCACAGCATGCACTTGTTCACTGAATGTAAAGCAGAGAGCTGTTGTATTTCTAATCACTTTTTGTTTTCTGTGCATATTTTATTAATAATTTTTCTACAATATGCTTTTCAGATATATTAGAGGATAGCATCATTTCAGTGCTTGCCTGATACTTTCGTGTATACAGTTCAGAAAATTTTCTCTTCTGTATTCATTAAGATTAAAATGGACAAATCCTTCTTTGTAATAAGATGTGTGGATTCTTGACAAACACAAATGCCATCATGAAGATTATTGATAATGAGGTGCTCAACTTTTAAAACTAAATATTAATTCTCAAAAACATTTCCCTTCAGCCTCTCCTTAGCCAGTGTCAAGTATTGTTCCAACCCAACTCTGAGATCTGAAACATTTTGATAACCTTTTATTCCTTGTAATGTTTCATTTGACTACCTCGGTACTTTTAAGTTGTTGATGAGGTTAACAAAAGTATCTTGAAGTCCTACAAAAAAACAAAGATAATTCATGCTACTTCTAGATTTATGTGATTCAAGAAAAAAAGGTATCTCTGTATCAGTCACTAGCACTTACTGATCTCCTTTCTTGAGAGCTTTAACAGAAAGATTGAGAAGACTGAAACTGGAGACCAAACTGCCCTTTTGTGACTTGATGTGATTCTTTTATGTATGTGCTGAGATATGGACCAGGATGATGCGTAATTTTTGGATGTGGATTGTACCTATTAAAACCCCCCATATTTTCCATTGCAACCCTTAACCTAAGACTTTTTAAACTATGATATAATTATTCTATTTTATTTTATATAGAATTATTCTGATTTCTCAGATGTACATTTCATAATGAATCTGAAACTCATCCACCCTAAAAATTATTTGGGTTTGCATTGTTTGTATGCTTGTTTTTCTCCTCCAAGCACTATACAATTCTGTATTCTTATAATACAATGCACATCTCTTCCTACTGTTAGCAATTTCTAAGGAGCCCCAAACATTTACATCCCTTTCACAATGACAAGCTTCAAAGGCTTCAATTGTCTCTTCAATTGCCTCTTGCTGTTTTGTTTTACTGTAGCAACTTTTTCCTGAGTTATATATATCTATCTAAGTAATTCTCCATTCGTATATTCAGCATGAAACTATTACCCTAAATTAAGAGTGGCACAATGCTTCAAACAACAGAAGAATTAAAAAATGGCAGCTTGGAATTTTAGAAGGGATGGAAAACTGAAATTCCACTTTAGCAGAAGTACAAACTTATGGAGCCAGATAACTGAGTGAAGTGCAATATAGTAGTGAAATATCACCCAAGTGTTCCAGCCAATGGCTAGAGATAAAATAAGTGTGCAGAAGCTTTCAAAGAGAAAGCATAAAAGAAAAGGCAAGTAGAGCCAACAAGCTCTAGTTCACATTGGAGATGTGAGGCTGTTCTCTCTGGAATTCTTTTACAGAGGTCTGAGGAGTTTACATAAGGATTCATACCATTGGGTATTGCTGTACATTTTCAATAGCTTCTAAAACTTACAATTTTTACTATACAGAGAACAAGGATTTATAGACAGTGTCTTAGAAAACATTTCAAGATTTCAGAGATGCTCTTTGGCTCTGATGCTATTTATTATATGTCTCCAGATCCTCAGCTCTCACAGGAGCAAGTGGTTGAAGGATGATAACAATTTCACTGCCTTTACTTCCTCTGAAGATTTTTTGGCATCAAGTGAATTCTCATTTTATCCAGAAGCCCGGGAGGGTATGGGGGGGCTGCTATCCTAAATAGGGTGGGAAAATGCCCTCAGCAATGCATCCTCTTTGAAAAAATGTATAAGATGTATTCTCTTTTTTACTATAATCTTATTCTTTTAGTTTCTCAATGTGTCTGCTACCCAAAGTTGTTAGCAATAGCACTGACACTCCGTATAAGGCAGAGTTTTGAAATGAAAAAAGCTTCAGCTTTCATTCAATTCAGGAGGCCACAGAACTTAATAGTTTGAGATTTTAAAAATATGTTTTAACAGAACACAAACATAAATAACTCAAACAATACAGTTCTTTTAACAGACAAAAGTTAAACCTTGTACTGTCCAGGCCTTGCCCGTCCTTGTCACCAGGGAGCTGCCTGGTACCTGGGACTGTCCCAGCAGCCCCACCTACCCAGCTTCTGGCTGGGACTGTAACAGGCCCTGGATAACAGGCCCTGCCAGCACCTACATGGAGGAGTCCCCAACACTGTCAGGGCCTGGAAACCTCCCTCCGTGGTGACAGATGAAAAGTATCAATGATTCACAAATTATAGTCTTCAAGGCAGAACACCACTACCAAATATGTGGGGAAATTTGACATGGTATGTCTACGAAAGACCAGTTATAAGAAAAAAATGAGAGACTGATCAGAAATGCAGTGCTCTGACACCATGCGTATATGAGAAAGATCTCCCTGTTCTCTAGATATTTTTTTCCTATTCTTCAGTCTTGCTACATAGTGCATGAACTAGCACTGGCGTCCTAAGTATTTATGAAGTCTGTGCCCCATTCTAGGTTGCCAAGGAAATCTTTCCAACACCTCTAAGCTCAGAATTAGATCTGCTCTCTGTGTTGGGTGAGCTTTCACCTCATTTTCCGGAGTTTCTGTCCCAGTTCTGTTCTACGAGCCTTGTCGGGGGTGTACTGCAACAGAGGATGCTTCATTCTCCTCCAGTAACATACGCCACCTCCCCCTTCCCCCACTTTCCCCAATTCCCTCTTCCCTTAGCCCTTCTAAATCTGACCCGTGGTACTCATGAAACAATAATCTCCCTCAAGCTCATACAATTTTCCCCCTAAGGCTCAGTCATGCCTTTAAAAAAATCCTGAACAGCCTGTGCAGTAGATTGATACAGTGCATCTATCTTAACACATCTATTGCAATGTGTTAAGCAAAACGGATGTTGCTTACTACCAGGTAAGATAATTTGACCTGCCTAGAAGCAGGAACTATGTTTATACTTCTAACCAACTCCTTTTCCTATGTCCCTAAATCACCAGACCACTTTCCTGGCCCGGCAGGTCTGAGTGTCAAGAATCCCTAGAGCTCCCTCCAAGAACGTGATTTCCAAACAGCTCAAGGTTTGACAAATTGTATGGTGCAATAGCCATCACTGCTGTGGATATACTGCATATTCCTGCATGCGATTCTCTTTTGTAACTGCCCTGGTAGATGACAACATTTATGTTCTCCTGTATAGCATTTAAACCTGAAGGAATGTAGGATTTACTATCCTACTTCCTATTTCTATCTCATTGTTGTGCTTTAACTACAGAGAGTAAGCACCACACAGCTGCTCGATCACTCATCCCCCCACAAAGGGATGGGGAGGAGAATGAAAAAAACAAAACCTTGTGGGTTGAAATAAAGACAGTTTAATAAGACAACAAAAGATAACAACAACATAACCTGACGCTACCGATAGAAAAAGAAACCCCTGATGCCCAGTCTGTTTCTGAGCAGCAATCCCACCTCCCATCTAACTTTTCCAGTTATATACAGAGAATGATGTTCTATGTTAGGGAATATGTCTCTGGCCAGCCTGGGACAGCTCTCCCAGAATCATGTGTACCTGGCACTGTGAGAAGATGAAAAGTCCTTGACATAGTGTAGACCCTACATAATGTTATCCACATTATTCTCATCCTAAATACAAAACATATTACTAAACCAGCAACAAGACAGAAAATTAACTATCTTAGCTGTAACCGGGACACATTGAAACAAGTATTTTATTACACTATTCAGTGTCATGCCATGCTTAATTGAGATATGCAGAGAAGCCTGCACCACCCATTCTCTTCCCCCCATCCCAGTACAGAGCACCTGTAAAGTAGCTACTTTTGAGAAAAACTAAAACCGGGAAAATTATTTACATTAGGGAGTTGCAGAACTTCAGTGAACCAAATCAGAGGAAGAAAAGGGTTGGTTTTAAATTTGCAACTGTGATTTATTTCTGTTTTCTGTTAGCTCCTACATCTGTTGTGCCAGTTTTCATAAGGCAAAGGCATAGACAACCAAGTCGGTTCACTTGGACAGGCGCAGCAGTGATTCATTCCTATTTTTCCATTTTCTTTCACTGTTTTCCTTCATTATTTTTCAAGGATTTGAACATTCTTATCCAGGATGTTGACTGAGCACGTGTCTAAACCTTTTCATTACAGAGTAAATTGTTCCTGAAATAAGCTATTGAAATTTATATGTGGTGACCCTAGCACAAAACCAGTGTGTGTTATAACATGACAAACAAGAAAGGTCAGTTTTATAAATGGGTGAAATTCAGGTTCCATATCAGAGATAAAAATTATGCTTTAATGTGAAATGTCTATTACTGACTGGTAATCATAGATTCCTTTTAAAGTTTTGAAGAGTGATGATTCTAATTAAAATCCTACTCCCCAGTAAACCGTAATGGTGATGAAGAAACTTTTCGCTCCTTTTCAGAAGGAAACTTGGGTGCACAGAAAGCACAGAAAACTGGTATCCTAAGGGAACATGAGTCATTGTTGTCATAGGACTTACTTATACTGCATGGTATCTTTATGCATCTGATTATAGGAATCCATAATTCCTAATGGGAATTGACCCATTTATTCCAAAACTGACATTAATGAAATGGTCATTTTTACACACAAAAGATCTCTTCTTAATGGCTCAAAGATGCTGATCAAATAATAGTTTCAATGCAGTTATATTTACAGTATGAATATGCCAGGATAAATCCATTGGTAAATTATTATAATTGTCTAGCACATAGCAATGCACTTGGTGCTCAAAAACAAGCCAGCTAGCTATCAACTCCTTACTCTGTGCAGGACAGGATGGGACAGTAGGAAGTAGAGTCAACTTCCCATTTCCATGATTAGTTCTTCCGGTACTTCTACCTCATTTTTCCCTTACTTAGGTTTGGGCCCATCCTTTCCCTGGATCTGCTCATGGAACAAGATATTCCTAAGAAATTTGGCTATTTATGTTAGTAATATGTTTTCCAGAGGTTCATATACCGTGCGCATTAAACAAACAAACAAAACAACAAAAAAAAATTAAAAACCCACACACCAAATAAAGCCCAACAAAAACTCTTGTCTAAGGAGAAAAGATGAAAAGGACATTTGAAGATGTTATTTGAATTGTTTTTCAATTACTACTACTCAATCAGATGTACTAGAAACTAAAAATTACATTGACAAGATGAGCTTGCACTATCAATATATAAAGCTGTGCGAGGAAGGGAAAAGTAATCAGAAAAAAACATGCACAAAATTGAAGTGACAATCTGATACTGTCAAAAGATCATTATATTTGATATGGATCATTTGATGAGATACAGGCCAAATTCAGCCCTGGGGTAAACAAATGGAATGCACAGAGACTGGAAAAGTAACACGAGAATCTTCTATTTCTTTAAAATTTTACAGCCAGAAATAGGGTGTGCAGTGCAGCTACAGCTCTCTAGAAAAGGTATGAAAAACAAGAAAGTTACCTTGTCTGTAATAAAGGCTCAAGAAGACATGTAACTAACTGAAAATATTTCATGTTTTATTTAAAATTTTCATAATATCCAAGCAGAATTAATTTTCTTACCTAATATTTAATTGTATAGTTCTGGTGCTTTGATCCTGGCTGGAGGCCAGACACCAACCAAAGTCACTCTATCACTCCTCTTTTCAGCTGGACAGGGAGAAAATATATATTGAGAGGCTCAGGAGTTGAGATAAGAGAGAGATCATTCCACAATCAGCGTCATGAGCAAAACAGACTGCCTGCACTGCACACCCAGTGATACCAGAGTTGGGTAATGAGAAGTGTGACCTTTAGCAGACTTCACTATAGTCCTGATTTTGCTCCCTTCTTCCCCAGCATTGTGGCACAGGGAGGGGCAGGGAATGGGAGAATGGGGGTTTCGGACAGTTCCTCAGGAGCTGTTTTCCTTCTTTGCAGGGGAGGGGAGCGAGCATTCCTCACATCCTTCACCTGCTGCAGTGTGGGGTCCCACCCACAGGATAAAGTCCTCCACAAACTTCTCCAGAGTGGTGTCTGCACAGTTTCTTACATCTTCTCACTCCTTTCTCTGGGGGCAAAAAGCGGCTGCTTGTTCTTTTCTCCTAAATGTGATTCCCAGAGGCGCTGCGACCATCGCTGATGGGCTCGGCCTTGGTCAGCAGCAGATCCAGCCTTGGGCCTGCTGGTGTTTGCTCTCCCAGGCCTAGGGGAAGCTTCTAGCTGCTTTTTGCAGAAGCCACTCCTGCATTCCCCACCCCTCTACACCAGAATCCCACCACGCAAAAACCACAATAGTTTATTTTTTACTTGTTGCTATCCCCATTAGGGTATTTTGGTCTGTCTCAAAATGGTGCATTTGGAGTTCCGTATTGTGTTTCCCACCTGTCCATTATACATGCCTTTGAAAGAAAATATACACATTTCATAAAATCTCTTGCAAAGTAGCACATTGAAAAGAATGTGTATCCCTTAAGACAACAAAGGAACAAGAATTTCCATCTGTCAAGACCACAAAAATGTAGTAGAATGTATTTATATAATATTAGCAAGTTCTTTCTCTCCTCTGCCCTTTTCCCCTTTTTTTCCCACCTGTGACTGATTCTCTCTGTAGTTCATGTGCACATGAAAACCAATCTGGTTACATGCAGCCATTTGAAGGAGGAGTGCTGTAAACTCATCCTTCTCAGTCACCCATACTTTGTAGTGGGAGAACTGTGAAGCACCTGCACTGTGGTCATAGATGAAGAGAAATTAGAAAGCAAAAAGGCAAAGTATTTCCCTCCCAGTAAGAATTTTTTCCCTGTTGTCCATTTATTAGTGATATATTTGATTTAATGGTAAATGAGAGCTAGTCTTTAATGATACCTCCAATGAGTATGTCTGTTTCCCACAACACTAACAGCTATCCACCTTGAGTTTTAATCCAGTCATTGTTCATACTCTTCAGTTCACAGTTTTGAGTTCCTGTGGAACAACAGTGCACAGCATTGTCTCTACACATTGTTTCTTAAAAATCTAAGAGAAGGTTTTAAATATCAGATCCTCTGTCTATTCTAGCAGGACCTATAAGAATAGTGTTTTGTTTTAAGTGAGTTTGAACTGTAAACCCCAGGAGGTCACTATATTTGGATTCTTTTAGGATTGATTTCAGGGGAGAAGTGATCTCAAACCTCTCTCAATAAAATAACTGTACAATGTTTCATTTGTAGTGGTGGGATCATGTTATATATATGACATAGATCTCAGGGAATCTATAACTATGTACAGCATTCTGTATACATAAGCTTATTTTGTGCATTGAGCATACAATAACTTGGATTTAAACCTCAGAAATAATAAGAAAACCGGAACCTCAGTTCTTGTAATTTTATGCAAAAATAAAATTTTCTTTTTATTAATCTTAACATACAGAAATTTGTCTACATAATTTTCCAGAAAATATAAACTCAGCTTTGTGAACTGCTTTCATTGTATTAATAATTTTATTTCATTTTAGCCATGTAAAATATAGGTTTATAAATCTAAGAAAGTAATTGACATTCCTACTATTATTGAGAAAAAGAGAGAAAAATGTCTCCAAATGGTTATTAGAAAAATGCCTTCCATAATTTTGAGGGCTGTGATGAAACTGACAGTCCTGTAATTCACTAGGTATTCCTTGTCACATTCAGAGATGAGCATAGCATCTGCTTTCTTTTAGGAACCAGATATCACACCACTCAGTCACCACAACATTGCAAAGATGGTGAAGACATCAGCCAGTTCTCTCAACATTCTTAGAGTCATCCCTGAAAACTGTGTAGGTCTCATTTACTTTAGTCCTCCCTACCTTGATCTTTCTGTACTCTGCAGCTAGACACAAAGACTTGTGAGGGCTGGGAGGTGATGTCACCAATGAAAAATAAGGCAAAAAAATACAGCGTTTATCTCAGTCCTTCCTATGTATGTTTTTTTCTTTTCCACAACGTCTGCCTGCCCAAGCAGTAGAAGAATGATGTTTTTTCCTTTTTTGTCTTCTGTTGCTGATGTCATCATAGAAGACAGTCTTCTTGCTCTTCCTATTCGAATTTCATCCCTGTGTTCCTTGACAGTGCTTCTTTATTCCTCCTTGGAAGCTAATTCCCAATACCTACTTCTTTACACTTCTGTTTGGCATTTAGTTTAATGTAAAGGAGATCAATGTTTCTGCCTTGAGTTGGTAGATATCTATTTAATGGGTTTTTTTCAGAAGTCATACAAACATCCTAATACTTTTCATCCAAAAGGATCATATTGATCTGTTTCTCATTAATAGATGAGTAGAGTTAGAGAATGTTGGCTATTATAATACTGATGTTACCATGAGAAAAGTTAAACTTTGGAAGTTTTAGTTAGTGATGAAAGGAGCAATTTTTAAACAAGCAATCAGTCATAAACTTCCTTGACTTTCCAAGTTAGATGAATTTATGTATGCACTAATCTAATAAATGTCCAAAGAAATCATCACCATTTCTGTATTTTCTGCAGTTAGACATTTAATGAAAGCAGTATCTTCAGTCTTTGTTTTTAAATTAGATAGCTTTTTTTTCTTTAGAAGGGTATTGACTACTATTTATTGTGTTTCACCAATGAAATCTAAATCTTTGCATGTTGCATGATTAGATTGGAGGTTTTTTTGTTGTTTTGTTGGGGGGGTTGTTGTGGTTTTGTTTGTGTTTGTTGGGTTGCGGGTTTTTTTCTTTTTTACTATCCTCAGGTCACATTTCATGGAAAATCTACTTCAATCTGAATCTACCAGAATTCCTGTGTAGGAGGTGTTGGGTGGCTGGAAAATGTTTCCATAGATATAAAGAGCCATAGCAGCAGCATTCAGCCAGGCCATAGAAGCATTGAGAATGTTTTTCTTTATTAGCAATGGGCTGTAGAATTCTACCAAAATGCCTTTTGTCCAATTCTTTTTCCCCAGAAAAACTCCATTGGTGAAAGTTGACACACTGGTATCAATGACTTACATGAGGTTATAAACTTTAATGATGCTTCTAGACAATAATGTAAGGAAAGAGAATGCATCTACCTAAGCTCATACCCAGCTACTCTGCCAAACTTTATTTAGTTATCCACAATGCATTTTCTAAATAAATGTTTTGGCAATATGGATGACTGAGTTTAACACTATTCATACTTACTATAAAATGACTTGCAGCAAAGAAAATGAGAATAAATGTGACATTAAGAAAACTTATTTTTATGGAAGTACTCTACTTTTTCCTTTAGTTTGTGTGTGTTCTGCTTTTGCTGCCAACAATTTCACTTAGCTCCCTTTTCTCCCAGTTTTATTTTCATGTTGACTGCTTTTCCGCTACCTCTGTATTTCTTTCACATACTGCTGCTATCCTTTCTTTATCTGTATGTAATTTATAAATAGATTGCAGATTATTCCCTTTACCTCTAGTATGTCCCTGTGAAGACTATGGGGACCTCCCTGAAATGAAATCCAAAACCTTTATATTGAAGTTCATTATTGTTGTAGGTATTGAATACCTCTGCACTTCAGATACAGGCTAAAAGAAGCAGCATATATTCTGAGCTCTTCTCCCAGAAGTCTTTGTTCTCAAGTTAAAATGGATAAACAGGATAGGTTCTGGCTGCTAGGCCCTGCCTTGCATGATGCAGGAAGCCCCTGACCTTCCTGTTTCTTGGAGCCAGGGAGCCACTGGCCCCTGTGACACCTTAACTGTATTGTTATCTGACCGCACCCAAAGAGTCAACGTGATGGTTTTTTTCCATTTTGCAAGTCAGGGAAGGAGTGATACCTAAGGTCAAGTTTCTGAAAAAATTTACAGATATTTAAATTCCAATTAAAATTGCTGAGCATCATGAAAGTTTCCTTCAGAGCAGGTACAAGACTCTTTTCTTTGTTTGGTGGTTTGGTTTCAATTTTTTATGGTTATTTCTAAAATGGCAAGGCTTTTTCCTGACAGTTATTCAAGGTTATCTCCATTAGGTTTGTACTGCTTTTGAATTCAGCAGGTTCTTCTCATTCAACCACTGGCAACTGCTGACACAAAGAAAGAGCATTTTGCTCCTGACCACGTCTTTGTGCCATCCCTATCTTTTGTGGCACACTTTGCTCTTACAAGCTGCATGAAATTCGGAAACTGTCAACTGACTAAAGTCATCTTTTTCTTCAGAAATGCCAGTAGTTTTTCTCAGTAGTAATTATAACCTTAAGCTTTCTGCCTATCTGTATTTAAATAGTAGCACAACTAAAGGGTCCTGGAAAGAAGGAAGGAGGCTATGAGGTGCCAGCAGTACAAATAATTTTCTATAGGATTTCAAAGGAAGACAGAAAATTATTAGAAACTTGTCCAGGTAGGGTTCAGTATATGAAAGAATTCACACTATTCAGAATTTTTTTTTTTAATATTTATTCTGTGCAGTTTATTATGGTTCCTCATTGGTAGTTCTCATCATATAAATGCCATTCATTTTCCTCATCAGTTATTTCAGTGAAGATGTTGTATGAAATTGCTTCAACATGCTTTACCATATCGTTTTCTAAGGGACGAAACTGAATGTGTGTAACATATGAAGAGAGTGTAAACATCTCATTTTTATATAGACAGGCATTGACAGAAAATACTACTGTTTGTATTTTCAACTGTTTTCTAACATGTAAATACTGATGGGTTAAATGTTGGGATAAAGTGCCATCAACTTGAAATAGCTATGAGTGAGTAACCATAGTATTGTTACTTCATTCCCCATGGCCTATAGCTTTCAATTTAAAATTTGCAAAAAAAGCATGTGAACATTAAAAAGGTGCCTTAACATCTGACCCTAGCTACATTACATTAAAAAACTCTGGTCTTTCCTAAGAAAAATGTTCACCAGCCCCTTAGTTAGGCTGATATGATCCTGGATTTAATATTCCCTCCCTAGCTGAAAAATAAATGCAAAGGAGGGGTTGGAAGAGTAAAACACCATCTAATTAAATTGTAGTTTTGAGAAAAAGGTGTGCTAATAACTAGAATTTTTCCCTAGGGCTGGAAAATGACTTGTTAAGAGTTCATGTGTATAAAGAGGTCACTCTTCTGAAGATTTTCATTCCAGAATATGAAGTAAATGAGAAAGAGCAGTAGAGCACAGCAAGATAAAAACATGGGCCAGTGATCAGAAAGTTGATTATAACGTCAATAATGGTGTATTCATTAATTTTTTTCTGCCAAATGTCTTCAGTACATAAATTTATTAAAAAAAAAAAAAAAAGCATAACACAATGCACATTGTTTATTTTGCAGAGTATATTTTAATCAACATACTCTAATGTGCACGTTTTCAGTGAATATTGCTGTATAGCTTTACTTCAGGAACTCTCTGCCCTGGTTCTGTCAAGTCAGAAAATAGTGCCAATATATAAAGTACAAAGAAAGAAGAGAAACAGGATTATATGGGCAAAATACATGCCCAGTGATTTTTATATTGATTAACTTATTGTTACTGGCTTCTGAAGTAAAACAGCTGAGCTGAAATATTTATAGCATGGTACGTATTTTAATCAGATTAGTAATTAGGGATTTTCACAGCAGGGAAAGGGTGGCTATTTAAATATTTTATATGTATTTAATACTCTCTTGGCTAGAGGCATTAGAATTTTGTTCTATACATATATTTGCAGAGACACAAACTGTTATATTTCCTATTGTGTTTTGTGGAGCTAATTATAACTCTTTGTTCTATGAGGCTGTTGCTTAGTCTTTTGCTCTCGCTATGCTTCTAGTGGAGTACATGAAAGAATGTATACGACAAGGAATATAGGAGTGCCACAACTGAAATAGTCAGGATGAAAATTACAGACAAAAATAAAGCACAGACCAGGTTCTTTGAACATACAGAACAGGATTTAATGAGGACAAAGACGTCCTTGCCTGAGTAACCAAGAAACAAATATTCTTCTAAAAGTTTATTTGTTTCTAATTAAACTTTCCTAAGAAATAAAAATATTGCAAGCAACAGCCTTCTCTATTTGGAAAAACACCAACTAAAAACAATAACAAACCAACCACCAAAACCCACAGACCAAAAAAAACCCCTCATATTTTTTTTTAATTGGGAATGTATTGTTAGGGCTACAACTTGGAAAAGTTTACTACAAAATTTTTCACTTTCTCATGGTGCACTCATCCCAAACTAAAACTTGGTACCTTGTTTAATCACTGTTACCTGTCTACCTTCTTCAGGTCACCACTCATAATTCTTGGACAATGCTATGCAATGTGATTTTGTGAAAAATAAAAACCAAAACTGTCTTAGGCATTTGTCCTATACTTTTTAACTCTGTACATTATAGCATTGATTTTACTTTGGGCAACTTCTACTTAAAGCTGGGCATATAGATAGCATTTTAGTTTTCCTATCAAGAACGGCCTACACTCTTTTCTCAGAGCTTACACTACTCTTCATCCAATAGTACCTTTGTTAGGCCACCAATATGAGCACACCACGTGTCATAGCAGTGGATACATTTTTAGATTCTCACTGCAAAAAGGCCAACACAATAATTCTGTATGTCACCATGTGCTAATAGGACCCCTGTGGGCATTTACTCCAGAAAACCTAATATGTGTTAATTCTAATCTTAACATGTGTAAGTCCAAGGTAATTTTTTCATGTGTGTGTAACTTGAAAGTTGATCGCTTTCACCTAACAAAGAAGAGCAAACAGTATAATTTATGGAAAAAAGATAGCTGTTTTTAGTCTGCTTAGGAATCCTAACCCTTTTTCCCCTACAGAGTTTAATAAAATACACAGAGGAACTAAGTGAGAAGTTCAAAAATCAAGGGAAAATTAGAAAATTGTTTTATGAAAACTGTCTACTTACCCCCATAGTGATGCCTCACCAGAAAGAGAGGATTAATCTCACTTCCTTAGCAAAAGAAATTTTAAAGATGTTTTGATAGTTCTAATTAGTAGCTTTCTAGATGGGAGATTTCATTCTCTGTCATAATAAAATTTATTGAATTTATTACCCTCATTAACTTAAGTTCTTTGTTAAATTTGTACAGTGATATTAGCAAATAATAGCATCCAGATTCTGGCTTAATGTATTTTATTAGATGTCTACAGGGCTTCTACTTTTCTGGGTTCGTGCTAAAGCTTATCATGAAAAAGGAAAAAGAAAACTTAATAAATTGGCAAAGAAAGAGCATTGCCTAAAAATTTGCATGTTTCCTTGCTATAAGGGCAGCATTACATATTTTTCTTTTCTGGAGGTCAAACCATGAGATTTTGATCAGGCCAAAATTACTTCTTGTTTAATTATATGTAACCAAGTATAGTGAAGATCTATTTGTTCATGTTAACAGGGGTAGACATTTTATAGACAAGTAAATTTCATGGAGCACTGGATATATTTTCAGACTGAAAATTCCAGTCATCCATGAAATTAAAGAGAAAAGGGTTCCCTTTGAAGGGAAGTTTGGCAATTACAGATCCTGTCCACCTCTTCCAATATATTTTCCTATACAAAATTTTTATCACTTAATAAATATTTAAATATTTTATTTC
>VZTU01001934.1:146488-156691 GCA_013400835.1 Zapornia atra | reverse complement strand
CCCCCCAGGGGCGCGCACGGACGTCGACCCCTCAGTAAATCCTAGCGATAACTAGAAATAAAAACAACTTCCCTCTCTCTCCCGGTGCAACCCCGCGTGCAAGCGGGCACACCCCCCCCATACCCTCCCTCGCTGGCACCGACTTGTGCGCGCCGGCGCTACAGGTGTGTGGTGCGGGGCTGCGGGTCGCGCCTGGAGCCGCACCTGCGCCACCCGCTCTGCACCGTCGAGGCACGGGCGGCGTGGCCGCGCCGCCCTTCCCGCCGATGCCTCGCAGTCCGCGTGGCGAGGCTAGGCAGCCGCGGCCCGGGAAGGGAGAGGTGCAGACCGGTATCGCCAGGCAGGCCGCTTTCCCCCAAGCCGCTCCGTAGTTGGGGACCGATCTGGAGTCAAATCACCGGGAACCTGGCTGCGCTCCCTCCTGGAGACTTGGGGCTTAAATCTCACTTTTGTGCGTGTGTGGGAAGCCAGAGTTCCCTAGGTGAGTCTGCAACAATGCGGGGGGTTTCTCTCCGCCAGCATCTCCTTTAAACTCCACTAATTGAAGTAAAGGAAGAAAGCGCGGCTCACGGGAACCACGCGCGTCAAACTGTTTCAAGGCGGCAAAGTCGTTTCGCTACGGCAGAACTGAAGAGAGGCGCCGGGATTAACTTGTGCCCAACAGAAGCCACCCACTGCTGAAATAAAACCCAACAACAACAAAAAACCCAACCCAAACCCGAACAAGAACCCCAACAGCAACAAACGAAAAGAAAACCCGGCTTAAGCCTCCCATTCCCATTCAGCTACAGTTTTCTTCCCTCCCCCCGAGCAGACGGAAAACGCAGTCACTCACCGCTCTACTACCCCCACCAACAAACGTGCGGCGCGCGGCAGTCCCCCAGCGTTACACGCCTTCCCGGCCCCTCCGCGCTCTGGCGGCCAGCCCTGGCGGGCGGGAGCGAGAGCCTGCCCGCCGCCCNATCCTGCCCGCCGCCCCCCATCCCGCCTCTCTGCGCAGGCGCCACTCCCACGGCTCCATTCTACTCAATCAAACCCGCTTGCGCTTTGCGCGCCCCATTGTCCTTTTAAGGGAGAAAGGCCGCGCGGGAAGCCTGGGAGGAGGGAGGTGTTGCCCATTGTGACAACGGAGATGACTTCACGCACGCGGCTCGCTCCTCCGCCCCACCCCCGGCCCGGTGGGCGGGTCCCGGCCCCCGCAGGCCCGTCTCGGGCACCTGCCTCCCCGGCGGCGCCGCGCAGCGCGGGGGCGGGGCTTTCGCGCTCGCCGCGCGCCCCCGAATGGCGCCCGGCGCCCCGCAACCCGCCAAACAAACCCAGCCGAACCACGGCGCGACGAAAGCGTTGCTGCGCTGGGCGCGGGGCAGCGCGTCCCCGCCGGCTCTAACGGCGCTGCTGCTGTCTGTTTGCCGTCGGCAGAACCGGCGCTTCTCCGTGTGGAGCGCGGTTGGGTTCGCAGCGGAGCCACGGGCGCTGAACCGCAGCGCGCTCACGGGCCGGCGCCCGCGGCCTCTGGCTGCAAGAAGGAAAGTTTTTCACTGGTCTTGGTGGTTGGGTTTGTTGGTTTTTTTTTCCACGCGGGGCTCATTTTAATGCGCTTTAAAAAAAAGTCAGTCAGAGGCTCACACCAATTTTCCTGCTGCGTCAGAGCGTAAAACCTCTGACATCATCGCACCGCTCGGTTCACGTGCTTTGTGCAGGTTGGGAAGAGCTGCCTCACGAGAAAAGCCGGTGGGTTACGCTGAAACAGATTTCCTTTGAAAACACTCTGCGCGGCACACGAGGTGAGGCTTAGGCAGTTAGGATTGAGCACCACTACAGCCCCTGACGAGTAAAGCTGCAAGCCGCTCCCTCCCAGGCTCACCCTCAGACCAAGCCCCAGTGCCTTCTTTCAAACTATTTAAAAGATTAAAAAGTTTCCCGCAGAGTCGCCGGCGGCTCAGGCACGGTGTGCAGTTTGTTGTTTAATACTTAATAACGTAGAGGAGTGTTTCTAGAACCAGCGACTTTTTCCTTACGGTGATCTTTGGTCTAATCCTCATTTAGGCACGTATTTAGCAATTTGCCGAGAACTCCTGCTGAAACGATGAGCAGCACTAACTTTGGCGGGGGGGGGTGGGGTGGTGGTGGTGTGTGTGTGTGGGGGGATTTCCAGGAGAGCAGGGCAGCTTACTTTTCCTTAGTCCAAGCACCTCAGGCGTTATCTCCACTTGCTTGTAAATCTTCAGTAATTCTACACCATTTCCTTCCTCAGTGCCGCAAAACCAGTCAGTTCGCGCACTGAGTGGAGGAGGGTTTCTCACAAGGAAGTCTGCAGGTTTATCTGTGAGGTGGTTTGGGTTGGGTTTTTTTTTTTCCAACAGAAGGTAGCACACTGCCTTTGTTACCTGTGTTATCTTCCAGACATAGCTAAACCAAATCCCACTTAACTTGTGAGACAGGAGTGTAGCTAGTGCTGAATAATTTCTCAAAATACATGTATAATTTTACTGGTTTTAACTAGCCTAGGGAACTGCAGCAGCTCTTGGCAACTTTTGTTTGCAGGTAATGTGTCTGGTTTTATCAGGTTTGAGGGAGTGATACTCCCAGATTTTTTCCCTCATTGTTTTCCCATCTTTTTCCTGTCCACACTTCTCAAGGTCCCTCAGCAACATTCCTTTTAGTCCAGTGCCATCTAGTATAATATTTAAATTCCCAAATGAGAATGAAGTGGCATTTTCAAGGAGAATCTTCATTGAGAGGCAACATGCTGCTTCTAGGAGCCTAGCTGAATAAAACTGATCTCTTGGTGCCTGTCAGTTGTTGCCCTCCCTTGGTGCTGTGCTGAGCATTATCAGAGCGGTTCAGTGTAGGCTTTGCCTGCAAACCAGGCTTGGGGCAACTGCTCAGGTATTCATTTCACAGCTTTTAAGTCCTTACACTCCAAATTGCACACAAGGCCCAAAGCTCAGTGCAGAACAGCCATCTAACTGACAATAACAAAGACAGCTGACCCAGTAACCTGGGGAGGAGTTGAGTTTCCTAAGAGGGTACCGCGCTGGCTTCTGAACAGCTTGGCTGTTTATGCCCTCATGGAGGAAAACAGCTTCTATGGACAAAACTCCGACTGGCAATGCATGAATGGAGCACATGGTCAAAACCTTCATTTCTGAAATATCTCTCGATTCCTTGAAGCATTTGCTGATGACATTTCAGGGCTATCCTGTAACTTGACAGTGATTTGACTTTTCATTTTTGGCTGATAGCCAGCTTGCAAAAAAATAAAAGGCACTTAAATAGCCAGAAAGCTTTCACTGAGGTTCTTCTTGCCCTTTCCCCTTGAGCAAGCCACTTGTGCTCCCCATACCATCAGAGGGACATCTTCTCTGACCTGTGTGGAAAAAGGACAATGAAAACCAGCTCTAAACCTTGGAACAAGCCTAAGGAGTTTAATTTGGAAAATGCATACATCTGAAGCAATGTGTGTGTGGGTTTACGCTGCAGGTAAAGCCTCATTTGACAAGGCTCTGTTTTAAAAAACTAAGCATTTTCCTGTCCACTTGGAGCTTGGTATAAGGAAGGAATATGGGATTTCGTGGAGATCACAGGTGACCTGGAATACGAGCTTTAGGCCAGAGGATTTGTTCACATCCAGGTCAGTTCTAAAAACCATTTACTTTAAGAAATCATGTGATCTCTGGAAAAGTAATGGAACTGTTGCTACATTGCAGTTAAATTGGTACCTTTCCTGGGTAGGAATCTTAATTTTTTTATCTGGGAAGCTGTTATCTCATTGGTGTAATAATAAAGCTAACCACCAGGGGTTTTTAAATATAAAACATACATGTGTCATGAATGCTGAGGCAGAGGCACTAATACAGAGGAAAAGTAGGGCATTTGCCAGCTAAGACATCTGATCCTATTGTGTTATTTTTCAATATCAATGAATAAGTAAACACAAATAGGCTACTTGTTGTTAGGTGAAGAGCAGCTGTCAAAACCAAACCCAGGCAGCTGCTCCTGCTTTGAGATTTCACTGTAAAATGTTTATGTTTTTTTTACAACTTGAGTAATTTGGAGGTTTGCTTTATTGGATAAATGTCTGGCCGAGAGAGTTCTTTCAGAGGAGGAAAAAAAGAAGTCTTTATTGACTTAGAGATTTTGCCAAGGAGTACAATTTCAGAGCACGGTATCAACAGGTCAGTACTTTAGCTCCTGCTTGCACTGGTTGTCTGTATGAGTAGCAGCATATTATTTTTTTGATGGTGCAAACACTCATATAACTGTTAGTTTGAAACCAACAGGTTTAATAAAGAAATGTGATTTCTTTCCCCCCTCTGTTTTGTGTTTTAGGTCAAATGACAGATGGCTACAAATAAACAGTGACAGCAGAGTTTGATGACAATAAAAATAGATATTATGATATTCATGCTGCCAGAAGGAAATACTCAAGTTACGTGGCTCAGCAAGACAGGACCCCTAACTGGTTTACATCTAGGGACAAGGCAGATAATTTATAGCCCAGTCTAAGTAAGAAAGCCATCAGGGCTTAACAGAGAATAAGAACCTTTCTGAAGATTTTTTAACTGATATTTCAATTCCTTAAGAGGAAGATAATTCGCTTAAATTCTTAATGATTGCTCAAATTCTGTATCAAAGTGATCATTTCCTATTCCTGCTTAAACACCTCCACTGCACCTTCCCAAGCGCTACTCATTTCTTTGCAGCACTATTGCTTTTATCCCTATTAAAGCCAATAAGACTATTCTATGAGGATTTATATTAAGCACTTTGAAGACACCATTAAGAAGATCAGCCTGCTCTGCCTCCTGGGTAGTTTCCTGTCAATAAAGTTATCCCCTCCTCCACTGCCCCCATCCTGTCATTTGGGGCAGTTGTCCTGGTTCTTGCCAGGCCAGAGTCAACCTCCCCAAGCAGCCAGCACAGGTGAGCTGAGTTAGCCCAGGCTGCTTCCACACCACCTGACATCACCCCCCCATAAAAGGGGCTTGTTGGGGAGGGGTGCTCCTGGGTGTATCCAGGGCAGCGTGAGTGTGTCCTGTGTTATTGTTGATACTCTGTATTATCAGTGGGTGTGAATGAAATTTGCTGTGAGCTGTTATTGTTCCCCTTCCATGGTGATTTTGTCAGTAAACTGGCCTTATCCCAATTCACAGAGGCTCTGTCTGTTTCTGTTCTGGGAGTGAGAGAGTGGTGTGTGATGCTCAGCTACTGGTTGGGGTTGAACCACCACAGCAGTTCTGGAAATGGAGACTAAATATTTGGAAACCCAAGAGCTCATCTGAGCTGAGACCATCAACATTCTCAATAGCCTGGGAAGAAGTTCTGGATTTTATATTAACAATTTCAGAGTAATCATTAGGGGAGAGAAAGTTATGAACTGCTTCAGAGTGTTGGGTAGGCCTGGTTTCATATGGGATCATTTAGGGGACAGAACTTGCTCTTTGAAGCTTTCTCCTGAAACTAAGAAAGAAAATGAAGGGTAGCTACTTGTGAGATCATCCACAGTGGTTAGAAAGCAATGCTTCAGTGTGACAGGCTTTTTCTCTTGACCTCTTTCTCAGCAGGAATCAAACAGGTACATAAGGATGACTGGGAACAGAAAGACATAGGAAAACTAATTGGTTTTTATAATGTCTTGGGAACGAGGTCATATCCTGATGCCTAAAATCCTCTGCTAAGGAACAGCCAGCATGGGGGATAACAGGACTCCTGGTGGAGCTGCCGGGTGGGATTTTCTTACAGGTGTTGGTGCTTCAGGCTCATACTCAGAACTCTGCTAAATACAAACAACTTGAGATATCTTTCTGGGTTAATGTCTTCTCCCATCACCATCCTTTCTTTGGAGATTTTATAGCCTACAGGTCTGTTCTCAGTAACACTGTTTTTTCATCTACAGTACCAGCGGACACAACAAAGGTCCATAGGTTCCCTTTTCAAGAAAAAAGAAGAAATAAAAGCTGTTTCCAGATCAAGGAGAAACCAGCTGAAGAATGTGATCCACACAACATTGAGATAGCTCTAGGAAAGGAAAATAGCACTTTGAGGAGATGACAGAGTTTCAGATTTAAGACTTTGACTGTGGGGAGCCACAGAAACTATGGAAAAGTCATCTGTGGGCAGAGTTTTTAACTAGTCAAAGCAAGGCAGAGGATAGTGATACCTCAAGTTTGAGTACAAGTGACTAGTCTCATGAGGGGATAGCATCTTGCTGACCTTATTGCCAGACTGCCCAAGACAGACACAGTACTTACAAGTCTTCTGTTGAGGAAGAAGAGCTGTGAGCAGACTTGGCTAAACAGGGGAAGAAGGCAGTGCGAGGACATGGTCCCTGAAGGAAGCCTGCAGATCCTGGAGTCCCAATCATGAACTTTGAACAAGCAGCCAATACCCAAGTGGAAATCTAGCACTGAGATCTGGATGGAATAGCTGGAGGCAAAACTTTTGCAAGGGTAAGAGGGAATGGTATTGGCTAACAAAGCCACCACATTACACAGATAACTTCGGATAGCTTAATTGGATTGAATCAGCTAATTGGACTGCAACAAATCAACCAAATTTGACACTTAACATCCTCTAAAAAGTGAGATAGAGGATAGGGCAGGGAGGAAGCAGCATGAAGGGAAGAGGCAGCATGAAGGGAAGAAGCAGCATGGAGGCGATAGGATACATCCTCCCTCCTCAGGGCAGAGGCATCCCATTCTGAAAATGAGAAGAAGATAAGGAAAGGTGAAAGACTTTCCAGGAGGAAGTCTTCACCTACAAAACCATGTAGATAAGAGGAGGCCAGCAGGAGGACGTGCAAGCTTCAGGTAAAATTTGAGCAGATGTTGATCACAGGAATCCCCAAAAGTAAGTCAGGTCCCTTAATGGATTTTCATGGTCAGGAATTAGCTCTACAAGGTGATGAAGGAGACTAAAATAAACCCAGACCAGGACACTCATCTGACCACAGTGACTTCCCTCAGGTCCAACTGCCAGTTCACATTGCATATTACAGCACACAGAGAAGCCAAGGGACGCAGATGCTGCCTCCAGGGCAGAAGTGGCAGAGCCTGAGCCACAGAGCTATTGTGCAGCATGAAACCCGTGCTACATAGGCACAGAGCAAACTGATAGATATCTCAGGGCCCTAATTACAGGTACAAACCTCATGCAAGCACAGCAGACTCGCCTTCTTGGGGACTGATTCTAAAACAGGTCAGTGCTGTAGTACGCTTTCCTTCTGGCCTGCTGCATAGATCCCCCATCCTTAACAGAAGACTAGCTCTTGCAAATACCCCATTGCTTTGTAATCTCTGTGTCGTGACCGTCCGGTCCCACGCCCTCACTGGCCTTGCCTTAAGGCTGTGATGCTCCTGTGCTGGCTTTTACCCCCTCCCCACCTCCTGTGGGTCAGCAGAGCTCAGTGATGCCTCTGTAGCTTTTTGTCTTCCAAATATTTAAGTGTGTCTTCATGCTGGCCAGCTTCTGCTCTGCAACAGTACACCTTCCTGCTAGGTTTATATAAACCACCATCACCACTGCTTCCCACTCCATGTGTTTTTAATGCTTTTAATGTGAGGAGAAAGACACAGACTCCCCTCCAACAGGTACACACAGCCATGTTCCAGGCAAGCCGTACTTTAAATGATCCAAATCTCTTTATAGGGCAACTGTTCTGATAGCAGTTATCCGTTTTCCATCCTCCAAGTCATGGTGAGTAGAGGGGAGAAGAAAATGTCATCTGCCTCTATGAAATTCATACAGGGTCCTTGCCAAAACACTGAAAGTAGCTGGCTACAGCATCATAACTACATGCCTCATTATAAATTTAGACTTGAGTTGCAGTAGTGCAATCTGTTGCCATCAATGTGGAAGCCCTACCACGTGGTTAGTTTGACATGGTGAGGTAGAAGCTGCTTTAGACTTGAAATCATCCATAAATCTCTTGAAGCAGCTTGACATGTTCCCTTCACTTCCCAGTACTTTGTTGGCACTGAGGGCTGCTAAAACTCACCTATATTCTATATATGGTCCTAGGAAAGCAGGTGTTTTCATAGAGGAAATGGGACTACCCAACTTCTCCAAGATCAGTCAATAACCTGTTGCTGAAAAACTCCCATTTCTCTCTCAGGTAGGAGTAGTAATACCTGTAATATTACCAGTCACAGGAACTTAGAAGTAGCACTCATCTAACCAATTGCATAGGATATGTACCATAAGATGATCTTGCAACAAAACTCCTTCCAAAGTATTCATCAAATGAGTGACAGTATACATTCTACACAGCTGTCAAAAGAGCTATAGGACCACACATAGTATCTGAAGCAGAGGAGATAATCTCCTGTCCTGGGAAAGTAAACTGCATCATTGTATCCAGAAGAAAATCCCTGGTCTTATCAGGGAACTGGGACTGGCACAGGGACCATCCTTTGTTCTCAGGTTGTGAGGTGTCTCTGACCAGCCTGACTGTGTCTGGGGTGGCTAAAGACAACAGGGATTAGCTTTTGAAGAAGGAAGAAAGCAGCACCTGTACATGTGCAGATCAATTCTAGCATGGAGCAAGCTAAGCCCACTCTGGTTATTCTCTGTTAAGGAATAGGAGATGACTCTGGCTGGATGAAAAACACCTGGTCTAAGTTGTATCAGATGTAGCTGAGTAAGAATGGCATAAACCACTTGCCAGCTTTTATGTCTCATATTGTTCACCAACACAGGATGCCCAGGGTGGGACAGAAACAAGAGTGATAGAAAACCAAAACTCACTGACAGCTGCTACCTGATATTGTTTCTGGACTGGACAGCTCGTAGATCCATGAGCAGCTTAGGCTTTATGGATTTGTGTTGGTTGTACTGCAAATCCTGAGCAGTAGACAAGGCTGGATTCAGACCAAAAAGCAGCATCTTTTTCACTAGACGCAGAATCTTCTTCCAGCACTACAAGACAGAAACTGTGACTCTTGATTTGACAAAAGAATACAATAACATCGTTTGCCCTGGTCTGATTGCAAGATGGCAAAGATAATGACTCAGTAGGATATTTGTGCCTGTGGATCTCATACTTTGGGACAAGTAATAAACTGAGGTCATACGCTGAGATGAACTCCTAGATGGCTCAAAGAAAATAAGTTTTAAAACATCTGTTCTCATGTTTAACTTTTCCAAACTCTTTATGAATTATTTGTTTCCAAAAGCTTGCCAACTGTAGTACAGAGGCTTGCATTTACCTGCCTGCACAAATCCTGCAAGACTGTTCAAAACAGAGCAGACATTTCCTTTTAAATAAGCACATTGACCTGATGTTTGTTAATGCCACAAAGGCTGATGTTAGCTGCCTGGTTTGGAGACTTATTCTGGTGCTTCCTATTAAAAATAAATGGATGTCATCTATCTGGATTTCTGCAAAGCCTTTGACATGGTCCCCCGCAACATCCTTCTGTCTAAGTTGGAGAGATACAGATTTGACTGTTCAGTGGATAAGAAATTGGCTGGATAGTCACATCCAGAGGGTGGTGGTCAGTGGCTCAATATCTAGATGGAAGACAGTGACAAGCAGTGTTTGTCAGGTGTCCATACTAGGACCAGTGCTGTTTAATTAATCATCTTTATTAATGATATTGACAGTGGGATTGAGTGTAGCCTCAGCAAGTTTGTTGATGACATCAAGCTGGGTGGTGAGGTTAACATGCCAGAGGGACCCAGACAGGCTGCAGAAGTGGGCCCAGGGGAACCTTATGAGGTTCAACAAAGCCAAGTGCAGGGTCCTGCACCTGGGTCAGGACAATCCTGAGAGGTTTAGGAGATGATGTGTTGGAAAGCTGACCTGAGGAAAAGGATTTGGGGGTACTCATGGATGAAAAGCTGGATATGGGCCACCACTGTGCATCTGCAGCCCAAAAGACCAACTGCATCCTGGGCTGCATGAAAAGAAGTGTGGCCAGCAGGTCGAGAGAGGTGATTCTGCCCCTCTGCTCTGCTCCGGTGAGACCCCACCTGGAATACTGAGTCCAGCTCTGGAGCCCTCAGCACAAGAAGGACATAGACCTGTTGGAGCCCGTCCAAAGGTGGGACACAAAAGTAGTCGAAGGACTGAAGCACCTCTTCTATGAAGATAGGCTGAGAGACTTGGGGTTGTTCAGCCTGGAGAAGAGAAAGCTGCGAGGGGACGTTATAGCGGCCTTCCAGTACCTGAAAGGTGCCTATAAGAAAGCTGAGGAGGAA
>VZTU01001934.1:31970-143222 GCA_013400835.1 Zapornia atra | reverse complement strand
GGGGGAAATTGATCAAGATGTTACTGCATGTATTGTGCCTGGAGTCCTCAATAGTTTTTCCTTACATGATTAATTGCCTAAGCCAGAAGCAGAAAATTTCTTTAAGATTTGGGAGGAGAGGAGCCCTCCTGTCCCCTGCTCAAAGTCCTATTCTGGGACGGGGCGGAAGAAGATAAGTAGGTTTTTCTGTGGCAATTCTGCCTGCTAAGAACTAGTTCAATGAACTATTTGCTCCTTCTTCCCACATCTTGCTGCTGCTCTCTTCTCCATCTCTTCCTAATCCTTATTCTCAGCACAAAAGTGAAAGTAACTCAGAAACCCCTGCTTATGAAATTTAAGCAAGGTCCGAGGGACAGAGGGGCATCGCAGGAAGTTCTTTGTGATGGGACCTTGCTTGGTAACTCAGCCTAGGACATCACCAGAAGTGTGGCCAGCTTGGGTGGCAACAGAATCAGACAAGGCATGTAGGCCTGCAGTGCTTGGGAAAACTGGCTAGTAGCCCTGCATCATTTTTTTGGATGAAAACTTCCCAACACTTTGGACACTTGGAAGAGTCAGTTGTCCTATTGCAGATTTAACTTCTAACATCAAAGGAGAGCTTCATTTGGCTGCTGGCCATGTGCAAGGAAAAGACCAATACCTGCAGGCTGTAGCTGGCAAACTGCTTCGGTAACTACAGCCTGGAGTGGCTGTGGAAGGGAGAAAAGAGGCTTGCCTACACTGGGCCTTGTGCTGCTAGGTCCTGGGGAGAATGCATTCTCAGATTTGCCCACAAACATGATCTGTGATACTGGGTGGGATCTCTTCAGGGCATCCTGCTCTCAGGTGTTAAGACAAGCCATGCTGTTGCAGCTCTACCCAGAGCCAGCAGAGCAAGCTGGCAGCCTTCAGTCTTCTGCTTGTTGCCACTACGCTCTTCCAGGCTATCTTAGCTCAAGAGGTGAACACGAGGCGCCTGAGTATCTCATCAGCACAAGCGGCCCTTCGCAGAGATAAGCGTTTGTATCTAAAATACGGACATCACCTAGAAGCAGATCCTTACATGTAAGAGCGGGACAGGCTTAATAAACATAGTGTACTGAAAGTGACAATAGCTGCTTTATTATTTTCCCAAAGGAGAGTTGTTTCTCTTCTCTGCACAAACTTGGAGGTTAGCAGACTATAGTGCTCGCAAATGCCTGTCTAAACTCATCGGGTTTAGAATCCTCCACCGACTTTAGCAAGCCATGGTGGGTCAACTTGTATTTGCACTTCCTAGGACTCACATGTGAATGGAAGATCAGCTAGTTCATTCCTCACTTCTCAGCATTGTGCCAGTTAAACACAAATGACTAAGCCCAGGACAGCTATGCTGTTTCTCACTGATCACAGCTACCCACACTACCCCTGTCTAGCACAAATTCCTGCTGACATCTGAAATTCTCTTAACAAAGTCGGTGCAGAGGGTGAACTAAATAGCTTCCCTGGTCTGCAAGTTTTTCCTAGTTCTCCTATGTTCTGTTACCATGAATGGAAACCTTTTCCACAGCTGTAAGAACACGAAGGCTGGGTAGAGCTACTGCCTGGTGTTTTCATTCATGTACCCTGAATGGAGTTTTGCTAAAACTCATTTTATATGGTGGGAGGGAAATGCACTGTGCACTGCACCCACTTTCAGCCAGCTTCATACTATTTGTACAGACAGGAGCCACAGACCATCTGCAAGAGGCTTAGGTCTCAGGCAACCCAATAGCCACACGAATTCCAAGCTGGTGGGTTCATATTGCACTGTCTGGTTTAGAGCACTTCCTGTTTATCTCATCAGGTAATTACTGTTCAAACGCTGCATGAATGGGAGCAGATAAACTTAATTCAGAGGAGAGCACTGTGAAGAAACAGGCCAAGGAGACTTAATGCAAGAGTTCATAGCTATCTGGAGCACAGCCTTTAGACTGACACCCCAGTTCATTTGAAATCAATTCTGTGCCTTTTTTAAAACAACAACAAAAATTATTCTCAGTTGTACTGACTGTTTCTGACTGTTACTGGAAATCTCTTGCTAGCACTTCAGATGCTTCCACCGTGCATTTCCTGGTATTGGTGATGATCTGCTTGGGCTTGCAGTGAGCAGGGACAGGTTTTGGGGCAGTGAGGGGAAAGGATTAACTTGCTGCAGCTATGCACTGCAAGGAGGTTGCATGTATTCTCAGACCACCCCCTTCCCCACCCCATGAGCCATACACCAAGAGAAACTGGGCTTGCAGGCATTCCTGTCACTTCCACTGAACCACAACTACTGCTTTCTTAGTATTGACAGCTTGTCTTGTCCCAGCAGCCAGTTTCTGAGATGGACTTAATAGGTGGCTCTACCTCCTGGAAGAGCTTTGGACTCACGATGAAAAACCAGGGAGACCTGCTCTTAGAAAGCATCTGTTTTCTCTTTCTCCCTTTAGCTAGGGCATCAGTTGCCATTCTCACATAATAGCCAAGCAAGTGTTTGTGCGCATTTCCCTAGCGCTTAATCACATCACAGATAGTAACCATAATCACTAAGTATGAAGAAAGCCTCTTCTTCTGTCCTAGCAATTACAGAACTCTGTAACCATTCAGGGACTTGTACATGCCCACCCCACCACAAATCAACAGGTTTTAGAAATGCCTTTAAACTGGAATTGACCATAGATGAGCCCCTCAGGGTACCTCTGTCACAGTAGCATTGAAAAGTTGCTCTCAGTCACAAATGGACATGGGATGAGCAGTTGCTAACCCCCAGGCTGAACAGCCTAGACTGGCAATGCAGAGAGTGGCTAAAGCAAAGCTCCACAGCTCTGTATCTCAGCTCCCTGGCTGCAAAATGGGATATGCCCTAAGCAAATTGCTTAAAGGTCTCTGAAAGTCAGGGAGACCTAGAAATCAAAGACATATTTTTCTGGTCTTTATCCTGTGCCTCTGTAAGACAAATAAGGTGGGTTTTTTTTTTCTTTCGATCTAAATTATTGTTTGTAAAAATACAGCTACCTCAGTCCATCACCCAACCTCACCCATAAAGAACATGCTAATGTAACATTTGGTAGCCTTTGAAAAAATGAACTTGGTATGGGAAGACAGTGCTGGGGGGGATATTTATAAAGACTGATGCTAGCTTAGCCTCCACAAGCTGCCTCTGTTAGAGCAGCAGCCTTTGTGAAAAACCTCTCATTGAAAGCAGGAGGATGCAAGGATGCAGAGCACCAAACCAAATATCTGGCTGCTGTTGAGGGAGGAGTTTATTTGAGTTTAGGCTTGATTCAGCTGACTGTGGGATTGGCAGAGAATCCAGTACAGAACATGTCATGCAAAGATTGGGATGTCTCTTGTGTTCTCTCCCTCTCCCATGCCTACATCTCACTGGGAGAATAGATCCCCTGTGATAAGGATTTGATCTCCTGGTCTTCTGCACAGTCCTGCCAAATGCACTTTGGAAATAAAACTCAATTGTTCACTCACCATGTTCTCTTGTGAGGCACTTCACTCTACAGCAGGGCTTGAACACCTGAGGCTGGGTGAACACACTTCACCTGCTTTAACACACTGCTCTGGCCAGGTCTAAGAGTAAGCAGATCATTTGGGAAGAGGGTCATACAAAAACCAAGGGGTCTGTACTGGACAGAGGAGAGTTATTTTCTACAACGAGGAAGAATTGCAAGTTTTGGTTGTCATCTTTGTTTCCCCCTTGTATAAGAAAAGTAGACTTGTACAAGTCTTGGAAAACCTCTACAAGCAGGAGGAACAATACTGTATTACTCAGAGTAACTGATGTCAATACTTGAGCCTCTCTGATATAAATCACAATTATTTTGCATTTGTGGGTCCCACTGAACTAATTACTGAATGATAACAAGGTTGTCACTAGATCACACAGCAACGACATCCTTTATGGTAATGTGCTTTAAAAAATATGCTGTGGGTAAGGATCAGGGGGTGGAGGGAGTGCATAGTGGTTTTTAGGTTTTTATTTTCCCTTTGAGGCAGAGGTGAGCTTGGCTAAAGTAGGAAATAATTTGTCTAGACACAGCCTTTTCTGACAGAAGTTCTTTCAGAGGGGCTGAGATGCCCTGTGAGGTCTGCCAGGACAGACAGGCCTGTTGAAGTGCCAGGCCTTCCTGCAGAACTTCTACAGCTTTCCACTGATAAATGAGCTTCACAGTGGCTCTAACAGTTAGTTTACCTTAACCAGCCACCAGATAGCAGGTCTGTACAGAAATTTTCCTGTTCTCTTCACTTCCTGTGCTGAGCTCAAATTCGCTTGTAATAATATGCGTATGATGGAATAGCAGGAGAGAAAACTGGAATGTCAGCAATTAAGTGCTCCCTGACTGCCATGACAGGAGCCTCAACCTCTGAGCTGAGGGGGTGACAGACGGGAAAGCAGCTCTGCTCTCAACTTGAGCACAATTTGATCCAGTGACCTTACCTGATATGATAAAAAGGGACAAACTGGAGCTATTTCAACTCCTACCCATGCAATTTTCTCAGACAGTTTTCTTCTACTTACCCTTCATGGAAAACATTGTAGTATTCCCAATCTGCATCAGTGAAGCACGGTGGAGAGGAAGTTATTAGCACTTCCTCATCTGGACAAGTTTAGTCCTGCTTTACTTCAAGCACTTACTGTCTTTAAGATACCAGATCTCACCGTCTCTAATTTACATACTTAAGCCTTTCATAACAAGGTGTATCAAGTATGGCCTCTCCTCCTATTGAAATCTGACCACAAGCAGCTCTGTGGATTTTATTTACATTTATGGGTCCTTATAATTCTGCTGCTACACTGTGGGTAAGCATCAGCATCATCAAATGGTGTATTTGAGGGTTTCCAGAGATGCGGTATCAGGCTCTGAAACTTTCAGTCCTTGCCTGAGATTCTCTGCCTTTTCAAAACCAGAGTTAAAACGAATGAACCAACACGCCCCACCTCACATACGCCGTGCACGCACACCGGCAGGGAGCCGCATTTCAACTGGGCAGGTTTCAAAATTTCTCATGTTTTTGCCAATTCCAGCAGAGCTAGAGCTGTGAGGGACAGGGTGGGGGGGAATTTCTGAAAATCCAGTCCAATATAGAAAAGCCTTTAATTAGTAAGCAGGGCATTTTGCTGTCATTCTTTTGCACCTTTTTGGTTACTAGCACACATCTCTCTCTATCAACCCCTTTCCTTATGGGGCATGAGAACTGACAGACCGGAGGGTGTTAAGTTTCATTCCAGCTTTTTAACCCCGATTTCAAATTCCAGAGCAACCCACGTGAAGAGAGAAAAAAGACCTTTGGCTGCAGTTAATCCCACACTTCCTGTTTTGCTGCCAACAGGATCTCATGCCCCTTCTCTTTACTCCTCCCCACGCACTCGGGTACTACGTCAGAGGGACCCAGACGCCCTACCAAACACCACCCTGCTAAGAACTAAACTACACTGTGTTCCTATTTCTTTTGTTGGCCGCACTTTCGCCCTGAGCCTTGAAAATAAAGAGCTTGGCAGGCTCGGCACAGTGAGACTTGTGTGCCAGGGGAGGCTGAAGGGCATGTTTTGAGATGGGACACCCGCCCCCCTCCCCTTTGCTCCAGCAAATTCCCAGTACCAGGAGTCACCATCATCTGAATCATTTTGTTCGACTTGCTTCCTTTATGAAACGTGCCCTCCAGCTCAGATCAGCTCTTCGGCTTGAGACTTGAATCTCTCAGATCCTCTGCAAGGAGAAAGTGACACCAACCATTATTCTCACAGTTTTATTTGTAAAGGACATAGCATGAAAAGCTGTATTTCAATGTACTTCAAAACCTGAAAAACTCATGTCAGTTTGTGATATGTATGTTAAAGTGCTTGATATAACAATACTTTTACTAATGTTGTCTTGAAAATAATCCAGTTCTTATTCAGTTAGTAATAATGTAGAGACAAAATATATCAATGGAGACATTTAAGGATCATTTTAAGCTATTCAGGGCAAATTTGTACATTTCAAGTGTAACATAACAATACTTCCCCTTAAGATGCGCACCTTCATTTGACTGAAAGAAGGAATTTTCTCAAATATGCCATCGCACATCTATTCTAAAAAGACATTTTTGAACAATGATATCTAATGCACAAACCAACTTGGAAAAAACATGAGTAGATTTTTCACTAAACAGTAGAATTTCATTCATTTCAGAGAATTATAAATACACATTTTGTACATTGTGAGGCATTTGATTCTCTGACTCCCTCAAGTTACCATGCTGGATGTTAGTATAACAGGACTATGCAAACTCAAGACATCTGCAGATGGGTATTGGGTAGGAATTTCTTTTTTAAAAGCAAATACAAGAGAGCTTTGGTCTTTTCCAAGATTCCCTTTCTCAACCCATGAAGGTGCTTTAACACTGAAGTAAAAACTGTGTTAGCTTAGAAGAATCCTGACAGGGTTCTAGTGGGTAGAATAAGTTCTGTAAACCTTACAGAAAATAAACCTCACAGTTTCCAATAAACGAAAGTAGTCTACTAAAATAATCATACATGGTAGAATAAAAATTCACTACAAAGAACCATACTCCCAAAGCTGTCAAATAACTAGTCTTCTAGGAATCTAAGGCACTCAGCTGTGCCCCTTTCAACATATCTTAGGGTGTTTTATTGCCTATTAGACACACATTATTTTTATTGTACTATTATTAATAAGATGTGAAATGTGACAAAACCAAACAGGTCAACACTTGCCAGAAAAGCTGACGTGAAATTGTGTTAAACTTAAGTGCTAAAGGTTCCTTAATGTAGTTTGAAATGGGGGAAGGCCCTGGTTTGTTTTTTTTAAAAACGTCTCAGATTTTGACTTAAGACTTTATGTAGTTATTGCCCTTTTCTTTCTGTGTTGTTTATTTATCTACACTTGACCTTTGGAAGTGCCCACATTTCTACTTCATCCTGCTTGTACTTAACCCATATCATGGTAGATGAATGTTACAACTGTTTAAGTCAAATAGTTTTTGGAGAAGTAGGCAGCAATATACTTTTTGAGAAGTATGCAGCTAGCAAATGCAGATGATGCTGTGAAGAAATCCAGTGACTAAAGAGGTTGTTATTTCAGTAAAATGAAAGTCACTTAGACGGGGTTGGGCGTGAAAAAATCATGTATAGATTAGACATAAAAGGGCTGAGTTGCAACGGAAATCACAACATCCTAAGCAGTCATTACTGAATAATGCTGCCACATGGTGTCTGGTGCTAAATGTATAATTAACTGATAGAGTTAAGTACTAGGGACGCATTTTCAATTGCTGCTGAAGGGCTGTCATGCATCTTCGACATGACTTTTAAACAGGCTTGCCTGGCCACACAGAAAACACTAACTCCCAGATTTCACATTTCTGGAAATGTAAGAGGGATGTCACACAGCCGTGGGCTCTGGCTACTAACTCATGACACCATTCACAGCCTTTACGCTAGTTACTCACACCCACAGTAATGACATGGCAGTGCTGCCTGCAGTATTTGGGATGAGTTTAGTCAGTTTAAGGAAATACAGGCCCAGGAGGAAAGAACTGTTATTAAAAGCTGGAATCCTCATTAAAGTCAGTGACTCCCTGACAACATTATTTTACTTCTTTCTTACAAACAAAAAAGACCTTCTATAACATAACACAACACTCTACCTCCTAATGTAACAGAGTCACATGAAGAGCTTTCTTCTGGATGGGAGTATGACATGAAACTTTGAAGTGAGTGCTGCTATAAGAACTGGACAGTGGAAGGACCAAAGGAAAGAAGAGAAGCTAGACAAAAGGCAGGTGAGAAAGCAAACTCACCCTCTTTCCTTTTCCTTAGCTCTCCTCCCTCTCTTCACCACATGCACACTACACGGACACCTGCTATTGGCCACCAAAAATCCCAAGTCCCTCCTAATGCCACTCAAGAGAACAGTGCAAGTCTATATACTTAGTAGTACCAGTTAGGGGCCTTTCCCAAGCCACAGCTGACCGTGAGAAATCCATGGAAATCCACTGACAAAACGGCCAAGATCACAGGGAATAAGCAAGTCAAAGCAAACACATATATTTAAACTAACCTCCAAAACCTAAAACCAGACTACACACTCAGATCCTTGCAACTCCCATCCACAAGAACGGAAAATGCATTCCATATTTGCTGCATGGTATCCACAAGGTGATTTTAATATAATCTATTCATTTTTTAGCGGACAGGATTTCAGTTGCTCCCAGTTCCTCTTCAAGAGCTTTATCTATACATGCATGCTGTATTACTAACACATTAACTGGAAAGCGTAGGAGAGGAGCCTCAAAATACCAAAGTGAGATTCGTTTTTACCTCCGTTTGCTTCGTTCCTTTTTACTTTCTAGGTAGATAATGGGGGTGTGTGGGGAGGAGGTGAAGTAATCAAAGATCCTGTACTTCCCTAGGAACACTCATCCTGTGGGTTAAAGGAAGACTTGTAACCTGTCAGATTTCACAACCAGCTGATACAGTTCAGTAGCACAGCAACTTCGGTGTTTGTGGCTCTACAGCAATGATTCTTCTCAAGTACAGCAAGAATTTGGTATGAACCAAATTCCTCAACATGGAGAGAGAGAAAAAAAAAAGTCACCCACAACACAAACTGTCTGAGGGTGAGGGGGAACAATCAGAGCATCTAGACAGGCAAGGGATACACTAAGCGAATCAAGCACGACATCATTCCCCATCTCAGGCTGCTGAAACAGGTGTCTCATACTCTCAGGCTCTGAGGCTGACAGCAGTCCTCCTTTCCAGTGTTCAAACATTTCAATACTGTCTGCCCTTTCTGAGATCAGAAGTGACACAAAAGACCTTACAGAAAAAACCTGACAACTTGCAACTTCCGTGCAAGGGCTGAGACTTCAAACAAAGAAAAAAACTGAGAGACCATGTGCAACAGGGTAAACCAGCATATGCTTACAACACTTCCAAGAGTGAGACAATCACAATGGCTACATAAGGATATTTGCTGTGTTAATTTGCGATACCTGAAAAAAGCCCTGATGAGTTTGCACGGTATTTACACATTAATTGGCTTCTTCCCTGCAAGCAACTAGCGGCAACCCTTCCCACCTTTGTCATTCCCCCCTCCCCTGTCCTTCCCCTGGGTTTAAGCTACTCATAGTCAGAACAAGAACATTCAGTCTAAGAAAAATTTCTTAGCATAATATAATTTCTTAGAGAAGATAGCATATTTACACACATCTAACACATGAAAATACTCTATTTTATGCTAAATTTCTGTTTCAAATAAACTACAATACTGCATCTTAGCTTTCTGCAGCTTTAGAAAACAGTCCCCATCGGGCACAAACTGGGCTTCCCACTCCCGCTTCAGCCGGCAGTTTTGCCTTACAGTGGTGCGCTACCGTCCTATTCAAGTCCTAACAGGTCTCCAGTTGTGGTTTGCTTGCTTGAGAAAGGAATAATGAAATTCTCAGCAAAGCCATGCTAAACATCCACTCCTTTAATGAGCGATCCTTCTAGGATGATGTTGAAATCTTGCAATGTCTGTAGGACTCGGATAAGGGAGTTGACAGTCATGCGGTCCCGCAGGAGAGCATTCTCCTCGTACATCCTTGTAATGGGCGGGCACTCTGCCAGCAAGGGGATCCACTGAGAGAGCAAGTGGTCCCTGCAAAGGGAGCAAAAGGAACTGTTTTAGTACCAAATACAACAGATCTCAAACTGAAATTCTTCTCCAAGAACACAACCTCAAGCACGCAGCCTCTTTTTGCAGGTGATGGCATGTTGTTTCCACGCAATAGTTTCTAGTGTGATCATAACAGGTACCTGAACTTACTGGAGGAATGAAGATGGAAAGATAGCAGCAGCATCGGACAATTGGCTTTGGAAGAATTCAGCAATGTTTTCAGACCAGGAAAGGGGAAAGTAATTAATGAAAAAATAAGACTCTTTTCCATGTATCCAGACAGACAACACAAAAATGGCACTTATTTCTAGACACACCATCTTCCACCCTCCAAAATACAGCTAAGCCCATCCCTGCCTCCCCGCCAAGTGCAAGGCAGAAAGCATCCTATTAGGAAAGAAAGATTCATGCAGAATAGTTTTGTCAAAATTGTAACAGACATGCGGTTTTCACAGGCAGAGAGATTCAATTGAGGATCTTGAAATGCACCAGCTCTTGCAAAGGAACCTTGAATTCCCAAAGTCAGCACTTCATCAAAAATACAATTTCAAGACATGTTTCATACATATGACTGTCAAACTAACAGTTATAAAAGAGCTCAAAAACATTTTTAGCAGCTAAGACAGTAGCCATGTATCATTACTGCTTCATTGCTCCCATTTTTCCTGTATTTAGTATTAAAGCTGCCTAAAATAGGTACTGGATAATAGAAAGGTATGAGATATCTTAAAATGGAAAACTAAAGTTAATAAAAATGGTGTAAAAATATCCTTTTAGTATAATGCAAGAAGACACATATAAGGAAGAGGAGTTGGATTCGTTGATCCTTATGGGTCCCTTCCAACTCAGTATATTCTATGATCCTATGATTCTAAGAGCAGTTAAGTACCTTGTCCCCAGGCAAACGAGAATTTGGAATTTGCCGTCCTTCCCAATGTTCCTCGGAGCTGTATTGATGGCATTCACGTAATGACAGAAGGTTTTCCATGAAGATCTCTGAAGTAAGAGGGTCTCCTCATTGTCTCCAATCTGGTCACTGGTTTCAAAATAAGCAACAGCTTTCTCTGTGGTAGGAAGAAAATCAGAACCCAGTGAGCAAAAGTACTTTATTGGGACATGGAATTACACAAGGGAATCCTTAAGAAAACACCTGCCAAGACCTACTGCAGAGTTTATATATGGATTCCTCACTCTGAAGACCACAGATAGATGAACATTTCCACCTTTGCTACGTAACAGTAGTCAGCAGACCCACTGATGTTAGGTAACATTAAGGAGCGGCACCAGAGTACCTGTCAGTTGTAAATGATAACATCAGCTTTGATTTTTCACGTTTTCTGAGTAAGCGCTTGCCCTCAGGCTAAGTATCTCAATTAGCCAACATGTTTTAAGGGAATAAGTATGTCTTAAATTACTGCAACATAGGCCTACAGATAAGCGTCACCAGAAGACCAGTGCAGTGATTAGGAGAGTTCTTATAAACAACTATAAATCTAAACCTTTCACTCCCTGCCCTTTCCCAACATCTATTGTTACTGTACCACAACTTTTACCCTACCTTCCTTCTGGACAGAAAAACAGCTGTTTGAACATTAATCTATGAATAAACAACTAGAATTTGAAATACTCTTTAATTTCACAGATTTAAATTCACAATCTTAAATTGCACAGATTCACACTCATCCCTTATATATAGTTGAGCATATCTCAGCTTCCGTCTTGTTTCTCTTTGGCTTTAAGCAACCTGGAGCAGATGCTAGGCAGGAACAAGTGGCACCCTAGCTGATGAAAATCTGAGGCCTGTGCATGAGCAGTGATTTTGCCCTAATCTTTCTCCTCCTCCTGCCTCCAAATCACATACTGCCTTACCTATGAAATCCCAGATGAAGACGTTCTTATGAAAAATGCGAGCCGATTTGAATCCATGGTGGAAGACCTGCTCCAGTGCTGCGACCAGACCATTTTCTCCACACAACAGAATGGTAAGGCTCCCTCTCTGTGGGAAAGGGAGAGTCTCTCAAGTACAACTTGCTTTGTTTATGTGCCAGAAGCTTCAAATCTAACAGTTAATAGTCTCTACTGGTGCTTCGGTTCCATTTCTGTTTATATTTACATGCATTGTAGATACCGGGCAAGAAATGAGAAGTAGTAAGTACCTCTTTCTCTGGCTTGTGAAAGTGTTTCACAATATTGTTCACGGCTTCCCCAATTCCCTCTTGGATCTGTCCTGCGTTAGGCTCTGTGAAAGGATAGAGAACATGCTAGCTCAAGATTAGCGACTTTAAAACGTGCATCAAATTCTCATGATGACATAGCTCGAACTGGAACTATTCTGTATCTTTAACAAAGTTCAGGCACTCATTTGTCTCGGGTAAACCTGAACCTTAATTACAGGCAACCCTGGAGTAGCCAATAAATCCCCCTACTTAAAAATGCACAACCCAAGGATCTGGCTTGATAAATATTTTGAGCTAATCGCATCTTGCTCATCACGCAGAGTACAGCAACCCTCACATGAAGAGGCAAGGGCTGAAAGGTTGTAGCCCAATCAGCTCCCTCACTTCTATGTAACAGAGGTGAGAAAACCCAGTACTCATTAATTCCTGACTTGAACCTACAATGGTTGATTGAGCCAAAAGAACTACCTATTTTAGACACGCGTCTCCTTATTGTACCGGTGTGAGGGGCCACACGTAGAGAATATTAATGTGTGCCAGGAGTAAGTTATCTTCTGTGTTTAAATGCCTGCCATGTTTCGGCTCTGAATTTTTTTAGCTGTATGCTTCTGCTACTGAACCATGTTATGCCTCCACCTGCTACCATCTCATCTTCCTATGCAGGCACCTGCAGAAACTTCTCTAGACCCTCATTCAATTCCTAATTAAAACAGACTGAACTTTAAGCAGATGCTTTCCAGACTTAAGTCATTCTCATAGTTCTTCTAAGAGTTCTTTAGTTTATCAGACATACAGAGGCTGCTATTAAGCTTGTTCTACAATTGTTATTTTGGAAGGATGGAGTAATTCGGTATCATTTTAGTAAATGATCATAACAGGTCTAGTAAAGAGGCTAATACAGCTCACAAGACAAATGAATTACTGGGCCTTGGTGTCCTCAGACCTTAGGAAGTGCTTGGCAAGTATATCTGGTGCTCACTCCTCCAACTAATATGGACTTAAATGAAGAGCTGCAGTGGTCCCTGTGGTAGTTTTTAAATGCTGCATTACCCCTGGAGACTAATCATTCTCTGCTTGATATTTCAGCAGTCATGTCCTCTAATTTTACAGGAGACAGACAGATTTATGAGCAGGATCTACACTGTTCTCAGCTGTACACTTTAGCAGAGTTTGCCTTATGCAGCCCTTATAGTCCCATGCCCTGTTGCAGCCAGATGCAGTTTCTCCTAACAACTAAATTTAGGGACATGAAGTTGATGCCTCCTAGGGTCCCTCTGGAGATGTACTCCTTCAGAAAGCAGTCTGCAGCATTGCCATCTGAACTGCCCTTCAGAGAGGGCTGTCTTCCCACTGAGTGCAAAGTGGGCAGGGAAGCTGGGCAGTGTCAGCTACTGCAAATTCTCCTGCCTCCTCCTCCCTCATCTCCTGTCTCCACACTTCAAGGAAAAAGGTTCTTATCTCTCTCAGATGGGGACATGGAAAGAGGCAGTGTGTACAGTCACAGAGCAAGGTGCAGACACCCAAACTGGGGTGGGAAAAGCTCATCAGCTCGCAGCTGTTCCTCCACAACAAGTCTTGCTTCAGTAGGAGCTCTCCTATTCACAGGAGTTTTATTCCTCAGTGTTCTCTCTCCCCTTCTCTAGGGCCCTGGGGTGAAAGGAAAGGACTTACTAGTGTTCTTCCCTGTGAGGGAAGTGATGCTCAGTCGTCGAGCTGTGGTAGGAGACTTCTGCTGGGGTGGGGTACGGCACTGCTTTCCCAGCTCTTCATCAGACGTGGAGGACACCAGCTCTCCGATGAGTATTCGCTCCAAACTGCCATCATCAATGCCCTTTCCCAGCCATCGCCTGCAGGGAAACCTGCCATGCAGCCAGCACAAGCACAGGTCAGCCATGCAGGTAATCTACTTCAATCTCAAAGTTCGAGGGACAGCTAGGGCCCATAAACACTGCTAACAGGCAGTTTCTGTCTCCAGAAACTTTTCACAAACCAGCACTCAGCAGCAGCTTTCTCTGCACCACAAGAGGTAGGACCAAACCAGAAAACTACATTACCTCTATCCTTAGGAGAAGGGGAATACGCAAAGCTTGCATAAAAACATGGGGCAACAAAAGTGTACTCATATTGCACAGGCCACATCTTGATTCCTGACAGGCCATACTTCACTTGCAACCACAAGTGGTATCTGGCCTTTACAAATACCATAATGACTAACAAATCCCCACATGGAGTCCCCACCCAACTGAAGCTGTGACATCTCCTCATACGCAAACCTCACCTCACGTTTTATTGCTGTACTTTTTGACCCTATCCCACAGTCCTAATGAAATCCATGCATACCTCCACACCCCCTGATGTTTGTACCCCATTTCCTCACACTATCTCCCACACACTGTGGCCAACCCTAAGCTCTGGAGCTCATCTCTCTGAATTACAGTTTTCAAAGTCTGCTTTTAGGAAAAAAACCAAAGTCTGTTTCACCAGATGTTTTGTAAAACCAACAATGACTTAGGAGATATTTTCGGCACAAGAGGTATGTTCACAATAGATTAAGAAATCATAAAAAACATTTTACTTTCTTATAATCTGAGTTTCTGTAAATCTGTTACAGTACTTACACATTTGGATATTTTTTAAAACAAAAAGAAACCAAAGATTTGTGCAAAAGTAGCATTCCAGCTGTTAGGGGGCTTAAAGAGTTCATTTGTGCACCATTTTACCACTCTACACACAAACATGAATCACTTCAGAAGTCTTCATACTGCCTGTCCTGTCTCAGGGATGCAAAGAAAACCATACATTCAAGTCTCATTTAATATTTATCAGATTATGTCACTTCAACTAGGGTTCCTGAAATGAGAGAACAGAGGGTGAGGGAGACCAATCCAACCCTATGGGGTACCCAAATCAACCCACAGTGGAATTTCCTTCAAAATTAAAACTTGTTGCTTACTTGTATGTATGTCCTGTTATTTCATTTCGGACCATGACGCAATCAACCAGCCACTTGGCTAGTAGCCCTGAGTTGTCATGACCAATCTGAACGGTTGTCAGCTTCCCTAAATTCTGGCACTGCAATGAATAAGTTCATTAAAAAACCCACACCAAAACAACAAACAGCACACCCTTCCACCACATGCACACATATAGTCTAAAATGTATGGGTTTATTCAGTTTCCTTTGATTTATACAGTAAGAATTTTCAGCCAAGCATGCAGAACATTTTGAAAAGCAGAATACTTATTTTACAACAGAAGACAAGAAATACCCTGAAATAAAACTAAAACTTGTGAAGAGATTACATTCTTTGTTGTGAGCACTTTGAATATTTCAGAGAAGTGTTAATGACAACTTACTGAGCCAAGGTGATAAAAGGTGTGCTTTTGTAGAAGAAATAGATCTTCAGTGCAAACAGCTTTTCAAAAATGCGTTCATTTTGAGCATAGTGACCTTCAGCTTATTCACCCTACACTATGAAGCAGTCCCTAGGTCCTGTTTTCAAAGATAGATTTGCTCATTGTTGGGCAAGACAAAAATTACCAACATGAGACTCTTAACATCACAAGGAGAACAAGGAAAACAAGGGACTGTGAATTCCAGCGCAATAGGAAGTGCAATAGTAGGTGGAGTTGGCAGCAACATCTGTTAATGTCACCTAAGAACTTCCCTTGCAAAACCCTGGTTTTTGTTTCTTCTAATGCTGCCAAGCAAGCAGCTTGGTCCAACATTTTCCATAGTGGGTGGTGGCTACCCAAGTTGGTATTTTAGGAAAGCTTCAGCCAAAGGAGTATTGCAGATATTAGTGTAGTCCATAGGAATGTCAAAATACTGTATTTTGCTTGTTAGAAGCCTGGAGATCTTTTCTACAAAATACTAATAGCTGAATGAGAGGCAGACAGTGTAACCAAAAAATATCCTATCTCAGTCAAAATCTACCTATGCTTGGCAAGAGGGTTTGGGTTTTTTTACTGTTGTTGTTGAAGATCAGTCCATGTATGCTCAAGGATGCAATGTCAATTTTAGTAGCAGGTTTTCCTAAAAGAACCCTCCTTGCTGGATATGGTAGAGCCTGGAGCTGTAGAAGCCTGATGGACCTTTCTCTGTGATTCCCGCTACCAGCTGCTTTAGGGTGGCATCAAGCCAACCTGTAATTGGTGGGTGGGAAAGTAGAGTGGAATGAGGGCTAGGTGAGAGCACAACGAGAGCCCAATGGGGATGGCAGCTCTGTGGTTTGCTTGGGGTAGCACATGAAGCTGCAAATCTGAACACAGGAGTTTGGCCGGCTGGTTGGAAGGAAAGCAGTGTCGGACAAGGAGCTGGAGTGACAGGAGGAGAAAGAGAAGAATTTTGGGGCCTGGGTGTTGGTAATTGGGAAGACAAATTGAAGTAAGGTAAAAGAAACTAGGAAGGGAAATGAAGAGTCAGAACTGAGCCCTGAAATAAGGAATCAGGATAACTGGCAAGAGATGTAGAAGGGAATGAGATATGGAAATAGTTGGGTGAGAAAAAAGGAGCCCAGGGCTGGCACATGGTCAGCAGTGAAGCCTATAGTGAAATGTGGTACGTGCTCACAGGAAACGTCCATCCAGCACAGGAGGGGCAGGCAACACTATTTTCCTGATTTTTAATGCACAGAGACCTCGAACACCTAGGCCAAATCTGAAATGCTGTGATCTTAAGACAATAAACCCTGACCAAGTAAAAGTTTATTTGGAAGCATGTTTGAAATTGAAAAGTAAAATGTAAAGAGCATGTACTCACCTCAAATGTCATTTCTAGGTGGTTTTTAGGAATCTGCATTACACCTGTATCTCCTAGCTCTCCCGACACACAGATCCATGGGTTTGATGTGGTTATTGCATTGCTTAGTTTTTTGATGGGAATTATCACTGACCTGTAAGGGATCACTAAGAACGGGGAGGGGAAGGAATAAGTTAGTCTTGACTTTCCCCTACTCCCCACTCAGAGTAAACAGTTTCTGGAGTAAACCACCCCTTGCCCTTGAAGGTAAGTCCTCATCCCACATCTCAGAGGCCTAACAAAGAGAACCACTCCTCGCTTCTCCCTAGCAAGGCTGAGACAAACCTGGAGAGTGTCCGGCCAGGGCGGCAGAGCCTCTCCTCTCACGGCGGGTCCCAGCAGGCCTCACAGCTCCGGCCGGCCATAAACCACAAGAAGCGGCCTACCAGCGGGGACCTTTCGCCCGCCTTCCTGACTGTGAGCAGCGTTCTGCTGCTCAGCTCCTTCAAACTCCTAGGGTCAGCGAGGGGCTGCCTACCCCGAGGACCCGGCGGGCAGCGGCACCGCACGGTGGTGCTGCAGCCCCGCGGCACGACCGGGCTCCGCCTTGCCGCAGAGCCGGGGCAGCGCAAGGGCGAGCGGGCCCGGTTGTCTGCCGAGGAGACGTATAAACCCCGTCCGCGGCAGGGCACCGCCGCCTGCGGCAGATCGGGGCTGGTAAAGGGAGGTCTGAGGGGAGAGGGGGATGTCAGAAATGCTTGGCGTGGCGGGTAATGGCACAGCCACTGTCTCAAGTCTATGGACAGCATCCTCCCCAATTAATAATCAAAAGTTACTAAGTTTTTATAACAATATTTTTATTTATAATAATTATTCTCATTATTATTGCTTTTAAATCTCCACCCCCCATACCTGCTTAAGACCCACACCAATTTGGACAGGACGTGGATATGGCAAGCTGGGATTGCAAGAATCTCTCTCCTTTTATCTTCCAAGCTGCCTTTTTGGCTGGGTAAGGATAAGCCAGCGTTTTGATTTTGTGTGCTGTACAATGATACTGCACTCAAAAAAAATCCAACCCCCTCAAATTCCAAGCACTTGTCCTACAGGGGAAAGCTGCCAAGCTGGGTGCTCCACAGAAATAAGGTAATCAAGGATGAATAAATCTCTTTGCACTGTGCTAGTTCTGAGGGGATTTATTATTGCTTTAAGAGAATAAAGTCAAATGAGTGCCTGCTTTGGCAGCCACATAAGACTAAGGGGTGCCAAAATGAACCCAAATAATTAGGTCCTGCCTTCCTGCAGTGCTTAGCGCTGGAGAGATTAATTTTCAGATTTTGATCCAATCTCCACTCTCCTTATAGGAGAGTAAGGGAGAGGGAATCTTTTTGATATTTAAGGAAAGACAAGAAGCAATTTAAAACATACAGCAGAGAACAAAGAGCCTTGTATTTCATCCTCCAAGGCTTCCATCTCCTCTTCAGTCTGCAGGCTCTTAGGATGCACACTGAGCAAAGGCCAGAAAGAAGCATTAGCATGTAGAGGACTTGTTTGGGAGGGAAGGATGAAAGGGACTATATAACCCAGCAAGGAAAACCAAGTGCTACAGCATCATTCTCTGCTGATTACTTTCCTTTGTGCAGTGCTCTTATCCAGAGCACTCCCACACAACCTTGGCTCTCCAGCTGATTTCTCAGAGCAACACCCAGTACCCATCCGCCCTGCAGCAAGAGCCAAGGTTTCCAGATAAGGGCTTGGCTACTCAGACACCAGCAACAGCAACATCATCTTTTACAAATCATGACAGCAACTAATTTTTATCCAGGGGGAAAAAAATTGATTCTCCAACTCACTGATTGTGGTGAAGACGCTTGTGAAGCAGAAGTAATCCACAGCATTGAGTGAGAGCAGGTGATACAGAAACTGTTCCCGTTCTTCTTCACAGCGCAGGAAAGCATAACGTTTATAAAGCTTCCTGGTAGAAAAAAATACATTGCTTTACATCTTAAGAGGTGTTTGAACCTCAAAACACCAGATGAAGAGTTGAACTTCATGGGAGGTATGAACAGTGAGATTCCCCAGCTACCGTAAGCTGCTAGAAGCCCACAGGGGGCTATAGCCCCTATGCTATATGTGCTTTACAGACCACTCTTGACTCAACACTGCTATAGCAAGAGTTCATTCTATTAAAGGATCAGTTTTGAGTTTGTTGCAAAACACAGATACAAATTAACACAACTTAAAACAGCAGACCAGAACCAATGCACAACAAATTCATTTCTTCCCCATGTCTTTCCACCATGGGATAGCCTTGTCTAACAACCTATCTTTCTTCTGCTCCATATTGTGACAGAGAAAACAAAGCAGAAGGCACCAAACCAGAGAAGGCACCGAGCAGCAGCAAAGGTCCTTCCACCCCTCAGCTCAACAAAATGCGTGCATCACCAATTGCCCAAAGCAGGGACAAAGGCACACCAGGATTTAACCTGACTTCGCTCTGGGAAAGCACAGAGCTTGTGATGCTGCGTGTAGTCTGAAGGCATCAGGCTCCCAAGAAGCGGCTGAGGTAGATATATGTAGATGAGACATCAGGAAAAAGACAGGTCTACCACCATGCCTTCAGCTGATCACCCAAGAGGTGAGCCACCACTGTGCATCTGCAGCCCAGAAGGCCAACTGCATCCTGGGCTGCATGAAAAGAAGTGTGGCCAGCAGATCGAGAGAGGCGATTCTGCCCCTCTGCTCTGCTCTGGTGAGACCTCACCTGGAGTACTGTGTCTGGCTTTGGAGCCCTCAGCACAAGGAGGACATGGACCTGTTGGAGTCTCTCCAGAGGAGGGTCAAAGGGCTGGAGCACCTCTCCTATGAAGACAGGCTGAGAGGCTTAGGGTGGTTCAGTCTAGAGAACAGAAGGCTGCGGGGGGGCCTTATAGCAGCCTTCCACTACCTGAAAGGTGCCTATAAGAAAGCTGAGGAGGAACTGTTCACGAGGGCATGTAGCAATAGGATGAGGGGTAATTGTTTTAAACTAGAAAAGGCTAGATTTAGGTTGGATATTAGGAAAAAATTATTCAGTATGAGGGTGGTAAACGACTGAACAGGTTGCCCAGAGAGGCAGCGGAGGCCCCATCACTGGAAGCATCCAAGGTCAGGCTTGATGGGGCTCTGAGCAACCTGATCTAGTGAAGATGTCCCTGCTTACTGCAGGGTGGGTTGGACTAGATGACCTTTAAAAAGTCCCTTCCAATCTAACACGTTCTATGATTCTATGACTTGTCTCCAGCTACATATTCATCTTCCTGTTAGCAGATTTGAGAATCTGATGGCTTCTAGAAAAATCATGCATGTAACAACACAGAGACAGAGATGCATGCAATAGCTATGATGTTTTCTTTTCAAAAGGTTTGGGGTTTTTTTCCTCTTCTAAATGCATTGCTTTGAGAAAATGAATTGGGGAACACAGGTAGATCCTTGACTGCCTGTGCTTGCCAAAGGAGGCAAAGCTGGGAGAGCTGCAAAGTGGCTGGGAGGGCTGGTTTCTAACCCAGCTCATCAAAAGTCAGGATGTGGGCCTGCATTTGGCTTGAGTCAAGCTAACGCAGGGCTCCTGTGAGAAAAGGGACGCTGCTTCATTTGCACAAGATACAGTGATTGTAGGGCTGTGAAGTGGCTTGGATCAGAGCAGTGACCTGATAAAAACCTAACGCCTCCTTCCTGAAAATTGTGCTTCATTTTCCATGCAGATGAGCTTCTGCCCTACTTGGTGGGCAGTACCTCCTCTCGCAGCTACCATCTGCCCTTCAACCGCTGCTGGCTGGAAACCATGGTACACAAACAGGGCACATAGCTGCGCCCTCAGCCTGTGCAGCACCTTGACACATCACTGAGGAAGACATGAAAGCAAAGCTTGGAGGAATAGAGCCAGCTTACTTGGCAAGTGCCTGGTTGGAAAGCAGCTGCTTCAGGTGCTGAGACAAAAGCTTCTTCTCCAAAGAAAGCCTTATCCAGGCTCGGGCTCGCCCCACATCAGTCTTTATCTCACTCATGTTCTGAACATGTCTGAAATGGGTGGGGAAAAAAGAATAAATAGAAGAATCACAAAAATGCTACATGCTTTGAGTGGCAACATCCCATGTGATGCAGGAGCTGAATCAGAAAATATCTCCTGACATAATTACTAGAGAAAGAGACACCAGCATGGTCCTATGGAGCCCTGCACCATGGCACTGAGATCCCCAGCAGCCCCAGATTGGCCCAGGGACATGGGGCAGCCCTTCCTGGGCACAACAGATTGCAACCTGAATGCACTGTAGCCTGTATCAGCTGCTCTGCGCCCTGGCATTTGCATGGCCAAGGTGAGCAGGGGTAGAGGGGTTGATGTGCTCATCCCTGCACACCCTGAGGTAGATGTCCTCATGAATGCTGCTAACACTTAAGAAAAAAGCAGTTGCTCCTGCAAGCTGCTGACACGAGCGGGTGTGTCTGCAAGGGCAGAGGACAAATACACATCTTAAGAATTTCTCCAAACCACAAGCTACTCTGAAGGCTCTAACGAACCCCTTGATGGCAGCAGCAATGGGAAATCTGAGAAAAAGAGGGCTGTGTGGGGAAATCCAATGACAGGCAGGCAGAAACAGCATCAGAGTTGCAGACATGAGGCTCTTGTGTAACTGAAAATGTGAACAGCCCTCCACCATGTGCTTGGTCTGTAGGAAAGCAGAACTGTTCCACTGGGGCTTTCTTCTATGGTTTTGCTTTTCTTTTTTTAAACATACCATATTTCAGTTTGGAGAATGCCAGAAACCCTAGTTTTAGAGCACAAGAAGCTTTAGAAGAGGAAAGAAGTGCCATGGCAGGTCAAAGATGCTTCCAACCCACCCCCAACTTCTCCAACCCTCCCACTCCCACTCCTCCCCATCGCCCCACCCCCAATTAAATAACCGGCAAGAAAACCAGTCTCCAGCAGGGAAAGAAAAGGCTGCAGTGTCTTAACTTTTATGTAGTTTGTGTGTTAAATGCACAGGCAATTCATCCCTCCAAACCTCTGTGGCAGGCTCCAAGTACTATCAACTGAGTCTGAACTGACCTCTGTTGTCATTTACTTTCCAACTCCCGCATCTCCCCTGAAGACCCTCCAAGCATTGCTGAGTGTTAGGGAACGTGGCAATATTTACTCACAAGGAAATCCAACAAAATCACTTTGTGAGTGATACTTTCTACATTGACTAGTACAGTCTCACTGTCTCATGCTTTCCACCATCTGTTATAGCCAAGCACGTGCTTTGTGTTATATTTAGGCCCTGCATTATTTGAGAAAAATACTCTCATTTACAGAGCTTCTGACATATCAGGCCTAGAGCCTTAAGGGCAAATTTGCAAAGTCCAGCTTAGTGCTGTCCAGAAATAAATGCTCACTCTGCATGAGTGAAGTGATTACCAGACATAGCTCAGCAGCACCGTTCTCTGCCAGGCTGATTTACCCAAGTTGTCAAAAGACGGGACTACCTTTGCAATTCAAGATGAGGCATCTGTATCACACAGCTCCATGCTGTAAGTACATATCTGAAGCACCATCAGGAAGAAACAATTGATAGGAGTAACTACAGCTTGCCAGTGGCAAAAAAACCTGTCACTTAAAACCCTTTTAAAAACAAAGAATATTTTTAAAAGCGTGGGGTTTTTTTAATAAAGAAACTTTCTCTCTACTTCCTAGTGTGGCACACGGATAGTTCTCTGCTGGACCAGGAGAGCGGTAGTAACTCTCAGTAAGCTGTAAAACAAATCCAGAAGGGCACGTTCCACTCACGTATAAGTCCTTGCCCTGTCTCAGCAAGCTCAGCAGCCTTCCTCTGCCAGCAGCGATGCCTACCAGCTGAATTACTGCTCAGAGCTCTTCTCCTGGCACTGGAAAGCCATTCCCGGCTCAGAGCGTCACAGCCAGCGTTAGACAGACAGCTGGGCGTGTGATTCAGAGTCCTTGAGGAAGGGGATGCACACTACACTCAACTACATTGTGTTCAGATGCTCTCCTCAGATGTTTCAAGTCTTTAGAGATGGGAAGATCAAAGCACAAACTACCATCTCCCTCTCACCCCCCATTCCCTCCACCAGTGCTCAACTTGAATTACATCTAATACAAAACACTGAGTTGAATATGTCATTTTGGTGTGAGCAGATTAAAGTACAGATTGACTCAACCTTACTCCATGCATGCTCTGTACCTCTTCATTACCTTTTCCTGGTGCAGACCAGATTTGCATTAATTGTGCGTTTGTGAAAAATCAGGAACTGCAACCACACAGCTTGTCAGAAACATTAAAAAAAGATTCAATAATCAGTCTTGGTGTCAGACTGCAAAGTGTAACAGAACACAGCATTCAGGAGCTCAAATTTATTTCACCCCCAGTTGCGAGAGCCAGAACAGCTCTATTTATATCGGTGACCTAAGCATAAACACTGCATGCTCACCAACATACAGCAAACTCTTCTTGTCAGGGCGCTGAACAGCAATTTCAATGCAACTCCCTAGGTTGGGGCTTGCTTTTAATCCCATTAGTAACAAAGAAAAATCTATTTTCCCTGTCCAATGTAAGCCTGGGGTATGTGAGACGTACCCTCTGAAAATATCCGTGCTGACAGAAGAGGTTACAGCTGCTCAGCATAGCCGTGCCCTGAGGATGATGTGCATGCTCCCAATCCCTGTGCAGTCAGAAATGAGCCATACTAGCTTGTCTTGTGTAGGCAGCAGATCTTTGCCAACCCAGAATCTTTTGACTGCAACAGGTTAAGCACCACTGCTGTGGGCCCAGCACCAGGGGTTCTCATCCTCTGCTGCAAGATCCCCAGGGGGAAGGAGGCACCACACGGGTGTGAAAGGAAGTGCTGGGGGCAAGAAAGGGCTTGCCTGAAAGGGAAGACCGGAAACTTGAACCCTGCCACCAAAGGTTTCTGGGAGTTGCTTCGGTGCTGAATTATCTGGCTGGAAGTGTGGTGATGTGCCCAAGGGGTGAGGCCACGTTGGAGGCAGGCTTCAGCAGAAGTCTGCCAGGGAGCTGGAAGGGGGATGGGAGAGATGCTGCAGATCCTTCCCTGTGTAAAAGGCTGAAGGGCATACCCCAAACACACTTGTGCAGAGACTCCGTGCAGAGAATGAACTAAACACTTTGAGCATCTTTCTTACCACATCTAAGATGCCTGGCTTTGCAAGGGAGACAGAGGACACACCGTGTTACCTGTAGCACGGGCTTATCGGACATTCCAGAGTGTGACTGTGATTCAGCCCTGCTTTTTAAAGTTATTTATATAACCTTGAGCGCGAGCCATCAAAACCAAGCTGCGCTTAAGGCAATGCTTAATCCTCTAGCCATTAGGTGAGTTAGCATTGCATCACTGGCAATTTAACAATTACCTGTCCTTCTAACTTCAGCATAAATCTGTGTGTGCAAACAAATATTAAGCAGCATTCCTTCCAAGCAGCAGAAAGTACACCACAAGATTAAAGACAACAAATTCAACTCACAATCTGCCCAGCTTTTTCTATGACCAGAAATGTTTGCGGATAATCATGAATACCCAAGATATTAGAAAAGGTAGTGTTCTGCTTCTGTACCTTTTCTCTGAAAAGCAGTGGAAACACTTGTGATTCAAGCAAGAGAGCTCAGATCTGTGCTGGGCTTTCATTACTTGAGCGGAAGTACGCAGAAGATGAAATGCATGCATGCAGCAGTGAGTGCACACAGCCTCCTCTGTCTGCTGTTCCCTCCCAGCATGCTAGTTTCCGCTCCAGATCCTCCTTCATCCTTTCCTCAAACTGACCCTCCACACGCCTGTCAGCCTCACAGGACTGAATTAATAAATTGCTGCCACATTCCATGATAGGGATGCTGAAATGACAGACACATGTTCAAAATGACCTCTTGGCATCATACTCCTAATGACACTGTATGTACTCTCCCTCCTTCTTTTGCATGTTGTTTTAGACTTATGTGGAATGCCATATTCTTTGAAATCAGAGCACAAGACTCAAACTTCATAGCATCAAACAAAAAGGTTAAACACAGCAAGGAGGAAGTACAGTCACTTTCAGAAAAAGTCTGACTAATCTGTGGGATCTCACATCAGAAAAGAGCCCCACCTTTAATAAAACACATGGTAAAAATCACGACACTGTAATCATGTTTTTGTGAACTCAATACAATTAATCTTACTTTTACCATAAGAAATTTTACTATATTTTTACGTTGAAGGAGGACGTGGTGTTAAAAGAAGATCCATGTTGCCTCACACATTGAATCGCCAGTGATTGTTCTCCACAGATGAGAACAATCTCCTCCCCTCTTTTCAATGCACTTTTAACTCCACTGCAACGCTTAACCACAGCAAGTGACATGTCAGAGCAGTGACTTGACCTGGCAGCAGCTTGGTCAAGGACATGCCCTGAAGAACAACCACCTGGTGCTGCCACATCAGCCTCCACCTCTCTTGACTCAAATCCTTCCAGTTCCTAACCAACACTTTCTAAAAGTATCTCCAGAGCCAGGCTGTGACCTTCTACAGAGCACCTGCCCTTACTTCACATTACAACTCAAAAAACTCACCCAAATAACTAGGTTTGATTGCATTTCTAAATTTTTACATTTACTGCTATTTGCCACCAAATGCTAATTAAATGGAAAGAATTGTTCAGGCATTGCAAGCCGGTTTTTTATCCCTTTGTGTTGTCTATCGACTGTACTCACTCCATCAGTAATCTAAAATAAACAAAAAGAAACAAACTCAAATACAAAGGAATTCAATATATCTAGTATTATCTGCAGAAGTTGGCTTTATATATATTGCTAAAACCACATACTGGGGAAAATAAAAATCCCATTAAAACTTGTGTGGCTTTCATTGTCTTTTAGCTAAAATAAATCAAGTAAACATGCAAAAAAAAAATTGTGTAAAATAAAAAGGCAACACTTTGTAGATTTGAACGTGGGCCAAGGAGAAGGTTTAATCCTTTTTAGCCTTTGTAAACCCAAAGCTAGTGATGATCTTTACCTTATGCTACACAACTGAAACTACAATTAATGTTTTAGGAAACTGCATACCTCATATCTTGTATCAGAGAAACCCTCAAAGTAGGCAGAGTAATTCCTGTATCAGACTTTCGTCTTTCTGTTCCAACAGCAACTACAACAGAGAACATATATGAAGTTAATACAAAATTACAGTAAAGGTCTGCAATGCATTTGTTTTACATATAGCTGAAATCAATCTTCAGATGCTGGTAACTGCAGTGTTTCTGTACATTATCATTAACTATATCCTGCAAATGTTGAAGCAGACACAACTCAAAATGCCTCATGCTTCATAGAGTGCCTATTTCTTCTTTAATCCAGCACTGAACTCCGAGATTTAACAGGTTCCTTTTTGGTATGTGAAATACATTAACATAAATCTGTACAGTGATGAGTTTTATTAGTAATATGTTTCTATGGAAAGCTCACAACTGAGAATGACAAGATGAAAATCAAGCTGCAGTAACATATTTGATGTTAAGAATGCCACACATTTCTGTGCTCTGCTACTCCAATTGAACTGCTTTGTGGTGGCACATTTTGGTCCTAGGAATTTGTGCCTACCAGTCAGATTGCTTATATTACTCATTGAAGCTTATTGAAAAGTCTTTGTATGAGTGAGACTAGTCTGTCCATAGATGTGTCTTTAAGGACTGATCATACAAGTTCTCATCTGCAGGATCTGGAGGACTGGAAGATGATTCACTCAAGTTCTGAGACTTTTACTACAATGGCCAGCAGCAGCTTGTGGGCAGGGAGATATCAAGGTCATCAGAAAACCAACCTCTCTCACTACACAGAAGTAATTTAGTGACGGTAAAGGGCCAAGCCAAAGCATACACTGAGCGCCTAGACTGATAGAGATTAATTATGCAACTCCTGAACTTTACTGTCCACCAGTGTAAAGATTTATTGAACACATTGGGAGTCAGAGAGTTATTCACATTGGGATTAGAGAGACAGATTATGATCACTGAAGAAAAAAAAAAAGTCAGCTGTATTAGCCATAGCTCCACACCTTCAGTTCCTTCAGAAATCACCTCTTGTGGAAGCACTGCTTCTCACACCTCACCCAATGCTGGCTAAAAGGGAATGAAGGTAATGAACAGACATTGAGTGATCTTCCAGAAAAGGATAAGCGTGTTCATTTGCCTCGAACCACATCGATCTACTTAGTCCAGACATCAAGATATCTTCATAATTATTGTGAAATATAATCACTGTTCCTCCCAGGCCCAAGTTCATTCACTATGATGGAACCTTCATGGAGTCAACTGCCAAATACTCACCTGGAGACTCTGCACTATGCTCTTGTTTCTCTTCCCTCTCCTGGTACTGAATTAAATGGGACCACAAAGCAGATTTCCCCTGAAAATTGAATATGCAGTACATAGCTTTAAATTAATCAGGCAGAAGAAAAGAGGCCCGTAAACATGAAAAAATAATGGGATGGCATTTCAGCGGACCAAACATTCAGTACTGAGAATTAATTCTTCTCTCTTGGGCCATGAGACCTCAGGAAGAGGAGAGGACCATCTCACTGACCTAGCAGTCACACCACCTGCCATTTTCTTTGTCTCTTTCCTGGCTTTCCCTTCTGAAGGGTGAAAGAGAAGAAACCAAACACCTATTTGACAACACCACTACAATTTCCAGAGGTAAGTCTCAAATTAAAAAAACCCCAAAACCAACAAACCAAATCTCTCCCAAAACAAACCCCAAAACTCCCCAAGCCCTCACAAGATATGAACCAGGGATTCTGAGCCTAAAGATACCTCTCACTTTAAGTTGAAATGACACCACTAAGCAGCATCTTAAAAGGTAGAGATGGCATTCAGTATTTGCTAGTGTACTGAATGCACAAAGTCCTTAGTTTCTAGTTACCAACCTGCTTGACCTGCAGACCATGGCTCCAGATTCTTTCTAGTAGATCACAGAGACTGGCAATCAACGTATTTTCCTCAAGGCCTGTTATATTGGCTTCTCCATGGCCCAGCTCAACTGCTTCATGGCCCATCTTCTCTACCAACATGCGTTTAGTCTATTGAAAAAAAAAATATCCTCCAAGGTTTCTAAGAATGTTATTCAAGAAGGGCCAAAATTTATAGATGAGTTTACTTAAAGATGTTTAATCTTGGGACCATTGCTAATGGCCTGACCAGAAACTTCAAATCTCTTTACAGGGATTGCAAATTTAAAAGAATCATTATCTTTTGCATCATTACACCATACTGTCCTATTTCTATGTATTTCTATACCCTTATCTATTGTCCTATTCCTACACTGTTGATCTGTTACCAACTCATATCAAAAACAGAGTACAGAGCTAGTAGATACATTTTCAGTCTTACTCAGTATCTGGTTTTGATCTTGTTACATCTATCAAAGTTTAAAACTGATAAATACAGTAAACACAACTGACACAAAGAAATTATATTTCCATGGCTATAAAAGCTTATTAGATATTAGAAACTGCTATACTTCATTTGCTCTGCATAAACTAAATTCAGAATGGTTGTACGTGCTGAACACTTCCTTTTTTGACTGTGGATCTTGGGCAGATTATGTTTAGGCTATCTGTACAGATGAACAATTAAAGGAAATCCTCCCTAAGATGTCTGATCATGCTGATTCTCCTTCCTGTCCTTTTTACTCATTTCACAAACTTTGACTGCATAAACAGAAGAATGAGAATACTTTCCTTTTTTTCCTAGCACTTGAAAAACATAACCCTAAAGAGACATCCACCCTGTGATAGCCTGGTAACCCAACAGACCAACATCATTCTATGCGTGAAGGACTTCAGGACACCATCTCCAGCCATGATTTAGGCTCAGTGTAATGAAGAGGAGAGCAGGCAGTGGGAAAAGGGGAATTACCTTCATGCGACATTCCTTCAGTAACCCTTCCACAAATTTCCAGTTGGTCTGCGCAATCACAGCTGGAGAGAGGTCTGAGAGTTTAGGCTGCCTTAAATTTTTTCCTAAACTCCTTGCCTCCTGCATGTACTTCTAAAAGTAAACAGAATTATTTTAGATATTACAAGTCAGAGGGATTCTCCTCGTCCTAATCCTAGGCAAGCAATGCTGGCAAAAAGGAGTAAGGCACAACATCATCATTTGTCTGATACTTAGGTGTTGGGCTGGAGAAGCGTAACGTTCCCTTTTGACAACAGGAAAAGCAAGATATTTTCCTGCATGTAACTGAAACAGTCAATGTTAGCTAGTGAATTGTGCTGTTACCCCCTAGCACAAAGTTAGCCACAGCAAGTGTATAAAGTGCAATACCTTTATTCAGCAACAAAATAAAAAAATCAAGTAAAGTTTCCTTCCATTGTTATTTGCTTTTCACTTAAATAAGATTTTAAAAAATTAAAAACCATTTGTCTAATCTGTTGCAGATTATACAAGAATGGAAAAACTCCTTTGAAAAGAAATCCTAAGAAAAAGAAATACAGCTACTGAAGGAGAAAGATTTCATCCATTATTTTTCATCTGGACAGTTCATGTAGAGGAAAGAAAATCAGGCTTGATTTTATTCTTAATTAACTTCTTAATTATAAGTGAGGCCTGGTTTAAAAAGAACTGACATTTAACCTCGTTCATGTTTTTACTGAGGGGTGGTAATTGAGAAGTATGCCCAAAATTTGGTATGCTCTTAAAAAAAAAAAAAGAACAAGCTATAATAAAAAACTTTTAATAATAAAATACTTTTAAACCTTCCTGCTCCATTGGCTTACTTTTCAGGGCCTTTTTTATTGTTTGGGGTTTTTTTGCTTAATTAAAAAAAAACCCAATCAACAAAGTGTCCTCTGCCCCCAATGTCAGAGAGAGGGCTCCATGCTGAGCAAAGCTAAGAAGTGGGCTGCATTTGTGTGTGCAAATATGAAGCCTATCAGAAAGTTGCCCAAGCATTACTAAGGAATTTTTTGTTAAAAAGAGTAAAATAGTAGAATGTTGCCAAATAGACAGTCTTGAAGCATAGTGCTCATAGCCTGGTGTGGACATGCTCCATTTGTGTTTTTATCCAGTTAATGTTGTCGTTTTTGGGGGATGGTATGTGACAAGGACCACTTTCCCCCTGAGAGGAGCAGACCAGTGCTCCTGCTGGGTGGGTGTGCTGAGAACACTATGTCTGCTGCATTCTCAGGGCTTTCTGTCTGTGGAGAAAACAAATTTATTTAGCAAAAGCAAAATCCAAACACATCGAAGTTCATCAGAATTGCACTTTTTTAGGGTGTTTTTTTGAGGGGTTTTCTTTTGGTAAATGGGGGAGTACAGCTTTTCTGACACATCAGAATTTTTTCAATACAAAATTTGGACATGAACCACTTCACATCAGCCCCAAAGGTCGGACAAGAATGTCGGGTTCTGCTGTGGAAAGCTGTGTTAAACAGAAGTGCCCAGCTAGGTAATTACTAGGTAATTATGGTTTCACTAATACTGTAAGGTCTTAAAAATAGTTGAAATACTACATGTGAGAATAAAAAAGAAAAAAAAAATCATGGATGATGAAAGCATGTCATTCAGCAAGCAATCTCACAAGTGACTTCCATCTAACACAGTGCAAAAGTTAGCAACGAAAACAGGAAGTAGTAATACAAGGCATATATAATCAAGAAATCTAATACTTTTTAAATGTAAAGGGATTAATAAAATCCAAAGTGTGGTTATAGTCTGAAGAGTACAAAATGTAGATAACTTTATTCATTGTATATCTTGTTATTATACTGAAGTAAAATAAAAAATGATTAACACTTGTTAGTTCAAGGGAAGAATAAGGGTGGATGAAATGTCCAGTTGATTTCCCTTTGCTTGTTCGTCAGCATCCACACACCACCACTCTTGTCCATGCTGGGATGTGACGATCCAGCAGTTAGAAAGCAATGTGTTTTGGATTTGACACCATGAGCTGAATTGCAAGGTGATCACCATGGGGAAAAAATGAAGCAAACCAAAATTCTCATCTTTCAGCCTTTGGAGCAGTCATGTTTGCCAGGGAGCTGGTGTGGAAACCCAGAGCTCATTTCCAGCTACTTTTCAGATTATAACCACACTTAGAAGCGCTACAGGGATGTGCTCATACTCTATAGGAAAAGGAGAAGTTTGAGATGCAGTGAAAACAGCAGTTCCTCACACTAAAAACATCTCAAAAGCAGCTTTCAACAAGAAAAACTAAAACATACCAGGCAGCATTCTGAGAAGGATTTTTTAGGAGGCCGTGCAGGAGGGGGTGGTCCCTGATCCCACTCCCAGAAGGCCATTGAGTTCTGACGAAGCAAAAGCTCCTCCGATGGCTAAGAGGAGGCAGATGCCCCAATGGCAGAATAGCCAGAAAGAAAGAGGAAACAAAGCAGAAGAAGCATGCACATGATCCACAGCAAAAAAAAGAAGAAAGTAAATACATGACGAAGTATTGAAAAGGCTCTGCTGAGATATACACACAAGGCAAAGTTGAAAATATACTTGCAAAGCCACGTTAGCAAAAATAGTAACAAACATGTATGTGTGCTGTTTTGCTGTGTTTCCATGAAACATCATTTAAAGATGCCATTTCAAGAGTCCACTCATCTGTTTGGGTTCTTTCGGAGTGTAAATGCCAACACCGGCCAACATTATGCAGCAAGATTTAACACAAAACAGCATGAATGTTTTATTTTTGCTAGTGACATACACAAGAAGCACATGGAGATCAATGAAAAAATATGGCAGAAAATATTTAATGAAGGACAAGGAACTAACTGAAAAGATGGGAAAGAAATGCGTGTGTGTGAATGATATTTACAAGATGCATGGAGTTTCCAAGCTTTAGGCATAAAAAGGCCCCAAAGTCTTAACCTTTTAAATAGGCTTAGTCATGTCAGGAATCTATGCAAGAGAGAGAGAATAAAAAAAGTCCTTAAAAAAAAATGTCCTGCCTCATTTGCCTTTACAGCATTGACACTTATTCAAGAACTTGACTTTTTGCAGAGACCTTCACCCCGGCCAGAGCTTGGCAGCTGCACCCAGACAGGCACCAGGACTCGGCTTTCTGCATGTGGTTACACAACTGGGCTCTACATCAGCAAATAAGACATTTTCCTGATGACAAGGGGGATATCTTATTCCAAAATAATAAAAGCATTTTGTTTCTGTTGTGCACTTTTAAGTTGCACAACATGTACAAGCATCTGTGACAAGCAGCATCTAAACGAGATGGCTGTGGAGACCAGCACAAACCTTATGGTCAGCAACAAGACTGCCTGAAGTAACAAGACATCACTTGTGTAGACCTCACCTGGATGACAAGCCTGTGCCACCTGCTGCCGACACCACCTACCTCCCTCAAATCATTGTCCAGCCCAATGTGCTCTGAGTGCTGCCGCAGACGGTCTTTTCTCCGCTGTGTGGTTGTGCTGCGACTGGCCCAGCGGCTGGGGAGTCAGAGAGAGAAAAGGCCCATGTGAGTGGAAAATATTGGGAGGGAATGGATGGGTCAGGAGCCAGAGGAGATCCGATGGGTCTGCAGTGAGAGAAGCAAAAGCACAAACTTGTACGTTGCAGCAGACGTGGGTGCAAGCTGGCACCTGACCTCCCCATGGGAAACCACATGGCAGGTGACAGGTCAGTGCGCACCTAAAGGACAAAAGCCCTGATGAATTGTGCCCACTGCCTGCCAGGGTCTTCAGTGAGAGCTCCTGTGTTACCTGACATGCAGATCATTGATGTCACCACCAGGAAAACCACTGTACTTCATTACCCAACAATGCTGTTATTTGCTGCATTTGCTGAAGTTTGATAAAAATGGTGTCTGGAGGAACAAACAAGATAAAATGACATATGTTTGAGTAACAGCCTGTGATGAACAGGCATTGCCCCTGTGGGTTTGGGTTCTCTGATAGATCTATACAGAGGGAAACCTCAAGATGCCTTCATCAAAGACAGAAGTGTGTGCTTGTTGAGCCCCTCCACACAGGGAGCATTGGCAAGGACAGCAGTCTCCAGATCCCAAACCCATGTATTTCTGTGGGCACACCAACCAGGAGCGTGTGCACATAGTATCTGGGATCTGAACTATTTGAGCAAGGAGTTGCAGCTGGCAACACCTAGGTAGATGTGTGCCTGGAGGAGAAAAACCTCGCACAGAGCTGGACTTGGGTCCTGACATGTCCGGACAGCTGTCAGGGTAGGCCAGGAGAAGATCCCAACCCAAGAGAAGTACAGGGACATGACGCCTAGTAACCAAACCCTCCTGTTTCAGAAGGAAAGACTTTGCATACACATACCTAACTAGCTCCACCAATTCCTCCAGTGAAGTGACCCAAGACCTAATTTTGGCTAAATGCACAGCTAAAAGGGACCCAAAAGAAAATAAAGGGAAAAAAAAAATGCACAGGAAATGCAGTTTTTATGGGTATAATTGAACTCTCTCCCTAGTTTCCAAAGAACGTCAAGAAAACAAGTGCAAAAGAAGAAATAAACATCTCAGTCTACATGTAATTATGGTTCAGCACCTTGCCACCCCAAATGACAAGAAATTTATTTATAAAGCAAAGTAGCCTCCAGTCTCTAGTAACAAACTGAAACAGCCTGATAGGTTCTGCAGAGCAAATGCTGATATCTTCTCAAAGAATACATTACTGACATAAGTGTCTTGGCACCTCCGCAGAAGTCTTAAAAATATAAAACTCATGAGTTAAATAAGTCACCATTTTTTTCTTTTTTTTTTTTCTTTAAGCAACACTCAATGCCTCCTTAGATGACTGAGAGGGAGGAAATAAACCCCCAAATTGTAATAATGTCAACAAGTAGAAATGCAGTAGAAAAAAACCCCAACAAACCCAAACACTGGGTAGCAGACATAAAGTGACTTAAGGTACCTGGTTCTGGAGACCTTCCATTTATTGCAAGTTAGTACCATGCCTACATTTCACATGAAGGAATGCTAATAATACACTGGAAAGTTAATATGTCAACTGCTTTCCATCTTGTACTTTTCTCCTCCAATTTACATATTTTTTGAATTCTAGACAAAGCTTTGATCTCTCTCTGCCTGCATTTCTGCAGTTACTGGAAGATTTCAGAGTTGCTGTCAGTGTCCTTTGAGGGACCATGTCTCACTGAAGGTGAAAATGGAATAAAAGCCACAGAATAATTACAAGTAATACACTATCATTAACGCTTTTCAGTTAATTTCAGCCCTGTACTCCATCTGGGAGAAGGCACAGACCATTCTTCAAATTATTAATCAGAACTATTTGAACATTTTCAGTATGCAAATGTAAAGATCATTGGCTGTTTATGAGCTAAAGACTGCTCCCTCTTCCCCAACCTCTAAGCTATGGAAGAAGGAGTTGTGGGGCTGCAGGGTGAAGTCTGTCCATTCAGATACTGCTTTGAATCTCTCTGGGAGATTTGTGAAGATCTAACAGCACATGAATAGGATTAAGCAGCTAAATCTCTTCAAGTCTGTTCTCTATTGGGCCACACAGAGTTTTCCCAAAATAACGCTTCAATATACAATAACCATTCCTTTCCCCCTCATCAGCAGATTGCATTTTGCATTACTCTCCCTTCAGTCATTCAAAGTGATTTTAAGGGGGGGTAAAAGTCATAGAAACGTAGAATCAGAGTGGTTTGGGTTGGAAGGGACCTCAGAGCTCATCTAGCTCCAACCCCCTGCTATGGGCAGGGACACCCTCCACTTGAACAGGTTGCCCAAAGCCCCATCCAACCTGACCTTGAACACTGCCAGGGAGGGGACAGCCAAAGCCTCTCTGGGCAGCCTGTGCCAGTGACTAACCATCCTCACAGGGAAGAATGTCTCCCTAATATCTAATCTAAATCTACTCTCTTTTAGTTTAAGCCCCTTGTCCATCTTTCCTGTAGGCCTCTTCAGGTACTGGAAGGCTGTTGTAAGGTCTCCCCAGAGCCTTCTTCAGGCTGAACAAGCCCAACTCTCTGAGACAGATTTCACAGGAGAGGTGCTCCAGCCCTCTGATCATCTTTGTGCCCCTCTGGACTCTCTAGTGGCCACACAACCTCCCACTGGATTGCTGAAATCCCACAAAGGTGTTTCTCCCAGCCCTGCTGTCAGCTGCTGCCTTATTCACACCTCATCTCTGGCACTGCACAAGCAGCACAGATAGTGCTGCCCCCTCACAAGGGCAAATGCCTGCTTGTTTCCAACCCTTACTCATGGGCTTTTCAGCTAAACCATTACCTCCTCTGTCCCTCTGGAGCAGATGCCAGAGGAGACAAAGCCCTCCTGGCTGGTCTGTGCCTTGGGGCAGATTGGGGTGGGGGCAGGGAGGGCGAGCCCCAAGCTGTCTGTCACCTGAGAGCACACACAGCGCTGCCACCCAGCCTACAGTGTTGCCGGACTACTCCCTGACCCCAAAAATACCCTCTCCCCTTTATTATATTTTTTGCCTCTGGAGCCATGAGCATGGGCTACTGGCATATTTAACTTATTCCTCACAGCAAAGTCATTGCCACAAGCACAGAGTCTCTGGGGATGAAGCAGGTGCAGCTCAGGCGCTGTGCTGCAACTGTCCAGGGACAAGTTGCATATGTGGAGAAGGGAAAAAAGGCTTGTTTCAGTACCCTGCCCATATCTAACTCCCATGTCCAACGATGAATGCTTTTCAACTCCAGAAACTGCAAAAAAACCTGTGACATTTCAGAGGAGGGAAGTCTGTGTGCTGACAGAGAAGTCAGTATTAATATCAAATTAGACCCCAACAAGCATAGGAATAGGTTTGCAGAGGCTAGCTGAAATGTCAAGGTGACACTTGGAAAAGCTGACACCTAACCTGTGCAATAAATGACACCTAACTTCTGCAATAAAAATGGTAAGATAATGTAAAAGCTGCCTCACACCAGGAACTGGACATGCTGTACTGCAATCACATATACATGTCCCTCTCCTCCTACCTCGCTCCTCTCTTGTCCCCCATCTTTTTAAAGGTCCATAGAGAACTGAAGACATGATCTCTACCCAAACCTGTCATGGGTGTAATGGGCAGGATTTACTGCAGTACTACTGCTAGAGAACAAGAATGTGAGACAACTTCATTCACAGACTGATTTAACCAATATTGCCATCACCAGGAAAATCACTGCTGTAATTTATAACCTATTTACAGTGATAACAAAGAACCAAGGAAGGAGACAAATTCACTTGTCTACATGACAGAACCTATATTTACCAATATTTAGGTCTGCAAATCATTACAATACCTCTTTTACCTCTATAGTTCCATCCAAGGAGTTATCTGACTGCATTTCTGTATTCACAAATTAGCAGAGACCCCTTATCCCTCCAACAAATCACCCCAAAGCATGTGCGCAGCCCACACACATCAAATACATACAGCCTGTGCATGTAATCTGCTCAGGTTCAGGGGTACTCTGACACAGAGATTCCCAGCGAAATGCTGATAGGGTGCATAAAAATGAGTATAACACCTTGCAGAGAGTGGTCTTGTACTGACAGGCTGCCTCACCAAATTAGATGAAAAAAGTGATTTTAAAGGGTGGTACCAACAACTACCCTCCTCGACAAGAAGCAGCACCAGCAATTTGCCAGCGTCACCCCTTAAGCCCTGACCAACCACTGTCCCAAGCGGTATTTAGTTTGCAAACTCATTTAAGAGAGTAACAATATTTGGGGATTGTAAGTAGAACAAAGGACACAAGGATTCAACAGACATTTTTTACTTGTGATCTTTAGTCCTGCATAGCTATTTCAAAATTACAAATTAGCCGAAATAAGTTAATTGCCCTTTTACTGCCTCGCACCAGTCGAGCATAGGGTCAGTATTCAGGAGATTTACCTGCCAGCTTCCAAGCATACATTTCCTGTCTCAGGAAGCATTTTTAAGCACAGACTGTCAAATTGACTATTATATTTAAATACAAGTAGTTTGTGTTTTCATTGCATCTGTCAGTGGTTTGCTATATTAAGTTACCTAATGTATAGTAACACCTTGTTTCAGATTTTTCATATATAAGAGGTCAGTTTTTGCTACTTGCAGAGTTTAAATGCCCTAAGTATTGCATGCAGATGGTTCATTGCTGACTCAATTCTTGCTCAGTAAGATGCACTTCAAGGATGCTACTGTGTACTACTTGAAAGTACAATTGTTTGGCTTGAAGCAAAGGGGGGAAGAGGGTGAGGAGAAAAAGCTTCATTAAAGACAGTCAGCCTTGAAACAGTACCCAGCACGTAGGGAGGTGGAAAAGGAGATACAATATGACAGTACAAAAGACAAACCCTTTCTCATACACACAAAAAAAGAAATCAGTTAAAACCAGAATGAATTCTATCATCATACAGAGCTTCAACAAAAGGATACCACTTTGCATTATATACATACATGTATTAAAAAGATATATATATTGTCTAAGGACATTAACCAATGTTAAAGTTAGTGAATAAGCACACAGTAGTGCTATTTAGAAAAGAGGAGAACCAGAGCATCAGGCAGATAAACCTTGGACGATTCACAAATTGATGGGGGGGCTGAAGATGGAGGTGACAGGACAGTGGACACACAAGTCATGCCATTAACTGGAGCACAGAAGTGGACCAAATTCTTACCCTCCTAATGCACAAATCTTACAAATAAATACTGACACTGTGGTGATGTCAGCAAAACACAGCACAGGAACAAATACTTGGAGAAGCAAACAAGGACTTCTGAAATCTGCTTTATGGGTAAGAACAGATCAGTTGGCTAAAGCCTGAGGTTGGAAGGACAAATGTAGCGGGATCTGTGTTTGAAGACTAAGACTGCGCCCTCCTTTGATAATCAGTGCAGGCCAGGTAGGACGCAGAGGACAGACAAAAGCACAATGCTCATGGGAGCTGGGGTACAAGTGAGAGGGCTCAGGAGAGAGAAGTGGCAGGAAGGAGGAAACAGGCTGGCAAGGAGAAGCAGCATGGAAGAAAGCAGAGTGCAGATAAAAAAGGTGGGAAAACAGGACTAAACTAAGAGAAAAGTATAACTTAAGCCATTTTGTAAATATGTAACAAAGCAAAAATTTCCTTTGAAAACCAAAAGAAATTAAGGAAAAAATAATAAATAATTTCAGTTGTTCTTTGCAGACATTCACTACAAATTGCCAGAATGCGAATGTGTCTTCATGCTTGGTGTGCAGTCAGTGTTTTCCTCTACAACATTTAATCTCATTTATCAAGCTTCTTAGTACAAATTAAGTTACAAGTTAATCAATTAGATTGAAAACACAGCTTGTTTCATTGTTTTAATTTTGCATTGTAAGCATACACTTCCTAATTAAAGAATTAGCTAATAAAAAACCACAAAGTGTTTATGTAGCTTGGCTTTTTGGCATTCAAATTCCTTTCCTGGATCACTGCAAACGCATCAGCCAGTTGAGTTCCAGCTACAATTTTAAAAGCCTGGCAGAAAATGCACACAGAGAAGGAAGAGAGGAACATGTAGAAACCACAATGTGGTGCTGGGGTTCAAAAAAGGAAAGAAAGACTTCAGAAACTGTTGCTTGTTTCCAGATAAATTGACAAAACTGCCTAAGGGACTGCACCTGTTTTCTCCTGGGATGCTTTCTAGGAGGACTTCTGCAGAAGTCACTGCTTTACAAGGTTAGAGCAGCGTGGATGGGCATTTTTGTACCCAAAGGAAGCTGTAGGTGCTGTCTGTAGATTCAGAAGTTTATCCCATGGTGTGGGGGATGTATCAAAGGTGATGAATGCACATGGAGTCCCTCAAGAGGGACAGCGCTGCTTGATGGAAAAAGAGGACAGAAATGGCTGAGGGTCCCTGTTTTGGTTTGGGTTTTTTTTTAGTTGCTGTTAGGATTAATTACTCTTTTCTTCACAGAAAAATAATATTTCTTTTAATTTCTAGAAATATTTTAATACGAAAGTTTTGCTTAAGTTTAGATCTGCATCTTCTACAGTTAATGTTCCAGCAGTTTTGGTCTAAAAGATGATTAGGGAAACCGTATACCAGGGAACCTATTCTCCAGTTTTATGGAGGTGCCAGGTGGCTTGAAGTGGGTTTTTTTCCTTTGCTTGGGCTTTTTGTTGTTTTTTTTTCCCCCCGTTTGTTTTGGGTTTCTTTTCAATAAAGTGCCGTTTGGAGCTGTTTTCAGTACAGTTCTTGCTTAGCTGAATAAATCAAAATATCTGTATTCCACAAGGGAAGAGGCAAAGACAAGTCCTAATGTCACCAAGCATGCACCTGCACTGTGGCCAAAACAGGAGCAAACGTAAAAGGAGGTTCTCCCAAGCCACAAAACACAAAAGAGATGAGAGAAAGCAGCAAGCGGTGCGATGCCAGTTGGGGCCAGAGCATCAGTTCACTCCTTTGTCTAGCCTCTTTTAGAGGACATCCTGGGGGAGAATGGGAGGAAGCAGCAGTGTGACAGAAGCGGGGCAAAGCACACTGCTGAGCATGGCCCTGGGCTGACAGATGAGAGATATTAGGCTTCACTTCTATGACAGACTTTGGTGTTTTAACCCTTTCTTACCATTACTTGTGGCAATGTGATCAGCATTTGTTTCCAGCTCCATTTAGGTGGAAGTGATCCAACATGACTGTCAACCTTGCCTCTGTCCCCAAGCCCTGCTCTCCATGCCCAGCAAGCAAGAGCAGCCAGACACCTCCTCTCCCAAATGCAATTTCTGTCCTGGTTTCAGCTAGGAGAGAGTTAATTTTCTTTCTAGCAGCCAGTGGAATGCCATGTTTGGGAGTCAGGATGAGAGCAGTGCTGATAACACACTGATGTTTTTAGTTGTTGCCAGGCAGTCAAGGACTTTCCAGTTGTTCATACTGCCCTGCTAATGAGAAGGGGGGGGGCACCCAGGAAGGTGAGAGGGGACACAGCCAAGACAGCTCGGAGCTGTACAACCTGAGTTGTGTGGTTTGGTGAGAAACTGCATTGTGTGTCACCAGTTTTGTATATTTTGCTATAAGGTCCTATTATTGTTATTTCTTTCTCTCTCTGCTGTCTCAGTAATTGGTCCTTACCCCACCCTGCGAGGTTTGCTTTTTTTGGTTTTTTCCCTTGCCTTCTCCCTCCTAATACCCCGTCCGTCCGTCCCCCGCCCCCCTGCTTAGAGAGTGGCTGTGTGGTGCTCAGCTCTTGGCTTGGTCCTCAGCCTGACCACAGGAAGGGAATATCTAGATAACATTATGAGTTCTAGTAATATGTTGTTACTTTATCTGTCCAGAAAGGAAAGCAATAAAAATCTGACTGCTGACCAGTGAGGACAGCTTTTCATTAAAACAGCTCTGAATTGGTTTATTTGCTACCGTCCAACAACAGTCAACTGGAGCATAGAAGTTATGGGTTTTTTCCCCTACAAATACACTCCCTTTTACAACATTCAGGACAAAAATTGCTACGTAAAACTGAAGTCTGCAAAAATAATTCTCGTCTACATAGCAACATCCTTTGTGTTAACTTTATGAACACATAATACCTACTCCTGAAGTGCCAGGAATGGAGCTGAAATGCTCTCTTCCACCACCCCCATATGCAAAAGCCAAGTTCTATATTGAGCATATCTCCAAGAAGCATACTAAGAAATTAAAATTATTGGATGGCTATACTTCAATTGATTTTGTGGTCAAAAGAATTATGCTGTATTTGCAGAGAACATGAAAAGACTATCTGTTTTATATGTGGGTGTAAATTCAGCAGAATTTCATGTCTTAAATGAGAGGGAAAGAGAGTCTGCTCAGCTGCTCACATAAAAAACCAGGATGCCGAAAGATATAAACAGATGGTCTTGAGATTTTCCAATTACAAACCTTTTTGGCAATATACAACTGGAGGAATTCCAAACATTTGTCACTTTGACACCGCTTTGCTTTAAGTAATGTGATTTTGGTACTTAAAGAGATTCTGAAACGTGCTGCAATTTGAAGACCAAAACTAGCTATCTAAATCAAAATTATCACTCAAAGAGTTAAAGTCTCATTTTAGAATAGGTACCACTCTATCAGAAGCATCTTAAAAGGCATAAGGGAAACTATTTTTAATTGGATGCCTATTCATAGATTCACCAAGATTCTGATACACAGCCACAAGATAGAAGCAACTTTGAGCACACTGGGCACACTCACGCTATTGCTGACACTGTAAAGCTGAAACCCGCCATAAGGATAAGAGGCAGAATGCTAAACACAGCACCCCACAAGATGAAGAAGTCCTCCATTCCTGAAGGCAGCATTCCCCGTAAGCTTTTGTCGTGGTTTGCAAGAAGCTGGCAAACAAAGGAAATTTGAAATACACATTCCTCTCTTTGGCTGTTTTGGGTTTAAAAAAAAAAATTTTAAAAAATGACAATTCTTTAAGCATTCAATGCTTAGGGATATCTTATTTTATCATTAACAAACCTTATTTCTAGTAGGTTATTAAAAAGGGATTAGCTAGCACAGGGATGCACAAAAGGTATCTTTGTTGATGCACAAAGCTTCAACTTTTGAAGGGGGGAGAACCCTCCCTGCCCCTCCCTGGGGTTTTGAGGAAAGAAATTTTATAACTGCATAAATGTAAAGTGTATCAGTACACCAGGTTACACAAGGTTTATTTACATCATGCAAATTAATATAAAATTTAGGTAATTAAATGCTGAATTCCCCAGTTGTAAGCACCCCTATCTTTATATCAAAGTGTACTATTGAAACTCATCAGATTCAGAATCACAGGGTTGGAAAGGACCTCTAGAGATCATCTAGTCAAATTCCCCTGCCAACGCAAAATCACCTAAAATGGGCTGCACAGGATCATGTCCTGGTGTTTTCAGTATCTCCAGAGAAAGAGGCTCCACACCCTCTCTGGGCAGCCTGGAAGAAGAGAAACCCAGGTACAGAACCACATACTTCCCTCCCTCACCAAGTTACTCTTCCAGGTTATTGCAATGTGGAAACTGAAACAGAGCCATAAAAATCTTTGGGTCACATAATAACAGATGAAGACAAAAGAGGAATAGAGTGGGCATTAATTTCATTCTGCACAGTCGTCTGGAGGTTTCAATACCAAAATTTCTTTCTGAATCTGAATTTTGGCTTGGATTTCCAAGTTATCCTGTTTGCTGCAAAATTTATTATGGCAAAGACAAAACTAAAAATATGTCTGAGAAGACACAGTACTTTCCACTCAACAGAAACTAGTACAGAGGAATCTTCCCCAGACCAGAGGTAATGCTTTCAAACATAACCTGAGTCATAGTTACAACTTAAAAAAAACCTGTAGCCCACAAAAACCAAAAGAGAGCTGCTAGAGTTCATTAGACTGGTCAGAAGTCATCCAAAATTAGGACTACTGTCCAATTATGGGAATCTTTTATATGAGAAACCTGCTTTCAAATCCAGAAAATAAAACCTGTGCTTACTTGTTATTGGTGGGTCCTGTTGCCAAGACATCAGACTGCAACTTTGGGAAAAATCCTTGTTCATATTTCCCTTGGCCAATCTTCATATCAAGTAAGTGCGGGTGGATGGCTGTGTGATCAATCTTCATCAGCCGCTGCTCGATGGATTGGGCTGCAAGTTACAGTCACAGGTGAACAACCACGTTAGCAAACCACCTGAAGACACATGCTATGACAACAGAAGTGGTCATGCTCTGATCACTGAAAACACCCTAAGAAGTTAAATAGTGCCTTTAGATCCAGAAATCTGTCCCTTATAAAGTGATGAAACATTCTCGCTGTTACTTTGTTATTTTGCTCTTAGTTTCTTCACCTAAACACACCTCGTATGCATGTTAGTTTTTAAGCAAGCAGGTATTTATGGGAGCCTAGCAGATGGGTTATGAATTGGCATGAGCAATGCAATCTTTCCCTGAAATGTGGTGTTTGGCTTTAACACTCTTTCAGTAGAATGGAGACCTCTGAGGCCGGCTGCAACTCTCTGTGGGGCTGGGCACCTCACTTTGCCCTGAACAGGTCTCCTTGGGCAGCACCTGAGTTTTGCAAACATCTGGTACCTATAATGATCCTCCTTTTGAAATGAGATATGCCATTACTGGGTGATGGGCATTTAAAAAGCACAGCTAGCTGTTGCAAAGCCTAAGCAGCATCAAGAAGACGAACAGATACAGCAGGACCAGAGAGGGCTCCCTGGGAATCTCAGCTCCACTGAGACTAATGCAATTCAGTTGTTTGCTTTGAGGACATGAGGATTTCATCTCAAAGCTCAAGCAGGAGGAAAATAAAATCTGTCACGCTCTCAGCGCTGAATCAGATGCACTGTGAAGGAGAGGGGAAAGGAGGTACAGGGGGGAAATCAGCATTAATTTAGCAACTTTAATATACAACTCTTTATAGGCAGGCCTATTCTTTTCAGCGTATTACAATGAGTGAATAAATACCCAAAATATGGAAGCTAAATCTGTCTTCCATTTGTCAAGAAACACGCAGAATTTCTTTTCTATTTTATAAAACTGTAATGGGAAATAAGCTGTCGTAAGATTTACATAGAAACTTGGCAGCTTTTTTGTTCCATCTAAAACAAACAACAACAACAAAAAATAACTTCTTATGATTTTATTTGGGAGAAAAGGACTTAATAGTGTCAAGAGGGTTTGAAGGGTTCTGAAAACCATAGGTTAAAAAAACAAGTGCTGAATCAGTGGTAGGGTCACACATATTGTGAATGGTAAATAGGAAGAAAAGTTGCTATTACTATCAGTTTGCTGCTGTTCACAAGACAGAAAATGAGGTTCTGGTGCCACAATATCTACCAAAATGAGACGTTGAATAGACAGTCGACCTGCAAATTAGAATTAGTGTTAAATAGAAGGTTAAGCATTTCGATTTCTGCCATATTTGTAACAAGTAAATCACTCAGAAGGAATTTTAAAAAAAAACCCCAACAAACCAAAACACATGAGAAATGTATTTGTCCCAGTACATTCAACAAATGTAAATGTTTAATTTCCCTGTATTACTTGGAAATTAAATAAATGCACAGTAAGAAACTCAAGTGTGATTTGAAAACACATCCTGACACTGTATGGAAAAAATCTAACTCTTAAGTACACAGGGTATTGTTTGTTCACCCTGAGTATCTATTGCTAGAGCTACTAAATATGCCACACAGGGTTTGGTCCCCAGCATCCCCTGCTGCTCTAACCAAATGGTGTAAGGAAAAAAAAGGAATTAAAAAAAAGTCGTTTTACAGGAATGGGGAGACAAGGCCAGTGGAGCAGACACTAGGGCAAGCTCCTCTGCATGGCTGGCAGTGGTTCCACCACCACAATGAAGGAATGCTCTACTAGCAATGGAACAGAAGCTGCCTGAACTGAGAAGTGAGCCCAGCTCTGTGGTGCAGTTTGTGTTTATTAAAGGCACCAGTCTAGTAAAGCTCAAAGGGAAGATAAAAGCTCTGTCTGGTTTTAGTGCTTAAAAGCACACCGAAGTTTTTGCCTAGGGAAAATAAGGACACTGCAGAATCCTTCTCAGGTAGCTCTGGGGCTTCCTCACCAGCTGTAATGCTCAGATGACTGAGGACCCATATTTCTTTGGGGCTGACATTGTACTTTTGAATATTTTACAAGCCCATTGGAACATACCTGCTTCTTTCAAAGTGCTGCATTTCTGATACTTGGATGTCCGCAGTGCAGGGGCCCTTACATTATATAGCCTTATTTTCTCAATTCGGGAGTCAAAAACTCGCAGAAAAGGGTCCTTCTCTTCCCACTGGGAGATTATCTTATTGTCTATGAAGGTTGCAAACATCTGTGTTTCAATGAAGTGTGAAAGGAATGGGAGGTAAGGCTCAGGTTGGTCCGAAAGGAAGGAAGCCTGAAATACAGAACAGTTCATTAGTGCCATGTTCCCGCCTGGCATCAACTCTGGAGTCATCCTGCGACAGAGAACCAATCCAGGAGCCAACAAAGAAAGCTTGAATAAGACTTACCCACCACAAAAACACCTCTGAGAGATGTGAATGCATCTACAAAGGGGTTTTGCTCACAGGTCACATCTTTGGTCATGCTGAGAGAAATAAGCAGACGGGGAGGCCTTGTGACAGCTAGAGCAAAGGGAATGTGGAGTTATAGAAATAGTGCCTGTGCACTACCATGATAGCAGACTGCCTTGGGACCTCCAGTCTGTGCATTTGTGCTTGGGACCAGATCATTTAAGGAAAGTGTCATACATATCAAAGGGTGTACAGTGCTCTTCAGCTACTGTTCCTTTGTGAAGTTAAGGAGGGCAATTAATCATGAATTTCCAATTAGAAGTGAGTGTATGCCCAAGTGCTGAATAAGCTTTGAAAACCCTAACCTTAATAGTCCATTATATTGTAGAAGTACTAGCAGATACTGCCTTAACACCTCCCTCCTTTTGTACGCTGCACTGTTCAATGCACAAATACAAATAAGGCCAATAAAGGCATGGCAGCTTATTTTTTTTTTTTTAAATCAAAAAACTGACTCAGATCAATATTTAGTCTGGTCCTGACTGTTTATCTAACATTTTCCTTGGAGAAGGACTTCACAACTGAAAAAAACAATGGCTAAGAGTGTTACCTACTTTGCACAGTCACCTGGAAATAGTAGCTGTGCAAGTTTCCAAACGTTTCTCATTCCTTTTGCTGGCCTACTATTTCCTCGTTTCTAACCTCTGCTTCCTTTTCACTCTTGTGTACACACTACCAGTGAGTCATAACAGTACTCTTCTGCCATAAGGATATGATAACCTTCTACAGAACAACACTACCCCCTAAGAAAAAGCTCTACTGTGACATTAGGAAATAAAAAAGACTGAAATCGTGTTTTGTCTTGTGTGTGCATCTCTCCTTTCAGCAGAGAGAAAAAGAAGGAAGAAAAAAAAAAGTCACTTTACATTGCTACCCTTCCACCAAACCCATGGAAGAACCCCCATCAGCTGGGCAGAAGCCTGTCAGCTTGGTTTGTGCATGCCAGGACAGCTCTGACCAGCTCAGTGGATCTGCACTAATTTACTTTGGCAGACTATCTAACCCTGCGTAATCAAAATGGACACATCTCTCAGTGAGGCAGATGAAGAACGGTAAAGAGTACCTAGGCTATATATACACAATACAGCTATCCTCCCTCCCAAAAGCACTTTCAGATGGAAAAAAATGAACACATGGCTATCTTTACTTTGTCAAAGTTTTGCATTTGTTCCCTGTTTGTCAGCCATGACTCCATATCGGGGGCAGCCTGAATGACGAAAGCCTCATAGTCTGCAAACATCTGCGTGAAGCGGTTGGCAAAAACCTCTCGAAGCTGCACGTTCAGTTTGTAGTCCCTCAACTCCACCTCCTCACAGGGCAATTTCCCATCCTTCTTCTCTGAGAGGGGAGCAGTGATGCTAATTTTTTCCATCGTCACACCCGTTCTCTTGGCAAGGGCTTGCAGGCGGGCGATCGTCTCATTGCCTTTCAGCAGCTCATACATGTTGAGGGCATTGCTCGGGATGTTTCCATTCTTCTTGTCATTCACCAAGTCGCTAAGAACGAGGTTCTTGAGTTTGGTGGCGCTGTCGCTGCAGTGCAGGTTACCCTCTGGTGGGATTCCAAACTGCAGGAGAACCTCGGAGATTTCCTGGATAAACTCCAGTTTATTGGGGAACTGGGGGAATTCCTCTGGCAGTTCAATGAAATGGTTATCGATGTCTACAAAGCACAAGTTTGCCTGAAATACAAAAAAAAGTGTCAAAGCAGATGCTCAGCGCTGAACTGACTCCTCTGCTAAGTTGCCCTGCTTTCCCAGCGTGCTTCCAGACAAAGGACAAGAGCACACATGTGCAGGAGACTTTAACCTGTGTCATCTAGCCTGTAACATGTCAGAGTTCGGCTAGGCTGGGGGCCAACTGGACGGCAATGATTTAACAGCTAAATAAAGCCTCCTGCCCCCTCCTGTTGTCCTGGGACTTACAGATCCCAAATTTCCCACTACAAAGATTTGATATCACCCTCCCAGATCAGCCAAGGACACACCAGCAAGCAGGATGTACAACACTACTTCTCAGACTACATAAAAACCATGTGCCACATCTCAAAGGCACATTAATTTTATCAGGATCCAACTGCAAGAAGCCTCTGTAGCTGTGCTACCAAGGAATGAGATGTTCACCAAGACAGATGATGATGCTATTAGCATAGCTACAAAACAGGGTCCCATGCAAATCCTTCAGGTTGGTGTCTGAGTATAGCTCATCTACTGGAGGTCCTATTTCCCCACTCCCTCCTACCCTCTCTGTCCACGGAGGCTTTTAATCTTGGCAATTCCTCTGCCCAGGATTTAAACAGAGTGCTCTTAGACAGCTTTGCTATGTGTGGAAATGGATCTCAGCCCATAAGATTAAAGCTAAGTGAAGACATGAATCTAGTGGGGCAGATAGTTTTGCTAGGAAAGTGTCAATGGAGGGATGAAAGAACCCTACATGAAAATTAATTACATTGCAAATGCACCCTCAGGAATAGCAGCAGAATGAAAAACAGTAATTGCTACTCTAACTGTGGCTTACATCTGAAAGTCACTGTCTGATGAGTGCACTGTACTGAATAAAATCTTAAACTAGGACAGACTCCTGAGATACTGAGCTCCAAAGGGCTTTACCCTGGTATAAAGCTGCAGAACAGGAGATGCAGGAACCCACAGGGCAGCAGGTCTGTGTTAGCCTGGCTTGGTCATCAGCACAACTCCTCCACCTTTCCTGAGGCACTTTTACTATTCTTGACTTCTCATCAAGCACCATAGATTAGCCTTCAATTATGTAAACAGAAAGGACTTATTTTCCTCCTTTTCTGAAAAAGTTAATTTTCAGCAGGACAATATATCCCAGAGCAAACATGGTTATGATATATTGGATATTTCAGGGACGTGCTTGAGATTATTCACCTTTCACATAGATGCTTTAAAGGGCATTAGGATTTGCTTGGTAAAGCAGGGGTGTCCCTTCAGCTCACTTTTCCATAATAAATTTGGACTGTATGAAGAAAAGCATTTCCTCAAACCAAATTATTTGACTTAACTATACAGCTATTAAAGAGTTGTGGTATACATTAGTACAGTTCTTTAGCTCAGGGACTGTCTGCTTATCTATCAATATTTAATTTCAAAGGCTTTTTTATTTCATCTCTGCATATCACTTACAAAATTTGAAAAATGAGATTTGGATTCAGAAACCCTGTGGGGAACTGGTCTCACATCCTCTTCAAAAACATCTGATGATTAAAGTTAACGTGAGAGAGATTTGTAATCTTAAGACAGTGTGACAGTCAGTTGTTATAATTTTTATCTCTAACAAGCAAATGGTTTATATTTAGACCAAGAGCTTGAAAAGTTAGTCCCTGACTTGAACAATAAAGGAATGCTAAACCGAAGAATGCTTTGTCACTGCTCACATGCTGAAGGATTTTTTATTTTTTATTATCTAGAGGAATTTGAGTTTCAAGACAGTTCCTGTTCAGTGGCCCCTTTTTCTTTCCCTTTCCCACACTTACTGCACCTGGGGTGTTTGTAAATGCTGTGCTGATATTTTTCACTCCTTTTTCAAACACTGCAACAGGGGTTATGCAACATTCCACTATTACTCTTCCCTTACTTAATTTGTAATTCAAGCGATACTGCAAGCGCATCACATGAAAATTTTAATTTAAGGAAACTGACAGTTTAATCTGCTAACTAAACGCATATGGCTCATAATTTTAAAAATTTCGGTAATTACGGAATATTAGCATGGTTTTATTGAACAGCTTAATTAGATACCAGCTTCATTTCCACACCAATGCAAGTTTGATGTGATTGCAACATTGTATCCACAAGGTAACACTTGAGTTGCACTGTTACATGCCACCTACATTACGAATCAGACACCTCCATCTAACACCTAAAATAGGGATTAAAAACATATTATCCTTGCCCTGTGTTTATTGCTCCACTTCCACACAAAAACTCCCCCTCCTGCAGCTGGTCCCACCTGCCTTTTCAGTAAGATCACCTATTTGCACGCCTCAGCAACTTTGCCACCAGAAGAGGTCCCTGTGTGGAGCTGAGCACAGCGATGCCACCTTCATGAGATGTTGCAGCCATACTGTTAATATCAGGTTTCACACTGAATTTAAGAAGAAATCCAAGGTAAAATGCATAACAAGCTTAAGAGATGGGTCCAGTCACTATCTCAGATGCAGACAGGCTGGTGAAAAGACTCTGCAGTATGGACAGTGATCAGTGGCCAGGTTAAAACGCCAACCAGTTTTAATCACATCGGTCAAATTCTGAGGAGAAAAATCTCCCTTTCAGCCTCTACCACCAGTGATTTTAACACCTAGATAAGGAGGACAACCTTTCCTTTGTTCTCTCTCCAGGGAAAATTTTCACTTCCCATGGCATGGGAGGATGGAAGACCTTCAGTCCAAAAAAACTGTAATTGGTGTTTTAAAAGCAGGGGGTGGAGTGTGTGTGCACATGCTTTAAATGGTTCACAGGTACAGTATTAATGCAAATCTGGCTTGTTTGAGGCTGGGACGCTGATGTGACTTTGACCCAGCCAGGAACACGTGGGTTAACTCATGGGTGGGATAAGTCTGGCAGGACAGGGTACATGTCTCATCAGCAGTGGGAGGATAGGGACAGGTTTACACCATCTAGTAACTGCACCTGAGATCCAGGTTCATAAAGACAACACCCAGATTAATTGCTCTTTAGCCCATATAAAAGACAACAGGACTGTGATGTTGAAACCTTGTGAGGTATGTGATGTAAGGAAAGCAGAGAAACTTTCAGCATCACAGCAAGAAGAGGAAGCATTTAGAAGTCAGCGCATTTAGTGACACTTGTTAAATTCAGAAACAGATCAAGAAGGGCTGTGGAGACTTCCCCCACTGCCTCGCTCCTACTGGAAAACAGTCTTCATGGTGCCAGAGGATCCTCCTAACACAGGTACAGCATCTTCCAGGAGGAATTCACACAAATATGTTTCAGGGTAGCAACACCAAAGGTGAGAGACTGACCTCCTGAGGCAGCTCTAGCTTGGAGCGGTCAGTTCCCTCCTTGGACTGCAGACCCATCAGGTAGGGAACGGGAGCATCCAGAAAATGCAGGAGAGAGGCAGGAAGGATGGGGACGTACACATGCTGCCACTGAAATGGGAACAGCAGTGTTGTGATCCCCTCTGCCACTGTCATCAGTCGCTGATAATCTAGCAGGAGAGAGAGACAGACATTGAATTATCTTTTGAAATCTGGTTGGCAAGGACATCAGTGACAAAACAAGACAGAAACAACATTTATAGGTTAGATGTTATTTTGAAAATAAAACAGTACTTAAAACCCTTAAACATTATTTAATTCATCAAAACTCATTACAGTCAGGAAGAAACTGCTGAATGTTAATATTAATATCTTATTGAGATCTATTCCATCATTAAATTAATTTATTAAAAATATACCAAAAGTTCTCTCTGAAGTACAGGATAATACTATTCTGATAGAAAGCACAGATTTTTACATGGAAAAAGGAGAAGAAAAAAGTGAACTTAAGGAAATATTGCAGTAAGACTTTCACGCTTGCTCCTGTTTGTCTGCTTCTATACTACTTCTAAGGATGAGTGTATTTTCCAGGACCCTTTGGTCACAAACCTCCAAAAGTTTGCAGACCCTAAGTGGTTAAAGCATATTTTAAAAAGTAAAATCCAAACAGAAGCCTAGCAGACACCTAGTTCTCAAAAATATTCTGCAGAGTTAGCATATTTATATTGCATTATTATCCCAAATTGGCAATGTTTTAGTTCATAAACACTTTTTTTTTTAAATTAAAATTTAATTCAACGCAGCTAAGCTGAAAGAATATTTCAGAATTTGGATAAGAACAAATTATTTCTCAAATATCCAGTTGGCACGATGCAATATCAAAACCTATTTATTGATATAAATGAGGGAATCTGAATTTGAGAACACAGTTTGAAAAAAAGTTGAAAAAAAAAAAAATCACACATTGGTATTAAGGAGATGGTCATCCTTACAGCAAATCTCAACCCCTGGGTCCCCACAAGCTGCTGATGAACATGAAACCAAATAGTTGCTTCTATGTCACGTTACAGCAGCTTCTGCATCACACAGGCAAGCAGGGGAAACAGTTCCTATTCCCATTCCGGGGCTCCACCACTTGTGAAAGTTGCTCTATTATTTGCAAAAGGAGCTGTTCCCCCTTGCTTCGGTGCACAGGTACATCATCAGCAACAAGCAAGAGTGGCAGAAGGGATGTCTCCACTGTGGATGTATCCCAACACAGTTCTCATCAGTGCCAAGTAAATCTCAGGAGCTTTGGCTTGAGCAACCAAAAGATTGGACAGGTTGGCCATGAGCCAGCAGTGTGCCCTGGTGGCTAAGAGAGCCAATGGGATCCTGGGGGACATCAGGAAGTGTGGCCAGCAGGTCAAAGGAGGCGATCCTCCCCCTCTACTCTGCCCTGGTCAGGCCCCACCTGGAGTATTGTGTCCAGTTCTGGGCTCCCTGGTATAAAAAAGACAGGGATGTCCTGGAGAGAGTCCAGTGGAGGGCTATGAAGATGATTAAGGGCCTGGAGGATCTCCCCTACGAGGAAAGGCTGAATGAACTGGGGATGTTCAGCCTTGAGAAAAGACAACTGTGCAGGTATTTCATTATTTTTTATGACTATCTGAAGTGTGGGATGCAGGGGGAAATGGCCAACCTCTTTTCAGCGATCTGTGGGGACAGGACAAGAGGCAATGGTCTCAAGCTGAGCACAGGAAGTTCCGCACCAACATGTGGAAGAACTGTTTCACAGTGAGGGTGGGTGACAGAGCCCTGAGCCCGGCTGCCCAGTGGGGTGTGGAGTCTCCTTCTCTGGAGCTATTCAAGACCCATCTGGATGCCTACCTGTGTGATGTAACACCCGAGTGGTTGCCCATCTCTCCTAGCTCCTCTGCCCCACTCCATGAAATAAAGATACATGGTTTTGAGTTAGGAAAGAAGGCCTTTTTCCCTATAACCACACAGACTGCTTCCACGTGGACAGGAACCTAGCCCAGCCCTTCCCATTTCCCCAGCAATCCAGCCTGATACCCTGGCAGGGACAGCAAAAGTGCCATTGTCTGACACTGCTCAGCTATTAGGTGGTCACTGGGAAGATGCACTTGAATAAATATGCAACTCAAAACAACAAATTGCATAACCCACTCTCCTTCTTGCTAGCACCTCTCTGTGGAAAACCAGCCTCGGTCAGCAGAAGGTCAGCTGGCAGGATGAAAAATGTTTTTCATCTTGTCTTACTAATAGCTAGTCACTCAATCTTCAAAATTATTTTCAAGCATACGAGTCAATCTCAAGGTTACACCTCAAAACCACTCCCAGCTACAGATCAGCTGGTTATGAATCTCTCCCTATGGAATAGTCTATAATTATACACAACTGTCTTGTTGAGGAGCACTTACACAGAATCAACAACATCTACTGGTGAAACTTAGGGGTCTTAAGTGTTATGACACTTCATAACTGAAACCTTTAAAGGTTTAAAAAAATCAAATACAGAAAGTAGCATGTCTTAGTATGTATAAGACAATTTCAAAGTCTGTTGTGATCTACACAGCCATGTGAAAGAACAGGTCTTCACAGGGAAGTTGCACATATCTTTTCGGATAAGGGTATTCACTCTGGAAATATGTATTCACTCTGATGCTACAGATACTATTTAATGTAGTCACTAGCACAAGTTTTGTAACCAACTCGCTAAAAGGAAAGCTTTTTTCAAAAAACAATTAGTGATAAACAAATTATTAGGCTAATTGTTATCATTTAACAGTATTTGTTAGCAATTAGCAATGATGATAAACAATTCTGTACCCAGCAGTTTTCACTGAAGAGAAGGAAGTTCCCAGGTTCCTCCAGAAAAATTATTTAAAATAACACATCTGGATATAGTTTGTTTGGTATTTGAATAATATCAAGAAACTCTAGTTACTTTGTAGTTGCTTACAAGCCTGTACAAGGTTTGACACCTATCCTTTAAGGCATAATGTCTTTTTTGATGGAGAGATTTTTTTGTACCCATCAGCATTTGAAGGAAGCTTACGTCATTACTGAAGACAACCTGGAAACAAGGGACTCCTCCATTTCATCAAACCAGAGGAACAAAAAGAGGCTGTAGAACAGGAGGAAAAGGGAGGAGGAAAATAATGGAAGCAGATGAAAGAAACCAGACTTTTTTCATTATAGACACAGTATAGACAGTGTGCACTTGCATCAAGGAGTAGAATGTTTCCAGATGCTGTCCCACCATCACAACTAGAGTTGGATAACCATCTCCAAGCCAAGTTTTGCCTGTTATTTTATGAATGAAAGGCCCAGATAGGGAAACTATTCTCTGATGCTACTCCAACTTCCGGAGCTAGAATAAGGGATTAGATAGTATTCACCAGTATAGGAAGTGTCTTTGGAGAAAGACCTGTTTCTTGAGCAGAGACAGGACACAACATGCCTGCTTTCCATCCATCTGAGATCAAGAAACATCCAGAAAAGTTAAAAAAAGTAAAAACACTGTCTGGGTGATATCCATAGAAGATCACAGACTCAGAGTGATGGATGGCTCAAATCAAGGCAATTTCCTGAGAGCAGTGAAATAAATCCCTTCCTCTGCTTGGGGCTCACCCACCTCATGCAGTATACACCAAGTTGGATGCAGTGAAAGGACCTGCAATGCCAACAAGGCTATTGCTGCTTTAAATGCATGAGCAGAAATTTGCAGCCCACAGTGATGCCTCACAACTAGCCACTGCCACCAGAGAAAAGATTTAATCTGTGCAAAATCATCCCTGAGTACAGCAATAAGTAGTGGGCAGCGGAGACCTCTCTCTGCTGCGCAGCTTGGGACAGCGGAGAAAGGACCCAGAAGGTCTGGAGACTCAGTGAACATCTTAAACACCAAATGCGTTTTTCTGCAGTGTGCAGTTGGGCTTTCATCTTTAAACTTCTCTTATCCTGGATCTCCTTTTGATCTAATTGCTCCACCTCTCCTCCTTGCATTGCTGTATCCCTTTCTTCCTTTCAGTTTTCATTTCTTCTGATTCCCAAAGTGACAACTTATACCACAGGACTTGTTTTGCTTGGCAGCTATACCTGCGTCCCTTGCCCTGCCTTCTTGGACAGGGAAATATCATCAAGCACAGCCCCTACAGCAAGTTCTTTGTGTTCAAAGTTAAGTCCCTAACTTGTACACTTGACATTTTCCAAGGGAAACTGCTCAGGGAGGATAATCCCAAAGCAAAGTGACCTCTATGGCTTCTATTGCCAACTCCTGCTTCCTAACAACTGCTTAGCTGGATTTGGCACGGGTTTGTCTCTCACACTTAACCTTCTCCCTAAGTGAAGAAGGGGGTGACAGAGTTAAGTTCAAAGACTCTGGATCCAACCCCTTGTTATGGCAGCATCTGCCGAGGGACCTAGGCCAAGTCCCTGTATCTCGGTTCCCCGTGTGGGACAAGTAACTTCTGTGAGAACCCACTCTGCCATGGTCAGCTGTTCTGCTGTGTGAGCATTTCAGCCACACTTTAAAAAGGTCTGAAAATACTCACGTGGTATGCAAGGTACAATGAAATGATTAAAATATAGATTCCTGTAGAATTATGAATCACTATTTTGAGCTAGAGATGGAAATGGTTTCAGCATTTGAACATCAATTCACTACAAATGCAGGGTTTTTTTCCTGAAAGAGGAAAAAAAGGTGACTATATTCGTCTTGACGTTGATTCTCCATAATACAGTAACAGGACAATAACCAATCAGCACAGTATTACAACAAGATAGAGCTTGAAGTCCAAACACAGACAGTGACTGAGAAAACAAAACAAAATAATCCTTCTCCTTTCATTTTACAGATTTGGTATAAAAGCTCTGAGATTTTAAGCAATCCACAAAGCTCAACATAAAAACTGCTTTTCCCCGATACAAAGGAGTCTGGTATCTCAAAACCCTTTCTGTGCTGTAGCAAAACAAAAGCAAGGTTCTTGGAGAGGGACATTAATGTTACCCCTGTGCAGAACAGCTAAGATCTCCCTCGTTCAGGTGCTACCTCCAAAACAGATTCAAATCTTTCATCAAACAGAAGAGATTTTTACCTGGGACCTTCTCAACGCATGCCCAAGCACAGGATTTTTGTGTTTAGGACATGCATAAGAGCATACACACACTCGTTCAAACTAGAAATGGCATTCTTGCTGTGATCAGTACAGCATTATTCCACCCAACCTTCCCCATGAAAGACCAATTTGGCAGTTTTCCAACTCTCTGTTCCAGCAACCTACCAAAGGTCAGGTAGCAAGCATACTGCAGAGCCAGAGTGTCAGCCTGGATCTTCTAAATCCAGTATGATGCTTTAAAAAAAATAGGCTGTACTTGCTCCTTCTGTTCCTTAAGTCCTGTTTTACAACCAATTCGAAAGCACTTGGAAGCATTTGAAAAGATGGGTTACCTGGACACCACTTCCCTTCCTCTACTGCTTATTGAACAAGCGTAAAGTATAACTGCAGCTTTGCAAGGCCACTTTAAAAATTTATCCTGGAAGATGATAATCAGATGATGTTCTCAAAGAGCACTTTATCAAAAGGAACAAAATGATTCTAAGCAATAGTTTTAAACAAAACAAAGCCAAGAACAGAGAAAATCTTAATGAATAAGAGCTAATTCTTCAGATGGAAACAGCTGAACAAGCTTTAAAACATTTTTGTGACTAACAGCTTTTCCAACATGTTACCTCTTCAAAGTATTATAAGCAATTGCTGCTCAACTGCTACTTTTTGTAACAAAATATGCATTCACTGAGCCAGGTATATTGGAAAAACTGGAAAATAAAAATTAGTATTTTGCTTTGAGCTCTGAGTCTGAGTCAGGAATGGTGCATGACAGTTGAGAGACCCGTCTAGTCACTCGGTACTTCAGATCTCTAATGTTTATATCTCACATGCTGCAGATGAAAAAGGAAATCTGAAATTCACATCTAGGACAAAAATTGTTTATGAAAACAGAAGTTTTTAAACCATATCTCAGTAGCTCCACAGAAGCAACGCATGTAAGTTACTCAGACTCTGGAAGCTTCTATCTTTCATCTGGTTTGTATACTGTCATACAGCCGTGAAGACTGACATGCCAGACCAGGTGATTTTCAAGAGATCTTCAGGAAAGAAATGCACAAAAATGCTTTAGAAAACGTTTATTCACCATAGAAGTCACCTTGTACCAGTATTGCCTTCAGGGCACTTGGACAGGTTGGTGACACAAGGCTGTAACATGCAGACTGTCCTGGGGAACAACCCATGGCATCTCAATACCCTTCATCCCTGACACAAGAGGGGATTTGCCAGCAAGTGACACAGCACATAAATTACAAGATAAAAGCACAGCAGCAATTTATGCTAACCTGAAAATACATATTTTCTTAAACAGGATGATCAGGACTACCCTGCATCAAATTGTCTGAACTAAGAATACGCCTCTCAGCCTGGGGTCAGCACTGACCCAAGGGAAACATTCCCAGGCCAGTATTCATGGAGGCGAATTCTTCCCCTTTTCTCTTACTGGCAAACACTTAATAAAAATAGTCACTTCCACTTCAATACATTTCCATTTATATGATTTATCTGTGTTACAGCCTGCTGTCACTGGTTCAGCATAAATGAATTTATGATTAAGCACCACCTTCAGAATTAATTCATGGAAAAATCTGAACTAGCTCCTGTTACCAGCATGGTTAACAAGCTGAGAAGGTAGCAATAGGACACGTGAAGATGTACCTGATGACACAGGGAGGCCCCTGCTCGTTCCCATGGCTCCAGGGGCAGAGCACTTTACCCGGTAGGCAGCGGCTCTGGACTAGGGCAGCAAGGTGGTGGGAAGGACACAGACTCCAGCAGGCAGCTACTTTGCTCAAGACCATTTTTGATTGCTGAGTTGTTTACCAGGCATTTGCCATAACTGGAATGAAAAGGCCTAATTTAATTTCTCCCCGTCCCATTCTTAAAAAGTAAAGCTGTTTTTTAATGGAAAAATCATAAGATTGAACTAAAAATAAGTAGAGGCAGGGTGGCGTGTGTGTTTGCAAAGGGGATAAAAGCAGTTGCCAAATCTTGTTCTACGCTTCACTATTAGTACAAGAGTGGGGATGTGGTAGAAACCTGTACAGCTGCTTTTAAACCTTGACTTTTCAGGCTGTATTGACTTCACCTAACAAAACTGAACAACATTTAAATACAAAATGGTTTTGTCTTTCCACTTAAGTTCAAAACCCAATAAGATACTTGATTCTTTGATTATTCTATCTAATTGCCTGTCTCCTTTCCAGAGGAGCACCCTCTGTAGTCTCCTCTGGCTGTGGTGCTGTTGAGGCCAAAACTCAGGTCTCTATCACAGTGTAGACGGATTTTGTTCCCATGTAAATTGTTCACATTTAGCTCTGCAATAGCTTCACATTGGTTTTGACCAATACTAGTGTGCAACTATTCAAATAAAAAGCAGAGAAGAGCAAAGTTTTTCTGTGTGACTATTTGGTATAAAAGTGTTCTAAAAGGCAAACACAATATGCATGTATTTGTCAAAAAAAAATTTCCCCAAAACAGACTTTGTAAGAAAGATCTTTAAGACACCACCTTTTTCTAGGCAATGACTATGTATATGTATAGTCATTTGTATTATAATTTCTGAGGTAGAAAAAAAATAATGTAAAGAACATTTCAGTCTTTGAGGAGTGATTACTTTGAAAAACAACTTGGGAAATGCTTAAAACTTATTAGTAGAACTAGCCTAATCTCCAAGTAGTTTATCTTTGTCTTATCCACACATTTCCTCTCATGTTTTAATCCCTAGAAAGGCAGACATACAAAATAGATTGCTGAGGTTTCCACAGAGCCCACAGTTTAATTCATCTCTCTCCAGAAGATCTCTCAGGCCAGTGGTGTTTTCTTACCAATCCTTGGGAAATTGATACAGCTATTGCAAAGTGTTACTAACTTAGACACTGCTGGAAGCCCAGACATTCACAGTACCCTTACATCTCCAGGGTTACATGGAAGTCCTGTGTTCTGAATAAAATAAAGGGCACTTGCAAGAGTATTACTTCCTACAATTGAATAAACCATAATAAAACTACAACAGCAAGTGTGTTTCATAAATGAAAGTCTGTAAGCCCCTAACTTACACAACAGTAGAAGCATGCTACACAGTGTGCCTTGTTTAGGCATAACAAATATGACTCTACACCTTTTTTTCTGCTTTATTGGGAGTCTCCTCATAGTTTGTTTGTCCTTCCTTTGAAAGTTCAACATTTTAAAGTAACACATCATGATCCAAGCTTTGATATTTAGAGGACGAAGGCTGCAATCTGAATACTGCGCCCCGAAGAACTGCAGGGAAAAAAAAATCTAATCCCTCCCTTTGGTTTTCAAAGTCCCGTTGTTAAAATTTTGTCCCATTGTTGAAAGTCATTTTTACATGCAGGAACATGTAACCTGAAGTCACAGGAGTTCTGCTTCTAGTGCTTTCAGCTACAGCTTTCTCCATCACTTTTTCAGGCCAAAGTCTGCACTTAAGGCAGTCTATCACACCTACCCTCCAACAAAAGATTTTTATTAACTCACTGGAAGTCCATCCTGTCTCCATTAACAGTAAGGACTTGTCTTTCCAGTCCTGCTGTTTAGGTGCAAGCATGTGTCTCTGCCAGTTACCCAGCTGTCCTTACTTTGTTCTCTGTTTTGCCCTAACACTGCCACAGCATCATTTGCTGCTCCCAAGCTACATGTATGTCTCAGATCTTCAAACTGAAATGCTTTGGCCATAGTAGCTTTTGCCTAGAAGGCCACTATTATCCACACTAGTGGTTCCCAAACTGTGGTTTGTAAAGTCACGGTGATAGCTCCTTAGCACCAGACCGCTTTAAACCACAAATTTGAGAGAAATTAAGGATTAAGGTAGTTGTCTGCAGTCCAAAACATCCAGGAATGAAAGAGCTTAAAAATGAGCTCATATTTTATGCCAGACTCTCCACCCCTCTGCTTGACTACCTGAGCTGCAAAGTGAAGTCACATTCCACTACAATCCCTTCATTGTCCAAAGTCGTGGGATACCACTCACCCATAAACCACCATGAACAGAGCAAGTGGATAACTGAAGTTGACAGTAGCAGCCATGGTAAAAACAGCTGGCAACTGGGTTCTGTCCTCAGCACAGAGCTGTGCCAGACAATCCTGTATCATGCTGGGAATGCATCCAGGGCAAGCTGAGTAAAGTTACGCAACACCCTCACCTCTTTCATTTAGTTAGATGCCTTTGTTCAGGCTGCTGGAAACATTATGCCTCAGCTATGCGGTTAAAAATAAACTTTGTCATCACAATCTCCTTGCTCACTAGAACTTTAAAAAAAATCACTTCAGAAAAGCCAATACAGTCTCTGTGCTACCTTCCTGTCAGCCCCTTGCTGCTGCTGTTACCAGGTGCAGTTCCACTTGACCACGATCCTTTCCGCAGGTAGCCCACTGCCCATTCTTGAATGAAAAGCTTCCTTTCAACAGGGCTAGAGAACCACAAAAAAGTCAGCTTACATTTCCCACAGATATTATTAGCATTTCTCTCACTGAAATAGTTTGGTGAACTGAAGTAGGTCTTGGTTCAGTGCTCTGGTTTCTTGAGCACTGCATCATTTTGGTGAACTCTGACTTTGGGTGAATAATGCTTTCTTGCTTGAAATTGCATGCTATGGATGCAAAACCATCTTCTGCTAATCTTCTGTAGAGTTTGGTATGGTTGCAGCAAGGCCAGGCCACTGGAAGGATGATCCAGTGAATCTATCCTCTTTAAAGGAGAAAGGGAAGGGAGGACAAATTCACAAAATCACTCATTTGTTACTTCAGAATAAGCAATATAGAAGCCAAAAAGTAATTTCATATTTTGCCTTGAAAAAACTTGCAGTTAAGAAAGCATTTCTCCCTGATGGATCTCAAAGCTTAAAAAGGAGACTTCAGTCATATTTAGCCTGGACATACCTCAAACAGGAAGAGAGCTGCTTTGTTTTTTCTTTCAGGAACCGTAAGGCTGACATTTAAAAGAAGCCACAGTGCACAATTAGCCAAGCATTCAGCTCTCATGATATGCCACAACCGAGGCTTTGCACTTGACCTCCACTCCACATTCCACACTTCTGGGAACCAGCATTATGATGCTATTTACATAATCACAGTATTTCCCTAATACAAACTGCATGCTTTCCCCCATGTGCCATCACATTCTATCTGATAAAGAAGTAAAGGTAAGGGAACGGATACCCCTAGATTCATCAGTAATAGACCAAGAGGGGAAAACAAGTAATCTGAATCTGGGAGGGCAGAGAACATTAATTCTCAGTATCTCATTTTTATTTAAAAACAAAACAAGAAAACAGTTAAATCAAAGAAGTGGAAATGGCCTCAAGTTGTGCCAGGAGCGGTTTACATTGGATATTAGGAAAAATTTTGTCACCAAAAGGGTTGCAAATCACTGGAACTGGCTACCCAAGGAAGTGATTGAGTCACCAACCCTGGAGGTATTTAAAACACACAGAGATGTGGCACTTTGGGACACTGTTTAGTGGAGGACTTGGCAGTATTAAAAGCTGGACTTAATCTTAAAGGTCATTTCCTTCCTAAGCAATTCTATGAGTCTGTGATTCTAAGAAAACAAGTAAACCCTTAAATTATAGCCAGTAATGGGAAGAAAACCAGCTATTTATCTAACTTCTGACTTTGAGTCAAAATTATTTAGTGGATGTCTTGTATCTGTCTCAAGGACTATTCAAAAGTAATGCATATGCATATTGCTCTCCATTCACACAAAATATTACTAAAATGTAATCCGACAAGCAGATTTTTCCTAATGTGACTAGCTTACAGTAAAACTCTCTCAGATTTCAGTGAGTCCATAAGCAGGGACCAGGGTGGGAATGATGAGCAGGGATGGCAAGGCATTTCAGCGGTGTTACTGCTTAATGTCCAACCCTGTTGTCAAGTGGCCAAGGCAGCACAATTCAAACTGAGGAAGGGGTAAGTACGCACGACAGAAACAGAGGGGAGGGGAGAAGCAGCCTAATCAAAACTAACAGCAGGATTTCTGCTAATACTTCAAACTGAGAACAGATAAAGCCCTTTATTTTTCAACCTTGAAAGCAAACCCCTGGACTCCATGAAGTGCTCAAAGAACAAGCAATCCTTTCAATTTAGTTAATTGTAGAACTACCCTGCTTACACCTCCCTGAACATTCTTCCCAATTCTCAGTCATTTACTCATTAGTATCATTATTACACACTTACTGACCTTTTCATATATATGACAGACCCAAACGTTCACGTCTGGAGCCTGAAGGTTCATTACCCATACTCATTTAGATGACTTCCTAGCCTCTCTCTCCTCTCCATTTCAAGCTGTTTGCTGCTTAAACCATTTCTCTTGAGAAGTCTAGGTACACAGCACCTTTCCCTTCTTTTTATCAAAAGGTACATGTACCCCCTGCTTCACAAACCAACTCCTGGAAATATTTCACCCAAAGCATATTTTATTAATTTAGGTTCAGCAAAGAAGCCATCTGGGAACCCAGAAAATATGGACAAGCATCCAGTGAGACTCCAAGAAACATCCAAAAGTCTGGACAACCCCTAAAAGTCAGTAGGAAACTTGAACTTGACTTGTCTGAGCACTGGTGCATTCCAACAGTTGGAGAATGTGCCTTTTGGTACCCAAATATCACCAGGGCTAGACTCACAGCAACCAACATCGTGCAAGGAAGAATGCCAGAGGTGTAAAAACTCTGAAAATGCCCAGCAGTAAGCTAAGGCTCCGAAACTTGTAGAAGAGGATTGCAGTACTACAAAAAGACACTGCCAAAAGAGAAAAGGTACAGGCCAGATTTTCAAAAGCTTGCTGGAATCCTTTGATGTGGACAGGCCTCTGTGCAAGCAACTTCTGCCAATGTAGCTAGCCTTTGCCAATTGCAATCTTAAATGCCTCAAAAAGCATCCTTGTCAGAAAAGTTCCCAAATATCTCATGTAGGACTATGAAGGGATGCCTTGTAACTCCACTCAGATCCAACCCAGCTTTAACACTTAAGCCTCTAAGTGATAAAAAGTTCTCCGTGCTTTAACCACTACAGAGGTGGGAAGAAAGCACACCAAGCTTCAAGATACTGCTGCAAATTGAAAAAGAAAATAGCAAGGGTGTTTTCTGAAAGACGTATTACTTTCTGATGGTATTTCTGCAAAAGACAGGATTAGTTTCATGCTGGCTTGCAGCATGATCAAGGGCAATGTAAGGATAGTAATTAAGTGAATTCTATTGCTTGCTGTCACAAGTGATAAATACAATGCATAATTAAATAAGTGGCATCTATAATGCCTGGAGGAAACAACTATTTAGTGCTTTCATTAGGACAGATTAATTTCTCTCAATTTTTTTTTCATGACATTCTCACGTTTCACATATCCGAAAATTATCAGCTTCATATTAGCTCCCGTGGCTGCTGTCTGCCCACTGGGAACACACCCAATGTGCATTGCCAGATGAGTACCACCCACCTTGTGAGTACAGAAGGATCTGCATCTCCAAAAGAACACAAGTGAAAACCTGGACCAGGTTCTCCAGGCCCAGCAGCTCGAAAACCTCCCGTAGTGGGTAGTCAGAGAGTGGCAGCTCATTGGGCCCAGGTCTCTGGCAAATGATGGGCTCGTAAACCCCATAAAACTTCAGTGACCTCCCTGGGGGCGGCAGGGGCACCTCGTAAAGGATGTTGTGGATGTAGCTCTCCAGGGGCAGAGGCGGTGGCTGCTGGGAGGTCACCGCCTTATAGAGCTGGACCAGGAACTTCTTGCAGGCTTGCATGAAGGGCAGAGGGGTGATGAGGCATATGGATTTGGAGACATACAGTGTATCTCTGCTGATGTCGTAGGAGTTGTACCGCTGGAGCTTGGCAAGGGAAGTGGCATCACCCTCATCGATACTGCTGGCCAGAGAGTCCATGCTGCACGAGGAAGAGGCACAGACACTACTGTATTGCTCTGCATTGTGCATCTGGTAAAGCGTTTGCATGGCTGTGCAGATCTGCTTGCTCGTGACCTCCTCATAGAATGTGAGCACAAACCCGTATGTACGAGAGCCATCTTCCCTAGTGATGATGAACGAATGGAGCTGAGGATCTCTGTTGTCTGCCTGTGTCCTGAAAGACAGCCCTTTGGGCATACACAGCTAAGAAAAAAGGAAAGAAATAGATACGGTTATCTAAGACAACTTTATTTTGTTACTCTTGCATTACAGGCACATTCTTTTTTTCCACTGTATCGTAATGAGCCATTTATTATTAAACAGCATCCCCCTGAAAAACAGCCCAATAACCAACAGCCTAAAACTGATACTACTTAAAAAGAGATAGGCATGACTGAAGAAAGGAAAACACCCTCCAAAATCACCCATCTATTAAGTCATTATGACTTATTTTCATTCCTTTATAAAGTTATTTTCCCTACTGAATAGCTTTTGTCTCATTTATTTAAGCATCATATAAAGACATCCAGTTTTGTTCTCATTTGTGTGTATTATTCCTACTATTCCTCTCTAAAATCAGAGAGTCAAGAGAGCATCTTATAAGACTGAATTAAAATTACAGAATTCTTGAAATTCACTGATCTCCCCTAATTTTCTTAAAAGAAAGCAAGAGCTGGCTGACAGCTATTACATTTACTTTCTTCCTTAAGTGCTACAAAATAGAGAACATTGGAAGAAGGATGGGGAGGGGTGGGAAACCACCCAAAAATCTGTAAAAGCCTAGTTTTAGATCTGTCACTCAGCAAAATCTTTTGCAGTTATTTGACTACCCTAGGTGTTTCTCTGTAACATAGCCCTAGTGACAGGCATCTCAACACGTTTTTCCAGGCATTCTTCAGGAATTCTATCAGCCATCTAATACAAAATAACCCAACAACCAGTAAAACATGTTTGAATGTGCATCAGCATGAAGCTCCTTACTTTTTAGATAAATCAGTATGTTTATAATGGAGGAACTAAAACTTCCCTTGTACCTTCTGTCTGAAGAAATAAAAGGAAAGAAGACAGGGAGACCCTTCAAAGTGCTCCTCCTCTTTCAAAAGGCAACATCAGAAAACAACTTTCCCAAGAGATGTGAACTTACACACAGCTGAGTGCATCCCCTAATGTATCACATAGATTAGGAGTAAATTCTTCAGAATTCTGCAGAAGAGGTCAAGAGAAATAATTATATATTTTCAGGATTTTCATCCTATCCTGAATTTCACTACTGCATGTTGCAGAGGCCACCTGACAGCTGCATGAAGCTGTTACCAGCCCAGCTGGGATTTAGGCAAGTGGTCCAGACTCCATTCGCAATATGCTGGCAATCCCCTAGGTTATCCTGGACAGCTCTTACGTATTTCTCTAAAGGGTAATGCATAGATAAATGAGTAGCCTGGAATTGGCAGAATAATTTATTCAATTGATGGGATTTGCTATCATAAATCATGAAACTGCAGTTTGAAACATTCTTGAACAACAGCTTCATTTTTATTCACAATGTTTATAGTTTATATTGAGGCATTAACAGCAGTGCCATGGTTAAGGCTTCTCCAGTAAAGTAGTAGTAAAAACTCCATGCTTCACACTTTATTAAATTTATTCTGACAACAAACATCTCTCAACCTAATTTTTTGGCAGGCTTGCTTAATAAAAAATTATGTCTAGAATGTGGGCATTCAGTGGCAGCTATAGGCTTATGAAATCCAATCAGGCCAAAATCATAAGTTCTATTCTCAACATTATCAAAGATTATATTTTTTTTTTTTCACTCTACAGGAAAATACTTGAATAAGCAAAAGATAAGCATCAAAGAAATTCAGACCAGCTGAGACAGTTTCAGAAGGCTGTATTAAACAAATCTCCTCCAAGCCTTAATTATTATTCCCCCATACTTTAAACACTGAGTGTACACACACAAAAGGACACCCATCTATTAAGTTTCAGCCACAGCCTGGCATATGCATAGTATTGACATTTTAAGATGCTGGCAGCAAAGCTTGGCACAGAGACTGCTGCTGTTGTTAGACCTACAAGACTACACAGGAAAAGGCAGAGAAAGAAGGTGGGAAGGGACCGCAGCAGGGCAGAATGACCAAGGCACTTAAGAAGCTAAGATCAAAAGGAAGGGCCTGTGCTCATTTTCTAGCAATATAGAAAGCTTCAAATTTGCAGTTAATGCATAAAAACTTTAATCTTAGTTCCTTGGACATCAATCACTTCTTATCCTGTCTGTGTTTGTCACATGCACCACAGGAGAGCGTTGGGGAAGAGTAGCTTGAGATGTGCCTGGGGGGGTGAAAGCTTTGCCTGCTGGTGATGCTGGCTGACTAATGCCAAGAAGGCACTCAGTCACCTTTATTTCATCTGTGTAAAAACACAGAAAATTATTCAAGATTCCTGATCAAAGGACAGGGTTTTGGTGTTCAAAGCACTTTATATTTAGACATATCTATCAGCAGAAAAATGTGGAATTAAATCATGCTTGTGATAAGGCGTGGTTTGTAGACGCAAAAGGAAGCTGCACAAAACCAGACAAAAAGGTATCAACTAATCCCTACCACACCTCTAGAAACAATGAGTAGGAAATAGCCTTTTTCTAAACGCAGAGGCAAGACACACACATGCTGCAATCCCTCCCTCCTTCCACCCATCATGAGCAGATATTTCTAAATAAAAGGTCCCCTCAGGACCACTGCCCACGAGTACCAGAGGATCATTAGATCCTCTATTTCACTTTTTAAGCCCCTGTGTATTTTTCATGTTCACAACATGCTGCAGCAGCAAGCTCCATGCTCAAATTGTGCCATGGGTGGGGGGGCGTGGAGAGATGCTTTTCTTTGTCTAAAGCCTGCTCTTCCAAATTACACTAGGTAATCTTGAATTCTTTTATTTCAGTATGTGACACGTTAAACGGACACTTCCTCAGACAGCACAAATGTAGGTAAAGATCTACATACCCTGATGTAGGCTAAAATAGGAGTTTTATTTCCTAAAAATTTCACTTTCCTCTCAACTGAGATCTTCAGTTCGGTACAACATGTTACTTGCAGAATGGCCACACAAGACAGTATGTGACATTATGCAGGGATAATTGCAAAAACCAGTGGGGGAAAGAAATACTGCCCTATTAAAAAGAACTCTGTACTGTGATATATACTTTGAAAGCAAAAGAAAACATGAACTTGTAGGCAGAGTGATTGCTTCGGACTTCAGGGGGTTATTTTTAAAGTGACAGGATGTTTTTGGGAGATAATTGAAATTCCTTAGGCATCCAGCAAAGCCTGAGCTCTCACAAGTTAACTTTCAAGGACTTACACATTTTATTCTCTGAGGAAAATTGCTTCTGGAAGCTCACATAAAGCAAACACATAGGCAGAACTAATACAGCAAGGCAAGATCAGAGAGGCCAATAATTGCCTCAAGGGATTCAGTGGAGGTGGATATTACTTTAAATGATGTTTCAGATCAAAACAATAAAGTTTTCCAAAAGATGATTTAAAAGGCCATTAAATACTGCTGCTGTTAGTATATTTTTTTTCCTCCAAGACACATTGCAAATGAAAGATGTATTCTTCAGCTATTTGATTCAGCTGAATGCAACTGAGTTCAATTATTCTATTTTAATAGATCTCTTGTTGGTTTTAGTATTCCATTTTTATCTGATAATATGATCGCAGCTCATGAATACTAGACATTTTCAACTGTAATGTGAGAAACAAATAATAAAGCAATTCCAGCTATTATACCTCGTGCTGCCATACTCCTGCTGCCCACCTCCCACCATTTCTCTGAACAGCCCCAGTTCAAAGGCAGACCTAAAAGGCATAAGCAGGCTTGGTATTACCATCTTAACTGTGCTGATAAAGCAGCGTTTGGAGTCCTTCATGCCTTCTGTATAAGCCAAGTGACCTGTGCAAATACCACACTGTCTCCACCAGTGCACACTTGAAAGCAAAGGACAGAAACAGCCAACTGTCAGCGAGCACAGGGCATGATCAGGTTCATCTCTGCCATTCTACACGTGTGCAGTGACACAGCATCAGTTCTCTGTGTCTCAGCTACTTCCATAGCTCCTAAGTTTTTACATTAAACATTTGGCATGATATTCTCCCCATGATTGCAGAGGAGTTCCAAATATATTTCTGCATTTGCAAAAGCCATTTTATTGTGGGTTTTATGTGTTTCCTGTCTCTCCATCTCCTGGGTGAGGGCCAGGTGGTTCTCTTGACTTCATACAAGCACCATACAACAAGGTTGGTTCTGTTTTGAAGTACCCAGTATGTAAGTCCTACCCTCCTCAAATGTGAAGCATACCTAAACTAGATTGAGGGGAAAGGGATTTGCTAATTTTCCAAGTTTGAGTTAGACTCAATACACATTTTTTAAACCAGGTGGAAATGGTAATATTCTTTAATGTTATTATTATAACAACTACTTACTTTTAGGTTATAAAACTAATAGCATTTACTGTCCTGGGAAGCTTACCAGTCATCTGTAGTCTTTGTCAGGACTTATTCTTAACAAGTGCTTTAGTGATTTTGGAAACATCCTTTGAATGTCAACTCTTCCACTGGATCATTGGTCTTTTAGTTGTCATTGCCTGCATATAAAACTCCAGAAATTGTTTCCTCCTCCCCTCCCTGGCCCCATTCACAGGATTTATCCACACAGACAAACTCACATCAAATTTAGCTGAAAGGTGTACAGAAGAGGCATTAGTGAAGAGGTGCCATTGAAAGTGACTATACAACAAAAGCTGTGGTTTAGGCAAGTTCCAGCTTCTGTGTAAAGATTCTTCTCTCCTCTGCAGCATCAAGGCTTTTTGTACTCAGAAATTACATACTGGTAGTACTACCTTAAAAATTTCTTGGTTCGCCTCCTACCCGCTTGTGGATGTGCATATTGGGTGACTACAGCCCTTCTCAACCAGTCTCTGAGCTGGTGGTTAGACTTGTTTCATCATGGAGTAGATTTAACTAGAACTAATGAGGGAAACAGAGTTTTACTTTTGTTGTGCCTAAAAGTCTTTTACATTTTCATGTTACCTCTTTCTCTAGGGCTTTTCAACCAGTGTGCCCAGTGGCTGATCTTAGTCCCAGCAGAAGTGCCTGTTCATCACTTCACAAGGGACAGTTGTCAACAACCCAGGAACCACGCAAGAGTTGACTTTGTCAGGAAACGGCTTGAGAAGAAAGTTTCTCTACCTACCATGTTGACGGCATCCTGGTCGAAGGGGTTCCATTCAATGTTTTGAGGATAATGGGCCAAAACTTTGGACTTGAAAGTTCTTCTTAAGGGACTCTGGTCAAAATTCTCTCCTGCAACAAATGAAGAAATAATGACTCGTGACAGCAGTGAAGCTTTAGAGAGACCTGGGCTGGGCAGCTTGCTTTCACTTTGTTCTTGGTTCCAGGATTTGTTTTGAGAAATCTGAAGGGCATTTTCACTCCGAAAAGATGTACTACTTTAAAGAGAGAAACAGAAGAGATGCACATTCAGCGTGATCTCCCTTCCTACAAAATCTTCCTACTGTTGCAATACAGCTTCCAGCTTAGCGATTATTGCATGCAAATTTATTGTTTAGAGGAAAAAATACTACTGGAGTTTTAGAGAAATAGATGCTGCAATCAACTGAATTCTCCACCTTCCACTACAGCTTGAATATCTAGAGATGAGCACTTTCCCTCAAGTTTGTTAGAAACTGTCTTATGGTCAATGAAAGGTGTGAGCACCTCTTGAATATTATAAATTATTCAAGGATTCATTATAGGCATTTTTAATATCACAGATCCTGTGTGAAGATTAAACATGATTTTTCTTCCTGTGTCAAATATCAAGGACAGACCTTTTCCACACAAAGAATCCAGCAAAGAGTAAGATTGAAATTAGACTTCAGGCAGAAATACATCTAGTTATCAGCGTACAAATAGAATATTTCACTCTCTGTTAACAGAGTTTCCACCACTGGACAGTCTGCAGTATGCAACACAGAAAACAAAATAACTTCCTAAAAATCAATTCACTGCATTACCATCTACTACACATTTTTCAAATACCAGGTTACTAATTTCAGGCTTCTTGCTCTAAGACCAAAGGTGGGTCTTTCCTGTTCAGTTCCTTTCTCACCTGAGAGAGATGATGGGATGAAAGCATTAAGTTCACTATGTTATATGTTTTTCACCAAACCTAGCTTTGCATGTGAAGGCTCCCTTTTGGACTTCTTAGTGTTACCTAGATACTTTAAAAAATACGTTACAGAAATAGGATTTTATTTCTTTTCTTTAAAAGAAAAAAAAAACATTCTTTCTCCTTCACTTAAAGTCAGATTTAATATTTCATTAATGTTTTTAATGAGAGGTGATTTGGGATGAAAAAGAAATTCAATCACTTTGCAAGCTCTAAGGCAATCTGCCATCCTGCAGAAAAGTTAAACTGCAAGTCACTAACCTCACTGAACCCTCTCTGAAGGCAACCTGGACTGCATGAGTCTAACTTGTGCTTGCTGAGTTACATATGACAATTCCATGTTTGTGCAGCTATCCTCCTCCAAGCAATGTTGCAAAATTCATAGGTCAGCAGTGACCTGAAGGTTTCTGAGGCCACAGCCATTTGACACGTGGCCTTTGCTCCTTGTGCAGGCAGGCCACACAATCATCTGGCTCAGAGTGAATTAATCCAATTAAATTTGTGTACAAACTGATACGGGAAGGCAGAGCTTCTCTGCCTTTGCTTGGTAGAGCTATGGGTCTGCAAATAATTGTGGGGTACACAAGATAATGGAGAAAAACATAGGGATAAATCACAATGTAAAAATTATCCAGGCCAAGTTTTAGGGGTGTTGGAAACCATTTGCTATATGAAACCCTGCAAAAGTCAGACATTTCTTACACCAACACCAGCTGCCTACTTGGTTGGGAAGGGGAAGCAGAGACTCATGCCAGTGCTACCCTCCATGAAGATGCATGTAGGCTGGCAGAGGTTCCTTGAGACATGTGTTTAAAAGAGAATGGATTTAAAAATCTCTTCCTTCCCAAGATATCTTTGAGATTTTAAAGGTATGGGTATTTTTATACAATGGCTTATTCATGACAGAGGATTTAGACACATTGCAGCAGCTTTTTTTTTTTTTTTTGAAGCACTATGTCTGCCTGACTTGATTTTTGTGGGTAATCATGGGAGAGAAAACCAAATAAGTTTCTAAAAGGATATTTTGTGCTTGGGAGGAGAAAAAGTCTGAGACTGCAACACTGCAACCATAATTGCTGGGGCAGGAATAAATGGAAATGGTAATGTGAGGAACTCTGGCAGGGGAATCCAGCCTGCTTCTGGAATTGCTCCAGGCAAACCAGAAATCCAGCAAAAGTTTATGCATCATAGAAATAAGGAAAACTGAACGTATCAACTAAACTGGATCAAATTAAAAGACATGTTGGGGTCTAAGTGATTAGGTCATCACATCTGTCAAGTTGGACCAGACTTGCCACTAGTTGCTATGGCAGTCCAGAGCACAAGGTCTATGAAAATCCTCTACATGCTGGGTTACAAAGCTTACACTGATTTACACAAAAACAGATTGTCACTCTATTACAGAACACAGCAGTAGAATAAACTCCTATTTTGGTCCAGAAGTTCTTTGCAGAGGCATCAGAGATAAAGACAATGTCATCCACCGATTCCTGATGTTTTACATGATAAAAATCCCAACAAAGCCAGCAAAAATTCTGTCTCTGCGTATGGACTTAACCATACTTGGCAACATTTATAATTCTTAGTATCAAACAGTAATTAATGTGCTTGCATAATCAAATAAATATGCATGAGGTTATTTCCTAATTAGATCTTCAATCTTTCTTACATCTGACACACTTTACCATACAACTGTGAATTAACAGAAAGGCAGATATTAAATGCTGGATTTGTTTGGTTGCTTCTACTAAAAGTTCAAAAAGCTCTCCAGTGCTAACAGCAAGTGATTGCTGGAGTCCAGATTTCTGTAAAGCTTTCCTTTTCCATGAGAAAAAAATGTTACTATAACCTGATGGATGCTAATTGGGAATTTGTGAGGCTCAGAGGTACTCATTACCTCTTCAGTTCACCAGTGGAGCCCTTTGCAGGTCCTTTGGGGGCCAGTTTTCTAATCTACAGTAAACAGGTGTTGTAAGAATACCTTTTGCTTGAAAAACAGTCCACAGTGACGACAAACAATTAAATTTATTAATCACTTAGTATTAGCCCATAACCATAAATCAGAGTCCAGCAGCAAGGTGCATTAATCACATTTACTGTTTCTACTGCCTGTGCTCACTTACAGGCACCAAAGAAACTGGGGACACTGGACGCACTCGGGAGAGCTCCACTTATGGCACAGCTACAACACATGGCATCTCAAGAGATGTGGCTCTGTACTCTTAGATTGAGTGGGACATCACACTGCCCAGCTTTCACCTAAATAACTTCCACATGTGCCCCAAAGCAGAGCCCTGCATACCTGGTAGCTTTACCTAGCTCTGTTTTTGTAAACTTGAGGTGGAGCAGAGAAGGCAGGTGCCGTGCAGTGCCACAGGCTGACTTGCATTTACTCTGTCCTCTGGCATTACAGTGGCATGGGCAGATGCTCAAAGCATGTCAGACTGCTCGAAGGGATTTGGAAAGTAAATGTTGGGAAGCTTCTCCACAGGAAAATATTGTATCACCAGGCATGTAAGAACAGGGAAAGTCTTGCTTTGTTATTGAACATGCCATGCCCCAGTTTCCCCATAAACATCCCCCCATCTTGATGGGCAGCATCTGGAACCAGTGGAGAAGGCGGCATATTTGCCAATAAACAGTAGCAACAATGAAAAAATTAAGATTTCAATCAAATACATACATAGTCACTTAAATATCGGAGACGTTTTTGGAAATCCAGCTTTCCAAAACCAGCAGTTAACAATGTTCTAGTAGGCTGACAACATAGAGTCATCTTGTCCAGGAAAAATAATGGCACAAGTAGCTTACCTTGGCAGTCTCTGCTGGGTTTGTATTCTACTAGCATGGTGGATTTAAAAAATAATAAATTAAAGATAAAATACACACACATACAAAATACTATTTTCTCAATCAGTAATCACAAGATCAAAGAGAAGAGTCAGGAAACCACACTGGAGTGAATTAGCTATCATTAGCTGGAAAGGACACAACATCACACCCTCCACACACAGCTGCCCCCAGGAAGCCAGGCAGGGTAAAACTGTTAGAGGAGACTGTAATTTAGGAGAGAAGCAGTACAAGGGTACGACAGAAAGCAGCCCACGTCTCAGGGTGAAAAGTCATCGTTTGGCCAAACTAGCAGGAAACACCCCAAATCTCACAGAAACAAGATGAGAGATGTGGACTGTGACAGACAGCTCCACACCAACAAGCAGCTGGAGCTTGCTCCACAGGGAGCAAAACCTTCTTGGCAAACACTGGACAGAAGATACCTGATATTATCAACTCTTAGCAATTGAGAACTACCAAGGCCAATTCACACATGGCAATAAAATTTATTTAGCTGTTATTGTAGGCAAACTGTAAATTTCCATTAAATCTACCGTGTGCTTATTTAAGTGCTTGCTTGCTAGCTTCCAAAACAGGATTAGCAAGGCACATTAAAAATTAAGGAGGTATCAAATGTGAATGGAATCCATATTCTAAAATATTAATGGCTAGATAACAGTCCTATGAATACAGACAGAAAGGTTGTATTTGATGCATAGCACCTGTTCATGCAAACAGCACATCTCATAGGGCTAGCTGCCTATCAGCAGCAAATAAAATTTGGTTTTTAATAATTATTTTTGCTTTCAGGATATTAAAAAAATAAAAGCATTGAAGTCTTTTTAAAAATTGTGTAAAGAGCATCAGATTCAAGTTTCATTTCATTTGGATATTGCATCCTATGTAATGGTACTTTTAAACAACATGCACCGTCCCTTATAGAGAGCTTACATTTCTTAAAGAGATCTTTAGTTTCAAATTAAAAGCAAATGGTGATGGGTGACAGATAAAGAAAAACTGTGCTAATTTGATTTCGAAATGGAAAAAAAAAAATCTCAAAATTAAAAAATAAGTACCTTTTGTGTTTTGTATGATGGATAAAACCACTGGGGAAATGCAGGTCTTCAGTCATAGTGGCTTTCATATGAGTGATCACATTAAAAAAATTAGTCATCATAAGGTTAAAGCAGATCTGTTTTAATTAATTGCCACAGCTAGAGAGGCATACAAAAATATGTATCAAATAGGCAGAGGCATCCTCTACCCACACCCTCTGGTCCAGGGAATGAGAGCTATCTATCGCTCCTTCCAAGCGTTGGAACAAAGACAGGAATGCTTGTGACCACAGAAATAAAAATATCTTTTATTCCTTTAGAGAAATGTACTGGGAGTACAACTAGGCATGGTACTGTACCTCATGGTGACAACCTCTTTGATCATTATTTCTAATTAAAACTGTTCAGAACATCCAGCTCTAGCCTTTCCGTGCAGACAGAACTTGGTAAAGTGCTGGATAACAGCGTAATCCTGCACAAAGAATCAAGTGATGTACAATATGTGAGTGAGAAAACAACGTGTGGACAGGAGCAAGAGTGCTTGGCTGGGGACATTATATGAAAGGAAGGACTGGGACAGGGCATGCTAAAAAAGTTTTTATCCCAAAATTTTAAAATTCAAGTAATCTGTAAGGTGATACTGGCTTTTTTAGGGTTTGGAGGTGGTGAGCAGGGTCTAACCTACGTTTGCATGTCCACATGTAAAGATATTGACTGGTAACATTTAAGCAGAAAAGCATAGTGAGTTATGTACTCTATTAGTACATCTACACGGTTTAGCTTTTTTGGTATGTCTGTGTGGACTTCACTAATAATGCTATTTAAATCTAGACCAAAAACTTTCCTTCCTTGTGCCTGGAACCTTTTGGTCTTGGTAACAGAAATTGGTGGAGCTAGACTAAGCCCAGTTGGATTTCTTGGTAAGTATCCTCTAATATGGCCTCACACAAGATACTGTTCAGTCTTTACCAAGCAGCCTATTTGTATATCCACCAATATTCACACCTGACAAGACTAGTGGCATTTTGTCAGAGAGGGGAAACACATCTGCCAAGAGAGCTTCAAGAAAAAGACTAAAATTTATCAGATATTGATCAGATATTTAATCACATGTATCAGATATTTAAATTAGGTAAAAGAATTTAAAAGTTGAGGATTTTTTGTTTTGTTTTTAAAATCTGATCCTTAATTTGATTCAGGGGGAATTGGAAGACAGAAAATACAGAGAAACAGAGGGCCTAGTGATTGTTTTGTCCTTAATGCCTCTTTACCTGAGGTTTTGTCTGCAGTATCTGGGCTCCTGCCATGGAGTTCTCCTTCTAGCCATTTGTACAAGACTATACAACATAAGAAACAGAGATTAAAAAAAAAGAAAAGTATAAACAAAATTAAAAGATACACAAATGTACTGAGGAAGGAAAAAAATGTGAAGCAGACATTAAACACTCCCCCTTGCAATCTCTCTTCCCCTCACTTCAGCCAAAGGGTACCCATGTGATAAATAAAATCCTCCGAGACTGTATAACTATAAAGGTGTTGAATGCATTGACAGACGTTGTGGAAATACTTGTTCAAAATTAGTAACAAGATTAAATTCTCAGTACTTCAAACAGCATGCTGCTCTAGAGCTTCCCTATTATGAAAGGCTTCAGTTGATGTTGAACTAAACCCAAGAGATTTTCTTTAGTATAACACCATTGGCCACATTGTTACACCTTCAATGCTGTAATGCATGCTGCTTTTTTCTTCCAACTTGTTTGCTCATCTTGTGCAGAAAACCAAAAATGTTTTCACAGGTACCATAATATGCTACGCAAAGACATACGCAATCCTTCTCAAGTTAAATCTATTTTTATAAACCTGGAGCATATATTAAGGCCGCAACACCACTGACCTCTCTGGTCATTCAGTTTATAGGTGTAAATTTAGAGTATTTCCACCATGACCTCCTATTCAAGCTGTTAATCCAGGTGTCAATTCAGAAGACCCAGATTATTCCACCAGGGCTGTACTTTCTGGGAAGGCAGCCCTTGGCAGAGGGCACCAGAGTTCTTTCAATAAAGATTTTCAGATGCAAATTTGTATTTTAGGATAATTTTCTCATTTCTTTTAGGAGGCATCTGAAGATAATGCATATTCAAACCTGCAGGATGATGTTTTCCTTCCACTTCAGGTGTCTTAAGCTATTTCATTCTACTTTCAAGCTGTTTGAGCCAAATAGCTGCATAAATACTTAAATTAAAGGAAACAAACCAAACAATTGCCAAAACTGGAGACAGCACTTGCTAATGGCCTATACCCACAGTGCCTTTACAAGCCTCTCTGCCAGGCTGCCCTCACAGCTCTCCCCGAAAGTCCTTAACAACGTTATAATTCAAAGGGAATTTGGTGCCAAACTTCCACAGATTTGGCCACCGCTTCTGCAACAGAAAAAGCAAAAAGGAAAGACCTAACAACTCGTGAAGGGATGCCTATCCAGATGCGTCAGGACAGGTTCTGCTTTTGTACCCCCTTCAGTACTTCAACCACTCATCATCATCAGTCAGCTAGCTGAACAGTCACAGAAGTTATATAAACTCCTGTAGAAATGACAGATCATTGACAACAGTGAGATAAATACAGAGCTATGAACACTGCTGTACAGCCTAACTCTTTAAGCAAACAAAACATAATGCAATACAACTATTGCCACGAGCTAACTCCGCTTAGGAAAGGCCCAGTATTTCAAACGTCCTTTCAAAAAGGAGAATTGATCACCTAAGAGTTACTGTACCAGTTTAAATAAAGACAGAAAGGCTAAAAACTAACATAAGCAGTTTAGTTTAGTTTGCTATCATCCCTTCCTTCTAACCTTGATTAAAACACTTACTCTGCCTATACAGAGTAACATTATACAGCACTGACACTGTCAGCTTCTTAAAATAGCCCCAGTCCAAGCTGCCAACAGACCACAGACATCCCACTACATGAGCAAACAAGGATGAATTACACCATCCCTTTTACAAAGCATTGCATCACAATCTTGTCAAATCCAAAGTCATGGCTTAAATTATGACAATTCGGGTGATATTTTTTTTGCAGTGGTGTGGAAGAAGTTTAATGAACAGATACCAGAGGGATGGTGCCCCTATACAATTACCTCATGCGCTGTCCCCAAAGGAAACAGTAGGACAGGTATAAAACTGGGATAAATACTACTAAACACAGGGCATTATTTACACCTCACACCTTTGTTTTCTCTAGAAACCAAGATGTGTTGAATTCACTCAGGCTGTGGGTGCTGCCACTCTGACTCTGAAAGCACAGGATCCCAATCCACTGCTAGGCAGTATGAGACAGCATGCCCCAGACACACAGCTTGGTCTATCCTGTTTATATACAAGTGGCATATTTTCTTAGTACATTTTTATATTAAAATCTGCTGTTCATTTTGAATACCTGCTATGGAACAAATGAGCATTTGTACTACATTAAATCCTCATTTCTTTTATTTTATGAGTACACTTGGGAGAAGAAACAGAATTGGCTGCATCAGTCCCAGATGAGGAAAATAAGGTTGGAAGACACAGGAGATGTCTGTGAGACCATAATATAGGAAAAAAGAAACAAGTAGCTGAACTATGTGTTACAAGTTGTATTGGGTTTGTGTGGCAAACTTTTGGTAGCAGAGGGACAAGAGGGGTGGCTTCTGTGAGAGGCTGATAGAAGCTTCTCCCGTGTCCAACAGAGCCAATACCAGCTGGCTTCCAAGATGGACCTGCTGCTGATCAAAGTCAAGCCAATCAACAACAGGGCTAGTGCCTCTGGGATAACACAGTTAACAAGGGGAAAGAAAAAACCCCAAACATCTGGGAAATTGCAGCCTTGGATAACACCGCTAAGGGGAACAAAATCTACTGCAGAAGCAGAAGCAGAGAGAGCAGTGAGTGTCTAGAGGAAGGGGATAGATTCTTCTAGTGCTGCCCAATGACAGGACAAGGGGCAATGGGCACAAGCTAGAACACAGGAAGTTCCATCTCCATTTGAGAAAAAACTTATTGTGAGTGTGACTGAACACTAGCACAGGCTGCCCAGAGAGTTTGTGGAGTCTCTTTCTCTGCAGACATTCAAGACCCGTCTAGATGCTGTCCTGTGCAATCTGCTCTAGGGTAATCCTGCTATAGCAGAGGGGTTGGACTAGTTTATCTCCAGAGGTCCCTTCCAAACCCTACAAATCTGTAAATCTGTAATAGAGAAACTTAAGCAATAATTATAAGTTGATTTTAATTTGTTTCATACATACTTATTCTTAAATTGCCTGCTAACCTTTTTGTTAGTTACACAGCAAATGAGTAATGTATACAACTGTATGAAACTGAAGGGTTTGAAATCCATCTCTCAGTTCCTAGAAAAACATTACCAATGACAGAGTGAAAAACGTTCAAGCCAGAGCAAGACACTAGCTCCTACCTAAAGCCCATCCAGCCAGGGGATCCCTGGCTTTGGAGCAACAGGCACCTGATTGCAGGCTTCGGCTGAATCACCAAGGGAGAAAAAACATTTTAGCTGCCATCACATCCTCCATGAAGTTTGGACAGCTTCCCAGTCAGTGCAACACGTGTTCCCCACTCCTTGTTTCACATGTTCACCTCCCTTCAAGGGCTGAACCCAAAATGAGGTATCCAGTTGTGCCTTTTCCACAGGACACCTTTCATGCTTGCATTTTCTACTCTTGACCAGGGGCAGGATCTAGTTCAAATGTCATAGAATCATAGGGGTTGGNCCCCACCCCCGGACAGCCTGTCCCAGGGCTCTGTCACCCCCACTGTGAAAAAGTTCCTCCCCATGTTGGTGCGGAACTTCCTGTGCTCCAGCCTGAAGCCACTGCCCTTTGTCCTGTCCCCACAGACCACTGAAAAGAGGCTGGCTACTTTCCCTTGCATTCCATACTTAAGATATTTATAGACATTAATAAGGTCCCCCCTTAGTCCTCTTTTCTCTAGGCTGAACAGAAATGTCCTCCAATTTCTGTGTAACAACATGACGCCAAATTCTCAGACTGGTTTTGGAAACACACCCACAAATATTTTAAATTCAAATCAATCTTAAAGCAGGTTTTCTCCTTTACTCCACAGGGACAGAGTTAGTACAAGAGTCATCTCTCAAGATCTGCTTTGTTACAGTTGTTTTTCCTGGAGATGAGATACAGAGAAAAAAAAATCCAAATGCAAAATCCACAAACATAATTTGTCATCCTAAAAATCCCTGTACCATTAATGTTCAGGTTTGTGTACAAGAATGCAAGAAAAAAAGGGGAATTTTACAGTTAATTTTTCTTTGGGGCTTTTTTAATACACAAACAAGCTTTATTTTAATTCTCCGGGGGATTTTTTTGTGTGGATTTTTTTTTAATTGCAGTGCATTCTGTTATCTTTTAAATCAGGCTGTATTAACATAGATAAAAAAAAATCTACAAAGTACATAATATCACACACCAATATTAGTCCCCCTTGACTTACTCTGATGGTTAAGTTTCAGAGTTTTGTTTCTTAAAAGCAGTTTCACAAAAGCTGTGTTTACACAACAGCAAAGTGTGAATAAATTGACTGATAACACCTTCTGCCACTGTAATTAAGTTCGGTTTGCAAACCAGTATAACAAAAGAGAGAAGCTTAATTTGGCCTGGACCATTTTCAACACTGATCAACTTTGACATAAACAGAGCACCAAGATGGCAGAGCCGCTCCAATAGTCAGCTGTTGTCTGATTTGGGATTTTAGTTTCTGGAGACTTTTTTTTTTAACCCATTACACACAAGCTTGAAACCTTGATCCCCACTGTTAGGCTGGGCAATAGACTTTTCTGGTTTAAAGGAAGCCCTTGCTTTCTCTTGTCCTCAAGAGCTGTCTCTTGATGTGCTGAGCCACGAGGAGGACCTAAAGGACTCATGGATAGCTTTCAACTGCAAAACCTGGTCTTCAACATCCATCAGGACACTCCTGAAGGAAGCTATTCCCAATTTCTGAAGAAGATTTTTCTTCTTCAAATACCACAACCCACAACCCAACAGTGGCAGTCAGACTAGCAGGTTAAAACACCCTGGGCAGGAACAGCCTCTTCACACTGCTGAGAGAAGGAGCTCTAACACAACTGGTTTTAATCAATGGGGCAAGAGGTGGATTTACAGAGGGTGGACCTAGAATTAACTTCTCACTATACTCAGTTACTTTTTTTTGCATGCCATTTACAAGCAAAGGGTTACAGCAAGGCTACCTTCACCTGTCAAAGGCTGCTAAGCCCTACAAACACGTCATACGTGGTGTTGATGGGAAGGGGGTCCAGCAATAAAAAAGCTTCGCTTCTGGTAGTCAGGAAACCTTTTCCATCAGCACGAAGTAGAAACACTCCCTTGTATGGCACAAACTGGTTTTGTTTAGGGGTTTTTGAAAAACTGCTGTTTAAGCTGCTGCCAACAAATATCTGTCTTTATGACAGTCTTCAAAAGCTGTTCCTCTGCCCATTTTCAATAACTGAATCCTTTAAGAAAGCAAACACTTTCTACACACTGAAAAGTCACAAGCACCATCAAGGCAAGGCTTGATGTTACCAGAGCTCCCAGATGTGAGCAGAAACAAAGGTTCAGGCAGATGAGCCCACACAGCCCTATCAGTCCTTAGAGCTGATACTTCCACTTAAGAGTGACCAGAGAAACCATTTCAGTTTAGAGAATGCACTCACAGTTGCTTGAACCCAGCCAAACTATAATAACTGGGCTTCCACTGCAGGCAAACCTGCAACTGAAGGAACAAGACATTTAACCCGCTGGAAGATGCCGTTCTCATTAGCTCTTGAAAACACAACAATGAAGTTCTGTCAAGTAAAAACATTAGAATATTGCTAAGAGGGAACAATATCATCATACCATTCTTGTAACTCCTCGGTTAAAATACCTTTTACACTGTAATCATGCTTGCAAGAACCTACATCTTGGTCAACATCACCTGCAACTCTAGAAACTGAAGATCAGGCTGCTGCCAGTGAGTTTACACAAAGGATCATTAAGTAGCACAGGACTTATACATCTAAGCCGCTGCTGTAGTTTTGCGTGGCCAGGTTCTGGTAGAGAAGGGAGGGGGGTGGGGTGCAGGGGTGACTGCAAGAAGCAGTCAGAAGCTCTCTGCAGGCCTAACACCAGCCAACTCAAGGCTAGACTCATTGTTGACCAAGGCCGAGCGAATCAGCAGTGGTCACAGTTCCTTTGGGAATCATGTTTAAGACGAAAAAAAGCCACAAGCAGCTGCTTTGTGCCTTAAGAGAAGGGAGAGAGAAGGAGGAGAGGGGGATGAAGCGCTCCAGGTGCTGGAGAGTCCTCCTGCAGTCCATGGAGAAGACCATGGTGAAGCAGGCTGTCCCCCTGCAGCCCATGGATGATGACAGGGAGCAGAGATACCATCTACAGCCCAGGGAGGACCCCACGCCAGAGTGGGTGGAGACACCTGAAGGATGTTGTGACCCTGTGGGAAGCCCACATTGGATCAAGCTCCTGGCAGCAAAACCTCAGCCCGTGGAGAGACTAACCCACACTGGAGCGGGTTTGCCGGGGAACTTGTGACTCCGTGGGGGACCAAGCTGCAGCAGTCTGGGCCTGAAAGTCAGCACTGCAATGTAAGGGAGCAATGCTGAGACAGCTGATGAGAAGCTGAAGCCCTATGGGAAAGGACTCCCGTTGGAGAAGTTCATGGAGGACTGTCTCCCGTGGGTGGGACCCCATGCTGGAGCAGGGGAAGGATGTGAGGAATACTTCCACCACAGCCAAGGAGGAAAAGAACTCATGATGAACTGTCCGAAACCCCATTCCCCCACTCCCTGCCCTCCTTGTGCTACAATGGGAGGGAAGAAGGGAGCGAAATCATGACTAAAGTGAAGTCTGCTCAGAGGGGAGGGGGTGGGAGGCGGTGCTTTAAGATCTGGTTGCGCTTCTCATTACCTGGCTCTGGTTTCACTTGGTGTGCAGTGCAGTTTAATCAATTAAGTGTTTTCTGTCCTTTATTCTGTGTTGAGTCTGTTTTGTCCATGACACTAATTGCAGAATGATCTCTCCCTGCCCTTATCTCGACTCCTGGACCTCTCTATATAATTTCTCCCCTGTCCAGCTTGAAAGTTGAGTGATAGAGCAGCTGTGTGGTGCTCAGCTCTCAGCTGGGGGCAAAACCACAACAGCTGCGTGAAAAATATTCTCTATACTTAAGTAAACCAGGACTAGTTAGATATAGTTTTAGGGTTTTTTCAATGGAGCAGAGCTCTATGTATATTTCAGGCAAAGCACAGCCAACCATACTTACACTTTACCACTGCTGACCATTTTGTGGCCAACTTCCAAGTCTACAGAAAATACAGAAAGGTGAATTCAGGACTCACTCCCCATGCCACAGTAAAATGACAGGATTCAAATCCAAAGGCATGGACCAATACTAATGTCTGTATCCAAACTAGACCTAGATAGAAAACTTAAAGCACAGCAGCATTTCTACTGTGCCTCTAGATTTGGTTCAGACCCCTAAAAAGGAGAGACCAGGACTTTTACTTTCTTTGATGCCTTGAGGAAAATTAGGTGCCAAAGCATGTCTGTAAAGGTGGGTCTTCTTTGAGAAGGCCACTGTGGTGGTTTGACCCTGGCTGGAGGCCAGATGCCCATCAAAGTCACTCTATTGCCAACAGCAGGGACAGAAATCTAAATAATCCTAAAATTACCTGGCATTTAAGAAAGTATTTCCTCTTTACCAATAATCCACTAATCTTCTAGTGCCTGAATCCAAGGTTGATCAGCATGCTAAAAATACATAGGTAGAAGGCATATAATTGCAGTTCTGTTTTGAAATAAGCACAAGTTATCACCAACTATGGAGAGGCTAATTCCAAACAAAATCATTTGGAGCTAGCCCAAGCAGACACAAGAGCCCTTCCAGCCATTACACCCATCCCATGCAAAACCAACAGGAGGTACAATATGATATTTTACACTTCCCTTTCACATAAAGGGGAATTTTGTGGAGTTAAATATAATAATCTTCATGTAATAGAGCAAGCTATACCATGTTGTTTTGGAGACCTCAGTAACTGAGCATACGTTAGAAATGGACTATTTCATACTGAGCAGAGCAAGACTGGATTAGGCACAGACCATACTACAGCTGAACACTCTTTAGTACCTCTGGTTTCTGAGTGTACTAAGGTCTGGGAGGTCTAATAAATACAGGGAAGTGCATGCAGAAGGAAAACAGAATTGACAAAATGCATGGGTATAGTAACACGACTCTGAAAAATGATGGCATCTCTGTGTGACAGCTAAATCTGAGCATCTGATTACTAAAAACTAGAGCATAATCTTTTTGCATAAAGAAAAAAGTTGTTATTTCTTTAAATCAAGACCAGAAAGAGTTGTTTATGGTGCATAAGGATGGGTTTCAATAGTCCCCACTCACATTCCCTGTAAAACATAAGCCTACCAACTAAAGAGCATTATTCTATGTAAGAGAAAGCATACATATAATGTATTCACAACAACACGTTCCCTCTCTCCCAAAGCAAAAGCACTGGCAGGAACACTCCATTACAGGTTCAAAAGCTGTCACCTGCACCTAGGGCTCTTCTCAGCTCCACAAAATGACCCAAGCAACAATAGGGATGGCCCTCAAACCTGGACACCAGCTGGCTCATAATTCCTCACAGCATGGTAGAAGTATTAGGATTTCCCGCATCACTCCCACAGGATTACAATTCCCATCTCAAATCAGACAGGATACACACATGCCAGCTTAAAGAGACGCAGGAATTTGCATATCTCTTGAGGGTTTGACAGGTTTCTGGTGATTTATTCTGCAATGTGCAAATACACCAGGAGCATCTCTCCTTGATGCAAAGGTTAACAGGTCTATGTGCACTGGATTAAATATTTACATTGAGGAAGCAAATTTTTTTTTCATACTTATATAGGAAACACACACAAGAGGAAAGACCCAAACTAAATATTTGCGATAGCAAATGATGCAGATCTCAGCAATTACATAGCTGTGTAACTATAAGCTAAGCAGAGGGTAGCTGTGCACAAGTATTCTGGATATTTGCTTAATTAAAGCCTACCGTTTTATTATCAGGCTAAAAAAAACCCCAACCTTCTCATGAAGGACTGTGAGATGATTCACTACTATTAGGTTACCGCAGATGATAACGAATATTTCAAGGGCTTCACACATATACAGGGAATGAGTCCAATGGGGCTGGTCTCCAAGTTATCACAATAACAGGCAGTGCATGTGGTGAACAGAATTCCCCTTTGAAATCAAAGGGAATATGCATGTACACCAGTTTAAAGGAATCTGAGCACTTGCACAGATCCTACAGTTGCAAATTCAAGGACCATGAAGGAATTACAAAACATTCAAACTTATAGTGAAGCTTATTTGCAAGCCAAAATAACAAAGCTTCAAAAATACACCCATCCTGGCTCTTTAGAAGACTGCTTGTTAAAGTAGGAGTCCACCCTGTGCTCTGAATTCAGCAAAGTTTATTCTCTGATTATACCTATATGACAGACTGAATGTGATTTATTTTAATACAGAAATACAAAATTTCAACCTGAACCTCTATTTTGTGGCTTCAGAGTATAAATTTATAAACAGCCTAAGAAAACAGATATTTTAAGTCAGCTACAAAATCAGTGCAGTACCAGTTCTGATGGTGCTTTTGGTTACCATTTCCCCAATTAATCCTTTCCCAAAGGAATATCCTTTTGCTACCTATCCCAAAGCTCTGAATACTCTGGAGTGTTTATCCAGACATCGCCCTCACCTTTCCTGCTCCCTTTCTTACACCTGTGCTTTCCACAAAGCTGTTTTAGGCAGCAGGTTAGCACTGAGCCTCATTTCATTCAGATCAGAAACACTTTCCACTTTGTAATGAGGGTAAAGGATGTCCTTGCAATGATCCTGCAAGGGCACTATCACCTTCCCACCTCTCCACTGCTTCTTCCATGCCTAAAGATTAGACTATGGTTTTTGACGGAACTTACAGGGTTGATCTTGCTGATTATAATGGCAGCAAAATCTGAGTCACTGTACAGGGTACAGCTCGTTCTCCAGTATAGTTCAAAGTGTGGTTGCCCTACCCAAATGATAATGCACAGGCTCACATGACTCTGCAACAGCCATCCAGGTGGACTCTCTGACAGAGGTTTGTGCTTTCTTAGGCAAACACCACTATTGCCTCGTCTCCCTGAATTGTCAGGGCATGTTGAAGCAGCCATGCAATCAACATTGTCTAAAATAACTTATGTTTCCTAAGCCATTTTAGTTTCTGCTTTGAAAATGCACTTAATCACAACCTCGTGTCAACCTGTAGAAGCAAAAGCTTATTTTAATACATGTTCCGCCCTGACAGAAGGTCAGTTTTTCCCTTTCCCTAACCTTTCTTTTGCTTAATAGTTTGAAAATTGGGCTCTTTCAAGAAAGATTGTATCCTATGTGGCCGTAGTTCAGTAAGCAAGTTACAGTAGGAATGTATTCCAGTCACAAAACAGCACAAAGCTTTGCAAAGGTCCTCAACAAAAAACTTCTGCAGTGGCTTCTAAGAACAATCTACACCTGTAACTAGCAGAAAAAAAAAAGGGGGGGAGGGCGGGGAGCAGAAAATTGCCCAAGTTCCTCTGCAGCTTTACCCTCAGTGGCTACCACAGAAAAAAGCTCCAGTGAATTATTTCTTAACATCAAGCTCCACAAAGCCACAGCCACCCAGCAGCAATGCTTTGGGCACTGCCAGCTCCTCCTCGTAAGTCTCCTTATTCCTAGCCCTGCATCCAAGCTTTTGGTTAACCAGCTCAAGCATTTCGAAAGGGGAACACACTGGTGAGCTAAGCCAGCTAGGGATACCTGGGGGACGGATGCAAGGGTGGAGAGGGGAAAGCATCCCACCCCTCAGCTGTATTCATCTTTCATCACATCTGTACAAAACCTGTAGGGAGAGTTGGAAATAGTAGGTGAAGAAGAGCTGGAGGAACAAGGACTGCACATACTGGCATTACTACCTAGAACAATGGACTACCTTCCAATTCAAGCAAACCCCACAATGCCTCAAAAACCAAATAAAACCTGAGCTGTACGTCTACAAAATTAATTTCTAAGCACCAGCCCGTCTAGTTAACTGAGAGCACGTGAAAGCTGGGCAATGTAACAGTCATGCACTACAGCAAGAAGCATAACCATGTATGTGCACAGTTTTTGGTTTGGTTTTTTTTAATGATATAATTTTAAGCAGAAGAAAAGGTTTTTACTACAGCTTATTTCCCCAGTACTATTCAGAAAGCACAACTCCCAAATCAGATCATGAATTTGAAAGTTGCTGCGCCTCTGGACATTTCAAATCTAAGCCATCTCTTTCTTTAAACCCCTCATCTATGTGAGCTGCACACATACAAAACTGGAAACCCACACATGGTCCTTAAGATGGAGAAAGGACCTGCAGCAGGTCAAATTTTCCTGAAGAGCCCTTCCCAAAGGTGAAGATGAGTAGCTATTTCCTTGACAACCAGAGCATCTCTGTGTTTCTCACAGAATGCCCTGAGGCATAAGAGTCAGCAATACACTGCAGGCTGCTTTGGTTCCTCCAGGACCAGCTCGGGAGCTGCTGCAGGGTAACCTGTACCCTGACAAAGGGGGTTTCCCACAGGGACATCAATGCAGACAGGCTCAACAGGATTTCAGCCTTGTTTCATCTACCACTTCCTTTAAACATCAACTCTGTCAAGGTGCTTCTCTGGTCTATAAGGTAGACCTTTTCCTGTCTTAAAAATGCTACTGTTGTTTCCTCTCCCATCTTCTCACAATTTCAAAAAGGTCACCAAATGCAAAAAGTCCCCTTTTAATAGACTATCATGACATCTGGAGCTTTGTACAAGCAGGAAAAAGAAGAGAGAAAACCAAACCCCCGCAAAACTAAGAAGAGATTCATATAAGATCACGTATGCAAGCTCTGTAAGAGCATTAGAAATCAAGAAACTGAGATCTGGACAGGAGGGGAGCCCTGGATGTAATGATCAAGTAGGAGAGCACGCGTGAGCAGGTAGGACCTCAGACCACAGCACTAGCCATCACAGGGAGCATCAAATCCCTTCCACATTTGTCAGAGACAAGGGATCTGTTCAAACAGATTTGCAGAAACAATCTCATTGCTTTCTCCTGAAACATGGTTTGTCACCAAGGTAGGACTGAAATCATTCCAGCATCCCTTTAGCTACCATCTGCGCTCCCAGAGGGAGGTAGCTCAAACTTGTCAAATGCCTTGAATTAAAAAAAACCCACCTCTTGCATTAGAAATGGCAAGAGGTGGCAATTTCAGGGTAACAGCCTGAAGCCACTGGCTGTCAGCAGAGCACACTGCATATGATTATGCATGAAAAATAGACCCCTAGAATCCAACTGTGACACTGCATTTGGGAAAGCCTCTTTTGAAGATCCAGAAACTAACAGAGAGACTATGAAAAAGCACTAATTTGTTTAGAAAAAGATACCAATCTTTAAGGATAAAGACAAAAGGGCATTTGGGTTCCAGAAAATTTAGGTTCTGTTACTGCCCCTCCCTCTATTAAACAGCTATTTTCAATCACTTTTTTGGGGGAAAGAATGAGACATCACATCATTAGCATGATGTAAGAAGTTGCTAGAAGATGACTATGGAAAAGGAAAAAGAGAAACTTAAGAGGAGGTATGTTCTGCACGCCATGGTCCACTTTGCCCTGCAGTGTGGGAAGCAAGAGCCACAAGGGACCAGATCCTCCACAGCCCTACTTGTCTGCCCTACCTGCCTGCAGTGCAGGCAGAGCTCCCATACCAGCCAAGTTTCTCTCACCCAGGACTGGCGAAAACACCACCACCAAAAAAAGCAACCAAACAAAAAATGATCAGAGATACCAGAGCGGGAGAGGTTCACATATATTTTCCACACAGACATGTAGGGACCAAACACTTCAGTGTATATTCAAGGATGTGCATAGGAGGCTCCTTTGAAAGCCCACCCATTTCTGTTAGTACCTAGCTGGAAACAAAGTTTTCAGAAAATTAGCTGAGGGTTTTTGTTTGTTTGGATTTTTTAAAAAAACTTTTCAGTCCCACTTAAGAGTACCCCCCAAACCATTTCACCACTCTTCAGGAAAGCAGTGTTTCAGAAAGCACTGATGGTAGCTGATACTCTTCTGCTTAATAACCTCACACCCATCAAATGCTCTACACCAGCAGACACTGCCTGATGAGACCTTGGCAGACAGGGCATTCAGGATTTACAAAAGCTTTGGTAGCCCCGTACTGTATCTCCTCACTCCCACACACCCAAAGCAGCCAGAGTCTCGCCAAGGTGCCCACAGCAGTGCTCTCATGTATGAGTAAGCACAAGGCAAGGCTGGGGACTTTGGTCCCTTCTTCACCATCACCCACCAATGACAGCACTCAGAAAGCTGCTCTGTGCCTGGTTCTCTCTTCACTCATCTCAGACAGGTTTGTTGCTAATAAATTTTTCCTTAAGAAGGAAGATTTTCTTACACTGTGTAGCTTACAGTTAACTGGGTCACCTTAGACCAGAAGGTTTGCTTGCTCCCCCTAAATGAGCTTCCAAAACAATGGCAACATGCTTAACAAGTGGCAGGGGGGCAGTTCAGAAGTTCATGTGAGCTTAGTTTTGCTCTAGGCAGGTGCAGATTTACCTAGAGGTTTAGGAAGCCTAAAAGGCATTCAGAGCATGGCAGTGCACTGTGAATAATACAGGCGTGTATCAATCTTACGCGATTGAGCTGTTATAGCTACAGTCAGAGAAGGGATGACAGATGCTGAGCATGCACAAACAGACAGACCCCCTAACAGAGTTGGAGGGGAAGCTGGAGAATTTCAGGCATTGGATCATCTAAAACATGTACCTGTGAATGCAGGATGATCAGAGTAACCTAGCTGGGAAGGATGTCTGGAGGTCCAAGCCCCCATTCAAAGCAGGACAGAGTTCAAAGCTAAATCATGCTGCTCAGGATAGAGACAGAAATATTTTTTGAGTTGAAAAACTGTAAAGATAATTCAATAGCTGTATGAAGGACAGAGTAAAGAATGACATTAACATTTCAGCACCTTTGGAGCAATTTGGGATCTCTCTGCTTTCAGTACAAACCAGGCAGCACTCTTGAACCTGCATTGTAAATATCAGGCAGGAAGAGAGACACTGAGACACTGTGAAGCACTGGAGCTGTGGATCATCCCTTGCCAGGCCTCAGGTCTTCTCTCTGAAATATTTCCACTTCCCAGTCTTCCAATTGTTTAGTACTAACACATCTATTACAGTAATAAAACTAGGAGCAGCATCACTATCATCATTCTTGGGCTGCAGATCATATACCAAACTTATTCATTGCCCCCTGCCTCACCTTTCCAGGAGAAGAAAGCCCAGCATGTTCAGAGGCACCACCTACATCTCCAGCTTTAGGGACACCAGACCTTGTCCTGGCTGTTGTATTTGTGGACATATACAGAAAATCATGCTGAATTCTCACTGCGAAACTACTTTTTTGGCAGCTGGCTAGGGACTTTCACAACAAGAAGGCCCAGGAAAAATACTCTCTATCGTTTGGGTGCCTTTTCTTGCACAGCTGCATCCCAGGGAGGAATTATGATAGTACCTCCCAAACAGCCTTGTTGTTGCTCTTGCCTTGCAGCCTGTTGCAGCCCTCCTGACATCGGTTTAATGCTGATTAGTCCCAACAAAATTCTGCCATAGGCTTCCTGCCAAGCAAGGGAATGAACAAAATTGGTTCGTGCACAGGCCAGATGACAGCTGCAGTTACTCCAGATCAAATCTGTCGACTAAGGACCCTTTTCTTGTTTACCAAGATGAGGCTAAATTAACCCAGCATGAGACATCAGGATAGAGAAAATCCTAAAAGCCAGTGATGCCAACCTGTCTCTGATGGTGCGAGATGCAACTTGGTCAGGTCCCTTCATCTGGGCTAAAACAAGCCATGGGGAAAGCATAAGCTTTGTGTAAAGTGAACCCCCTAGATCAAGTAAGAGCTAGAGTTTTAGAAAGAAAGGATGGGGGGGAGGGGGGAAAAGAAGGGACGATGACAAGCAGAATGCCCTAAAATTTTTTTCAGAGCAAGAGAGACAGACAGTGTATGTTTCACTTGGAGCGTATTTTTCCGAATTTCTTTTTCATCCAGCTCTAGGAAGAGAGAAGCCTCCATCCTCCATAAGCCCCCCATCCTTCAAGGCAGTGGCAGCCCTCATTCTTACTACTACTTTTTCCTCTTGGTCTGATTTTCTCTTAAGCTGAAAGACTGGAATCAATCTGCATTTATCCAGTTAACTTAAGATGGTTGTAGTGACGTATTGGGCAGTGCTATAAAACTTATCAAGAGTACAGGCATCTCCAGACTGCTGCCAAAGAAAAACTCATCATGCTTTCTGAAGTCATTCTGGTATATATGAACAGACAGTCTTTAGCTGAAAAGCCATTAAGACTGACAATATATTGTTTAGTCCACAGAATGCAATTAAAATTAAGATGCATCAAGATTGAGAGTAGCTTAGATGATTGCTGTTCTTGGTTTAGAGATGGGGAAATAGGGAAAGAAGGAAGAGTCAAGAAAGATTTAATCTGAAGATAAACAACCAAGGTTTTTTTTTAATAAGGTGCTTATATCTTCCTTATTCACCTGTTTCTCTAGTTCGGCTAAATCTGCATTACGTATAGGTACAGAATCTGCCTGAGTAGCAAGAGGTTAGGATAGGCAATTGCTTGTTGATGTAGTCTGAAGGGAGATTTCTGTCATCACTTAAGCAGACACTTCCCCTCCTGGGAGCACCTCAGGCTACTATGTTCCAGCTCTCCACATGTAAAAGAGACTCGCCAACCTCAGCTACAAAAGTTTCTAAAATTAGATGTCCTTATGAGCATGCCATCAGTAAGTACCTGTATAGCAGCATTAGCTATGATGCTTGTTTTTAAAATGCAGAGGGTATCCTGTTTGGATTCTTCCTCAGGAATGATTTATTGATTCGATCTGAAGCATCACCTCTGTTTGCAGAATGATGCACAGATCTCTTGACATGAATTACAGAATCCATCATCCTTCCAGAGGCAGCACACGCACAGAGGCCACACTTGTACGTGAACTGCCTTCACAAACTTGTCAGCAGCAAGGCTGCTATTATTCAGGCTCTTACAAAAGTGATTTAATGGAAAAGTAACACTGCTGAGCTGTCTGAAAAACTTTAAACCAATATCCAACCTACTATTTTTAAAAGACATCCTCCCTTCCACTCAGGCATGGCACCCAAGCTCTAAGACAACCACAGCACCTTGACTGAAAAGGTAGCGCCTTTCTCCACTTCATCAAGAACAAATAAAACACACACCTGAAGGACTTCGGCAGCTATCTTTGGCAATAAGCACAATCTTCCGATTATCTCTGTGTCTGCAGAAGAAGAAGGCATGTCATCCTTCATAGGCCAGAGTAGGGCTCTCAGTATCACAACAAAGTCCCTACAGCTATTAGCTGCTACTTCATCATCCCCACAAGCAACTACCAGCAAAATCCCGCCAAAAGAAGGAATTTCACTAAGCTGGCTAGTCTTAGCCTTAAATCTTGCCCACTATGAAAACAGAAGGAATTCACATGTCTCAATAGTTCTAGGTGTCTAGATGTAGACCAAATCAACTTTGCATCCAAAATTGGTTGGGGAACTCACTGCAGAATGACTTGGCCATGCAGAAACAATCTGAACACCCTTTCCTTCTCAGCCATTCAATAGACAGCTTTTACATACTGCGAAAATAAAAAGCCTGTCTTAGTGATGATGCTGAGAAGAAAAACGAAACTTTGTTAAAAGACAAATATAGAAGGGGAGGGGGAAGTACAAAATGGACTTTTATATGTCTATGCATTGACATGACAGTGTAACTAATTTTAAATGCAGAATTTATGCAATTAATAGCTTTACTGAACTTCCCCATTTTATCTCCAAGATCTATTGTGTTTACATAAAGATAATCATAACAAAGACTGAAGGAGATTTTAAGCACCTCAAGATGAACACCAATAAAACCACTAGCTTCTGGAACGGCAATTTCAGCTCCCTGAAAGTAGCAGACTAGGGAGAAAGGCCAATCTCTTAGTCAGCAATTGTCACTACATGGTTCAGTAAATGTACCATGGCAGAGTTATTTACTGCACCAGGGCTGGAAATTGACCTCCACTAAAAAGATTATTACAGCTGAAACTTAGCAGAAATCTCAGATCCAGCACAGGACAAGCAGCACATTCACAGTTCCATCACCCCTCAGAGAACGGGGAGGTGAAATGAGTTTCTGTTCATCACTTCCCTATGCTATTCCCTGTGACTAAGTTGTACAAGTTGTCCCAGTGACTTGACAACCATCACTGCTGGTCTCAAGTGAAACTTAATAGCATGCAAGGTGCACTGACCATGGTTACACCCCATAACAAAGTTTAAGGCTCATAGGAAAAACTCACATGATTTACCATCAGCCCTCTGGCATGTAAGGCTTAGCCAGGCACCATAGCAGCACATAGCTTGCTGGCTTCTGGGGAAATCAGGGGTCTTGGAGGAACATGAGGATCTCCAAAGCAGGGAAGGGCAGCCAGTTGTTTGGATGGCAGAAAGTAGTCCAAGAAATGATAGGTCCAGTTTTCCTTTCATCCCTGTTCACCTGTTTTTCTCAATTTTGCAACTATGTTGTCCACATTTCAATCTTGTGACTTTTGATGAAAAAAAATCCAACACTGACAAACTAAACCAAACTTCTATGTTTACCTGAAGCTCAATATGATCATGTCAAGTCAAGTGACAGACACAAGACATTGACTTTCTTCAGAGTTGATATCCCAGAAATGAGGGCACTGGTGCACCGTCACTGTGCCAAACCCTCTTAGCCTCTGGATATCCTGGGGAGAATGTGTGATGCTAAGGAGGTGGCCATTTGGGATGGTGCATGGCAGGATACAGACAGGGTGGGACCCTGGTAGCATCAGGATGGGAGTGAGAGCATCTCTGACTCCCACGAAGTCCCAGTCCAGTAGCCAGGCAGCATCCCCAGGTCAGAGCTGAGCCACTCACTCAAAGGGCAGAGTCCATCACCAAAAGCAGGTAATTAATCCAAAGCGTGACTGGAAACTATGTATATATTGCCACAGGTTGTGACTTTGCTGCTGTTTACTGCTGTTTCTACCCCCACTGGCCCAGGTATTACTGACACTTCACCAAGGAGACAGAAGTAAGGATTGCTCCAGTAGGCACCACATTATATAATACTGCTTGAAATTATTCAGCGCAGGAAGCAGACCTTTAATTCACAATTTGTAGCCCTGCCACTTTCCATTCAGTCCCTCTCAAACCACCTCTGTTACAGCTCTGTATTTTTTTACACTAATTTTTTCCTTGGTTTGATAACTCTTACAAACTGCATGCGACTTGAGTTGCAAGTGGTGTTATTGAAGAGAAAGAAGGCTTGCATTATGTGATTATGATCTGATTTTCTTTGGTCCTCTTTTACCATGATCTTCTATCTATTCTTTACAATGATCTAAGCAGCAAGGCAATCTCGCATATTCAGAGAGCAGCTGGAATAAATGTTCTTTTATTTTCACAAGTGTTATGCATATAGATGCCAAATTACCCTGGGTTTTTTTCAGTCCAAAAGCTGACTTCAGCCTGCTCACATGCCACAGGGCTTGATGATCTTTTCGCAAGGGCAGTGCTTTTAAACAGGAACCAGAACAAGCCCCAAGACACCAGTTCCCAAGCAGATAACATACCTTCCCACAGCTACCTTTCACCCTGCTCTCCAGTGGAAACCCTGTGTTCACCAGTGTTAGGTAAATAACAGAAGTGACATCTCAATCTGCTGCCAGAGGAATGGTAGGCAGAGGAAGGGGGTCTCTGGGAGAGGCAGCTCAAGGCAGACCCAAAGCAGGCTGGTGCTGCAGGACCACCACCCGGGAGAGATGGAGAGGGGCTGTCCACCTTCTCACTGATGTGGGAAGAGTCGAAAGGGACATGGAACAGTCCTATTGCTTACTGCCAAGTATCTTCTCCCTTACACCCCTCCAGTGGCTGTCTGGGCCCACCTGTGTCCGCTCCAGTCTCCAGGCAAGAGCAGCCAGGTGCCCTAATGTGTCTCATCAGGGAACTCAAGGGATGAGAACCTGGAGGCTGAAGCCGTGACCTGACATGCTCTTGTGCTAGCAAAAGTAGACAATGGTTAAGTGGGGAGATCTGTCTGCTCCAACTCAAAGGTGGGCACAAGGTGGATGACATCATAGGTCCCACCAGTGATACTGTGTGCACTTTCCCTCAGAGACAGAATGACAAGAAACACCACAAAATGCCCCAGCTAAGAGGAAAGGCTCATGCTTGTTCTCAGATGGTGAAAATCAATTATGCACAGGACAAATCCACAGGAGACCTGGGCTCCATTTGTTCCAGCTCTCAAGAAACTGATGGATGTTTGCTTTAAATATGTATTATTTCCCCACAACGGCAGTTAACATACCACTTACTACTCCCACCATGCGACAGGAAGGTGTATGTTGATACCAGTTCGTCATTTGCATGCAAGTCACCTACAGCTAACTCAGGAACCATCTCTTAGAATTGCACACAAAGAGCACTTTGCAATTTAAGTTAACTCAGGTATCGGGGTGGGGGAATAAATCCGTTTGCAAGCAGAACAAAAACNCATCTTTTGGCTACTGTTTTCCACCAGTAGCAGCCACTAATCCTCAGAAAGGTATGCTTCCACTTAAAGAGAAAATATTGCAAAGAAAATGAAAGAATAAATTGAAAGCATAAAGTTGCAATAATGATAGCAACTGTTACTAGAAGATTTTCTGTGCCCTTCTGGCTCCTATTTAGCAGGTTTCTGTTCCAGTGTAACCATAGGAACAGTGGTGAAGAGTCTCGTTTAGAAGCCTTCACTTCAGCTGGTAGGTTAAGTTATGAGACTGCAGTAGGCTTGAATATTAAAAACATTCAAACAGCTCTAAAAAAAAAAAGAGAGCTCAATTTGAAGGGGAACTGTATGACTGTATTGTAGAAGACAGACACTGTGTTGTAAACAGATGCAGTACCCTGCCAATAAATCAGCAAGGGGAAGCCTCACATGAGGCACCCTAGAACAAACAAACCCCACTGACAGAGGTTACTAAAAATCAGGCTCAATAAACAGGTTAAGAATACAAATTATGAATTGCTTGACACACTGTGCCGCTAAAACTGAAACCGTACGTTTCCTGTAGCTGTCATTTTGTTTAATGGACTGCAGCAAGAGCGTAAGAACAGTGACAGTCCTCAGTAATATAACTTCACCATAACACTCACCCAAACCAGTAAATTTTACATCCTACGTTTTACTTAATCCTTCAACGTATAAAATGATTCAGTTCTGGCTCATCGCCCTTCTTCAAGAAATACAAATAAACACATCAATTATCTTAAAAGAAATCCAATCACAGGAACAGAGCTAACCAAATACATAGCCTAAGTAGACTGGGAATGCTACAGAGAGCGAGTAAAATTAAAAAAATGATGAATCAAAAAGGTGTGCCTAGGTGCCCTGTACCTATGGACTTAGACCTTTCTCCTAAAGAACATTAAGATAGCCACTATCTGAAAGCATCCATATTCTTTTTCTTATTCTTTTTCTAATCATTACCATTTTGCTGGCTTGTTTATGATTTTCTATATACTGCTACTGCTCAGACAGGCTCTCCAGTCTGTCCCACCTGTATTCACTTTTAATTAACACTGAGGCTTTGATCCCAAAGGCCGCTGTCTGCTTTGCCTGTGTAGTAATCAGATTCAGAAATGCCTGGCACCCTGTGGGTCCCTGCAAAAGTACAGCTGATGTGGTAAGTAACATGGAAAAATCCTGGTGCTTTCATGCTCTGTGTAATGTTGGCCACCTTTACTTGCCTTAGAGCTACCCATCAGAGCTTCAGAATTACCATCTTTGTAGCATCAGAGAAACCAAATAAAGCATAGACTCATGTCATTTCACACCTAACCCAGAGCAGCCTCTGCTGATGGACTGTTGTCAAGAGGTGACTGCAGGTGGTTTACCAAAGGCATTATATTGGCTAGAAAGAAGGTACCACAAGCTGTTCTTGTAGTTTATTGTGGCTTTATTTCAAGAAAGAAATCAAAGTTTTCTATTTCCTGTGTCCTCGCTGTTCTAAGCGCCTGTGCAGCTCATTTGATTTACTTTGTGACAAGTGCCACAGAAGGATCTCAGACATCTCTGTTTCAGATTTTCCCATTTATTTTGACAAACAAGTCTCATTATTATTGCAAAGCCCTGTTCTTGTTTTATTTACAGATGGCAAATGACGCTACATTCAGAGCCACATAAATAATTTTCATGTTTAACATCTGTGAGTTAATTACGATATGAAAGTCTCTACAAGCTCCAGTACACTGCACGGTAGGCTAGTGATGCCTCAGAGATGGTTTCAGTCTGTTCTTTAAAAAGACACCTGGAGGATGGGGAGGATATGAGGAAAAGGAAGCAAGCAGCACCAGCTTTAACAGTTCAGGGAAACTGTTTCTTGTTTCACAGGCAAAAGGAGTTTTAAATTTCTGAAGAAAGATTTAAAGGAAGAAAGATTTATGTGCACTGATGCAAAAAATTACAATAGATGACAGACTTTCTCTAGGATCTGAGATCCCAAACTTGCAAAATAAAACTGTTAGAACACAGAAGAAATGAAGGGAAGAATAAAATACATGAAAAACCAACCTGAAACATACAACAGTGAAAAAATATTTAATTATCTCTTTTTGAAAGAAGGTTCCCATAGCTCTCTTACCAAAAGCTGGCTTACGAATTGTGGAGTTTTCCAAATATGTAGCCAGAGACTTCCTCTTTGGAGGATACTGCTCATTTCTGCCCTCCTCCTACTCTCTCCCACACACACACTACTGCAAGGCTACCAACAGTATGCTACCACTCAACATGACTGCATTCATAATTTACACCAAGACAGTGAGAGACACCTGCATCTGAAGAGACCAAGGCTCTTCACTGTTTTGGAATAATCATCACTGCAATTGGCTAGGAATATTTTAATTTTTAAAAAATGCTGAGAGAGTTGAGGTTGTTCAGCCTGGAGAAGAGAACGCTCAGGGGAGACCTTATAGCTGCCTTCCAGTACCTGAAAGGTATCTACAAGGAATCTGGGGAGTGTCTTTTTAGAAGGGCATGCAGTGATAGGATGAGAGGGAATGGTGTTAAATTGGAAGGGGGTAGATTTAGACAGTATATTAGGAAGAAATTCTTCACTACAAGGGTGGTGACACTCTGTTACCCAGGGAGATGGTGGCTGCCCCCTCCCTGGAGGTGTTCAAGGCCAGGTTGGATGAGGCCTTGAGCAGCCTGGTCTAGTGAGAGGTATCCCTGCCTATGGCAGGGGGGTTGGAATTTGATCATTAGGGTCCCTTCCAACCCTAACTATTCTCTGATTCTATGATTCTGAGCCTACATTAAGGATTCTGAGCCTACATTAAGGATTATACATTACTTCAAACGGTGCTATGCCACTGACAACACTTTAATAAAGGAAAAATGTTGTGCCTGGCTAAAAGCATGCAAAATAATCAGACAGGATCTGTAAGCTGACTATAACTCCATAGTTCCCTGGTGACACCACTCATCCGACTGGGATGAGCTCAATGTTGTCAGGTGAAATTACCAGACCAGTTCTCAGCTGGATAAAACATGGGAACAAATCCTAGACGTGTGGACAAGGGCTTCCTCAAGCTCATGCTGAATCTTGTCACTGTGTTACAGAACCAAAGCAGCTTTCATTGCATCTCAGAGATTTATGGGTCCCATTAAGGAGAAGGTGATGAACAATTGCTTTTTGCTTCCTGGGACAAACTGTTTTATGGGTACGAACCTAGTGACTTAAATCCATGCAGATTCCTCTAACTGACACTGCTGATGTCATCCTTTACTTTCTGATGCTTCCTCCCTACTGTTCTGGAGAAGGGCAAGGAAATCCTGTTTGCATGCATACTTCAGGATAATCTTTTCCTGCTTGAACTCACATATTGAACATCAAGTTCTAACATTTAATGAGGTGTCTAAACCATGCTTGTTAGAATTAAAGTTTAAAATCTTGTTTTAAAAACTTGTTAAGTTCTATATTAATATTTCACAATGTGCTGCATTACCTTGTGCCACACTGTGCCAAATAGTTTATGCAGCCTGCAAAAAGCTTTTTATTCAGCCAGGTACTGCAGTTCTCCTGAGACACATGGCAAAGCAGTGACCCATGTTGCGCCCTAGGAGAATGCACTCATTCATACATCCCCTTAGAGCTGCTACTAGCCTTGTAGTACAATCAAAAGTTTTGTCCTTGTAAACTGAAGCTATGGTAGGACCTTGGAATATGAACTACAACATAAAATTGAAAACATACATCAACTTACTTTTTATACCATAAGGATATTTAATCTTTTCATCAACGATGACTAGTCCAAGAGCAGCCACTCAGAAATCGCACAGCATCCAGTCCTACAGATGCCAGGTGCTCACAAAACTTTCAGAGGTTTCCCCCCACCCCCAATTTTCTTCCATTTGCGGTAGGCAACCACGATAAACAGTGGGACCTTAGCCTTTCCTTAAATAGCCAAAGTACTTAACATCCCCCCTTTGAGATGGGAGTTTTAGCAAGACAACCTTCTCCTTCCTTGACCCCACAGATACTGTGCATCAATTATCATCAGAAGACAAGGTTTTAGTATCACTTCTCCTCTTGAGGGAGAACTCATGGGTACAGCGTAGAAAGGAGGGGGGAGAAGGGAATGGAAGGGAAGAGTGTGCAGCCTGAGCACAGGGCTTGGGAGGGGAGCACCTCCCAAACTTCTTCTGTCAGCCTGTGACACTGTTTCCCGGGTGCTCACAGGTACAGATCTGCTGAACTCTCAGCCAAGCACAACATAAAGAGGCAAATTAAAATGGGCTTAGAAACACTCTTTTGCTCTTCCTCGAAGGATTCTGGGAGCTCTTCTGGGAATTTTCTAGAGGCAAGCCTAAACTTGAGGCCTACAAACAACTGCCTGTATACTTCATTGGCAGACCTGCAGTGAGCAAACATGCTGATAAATGAAGTCTTGCCATAGAAAGTTGCCTCCTATGGAGGACTGAGACTCTGTGGTGTGACATAATAGCTACATAACAAATGAACTGGATAAAATGAATACCAGAAAGAGCAAAGTATTGATGAAATAATTTGCAGGCAAATGAAATCCATATTGATGAATCGATTACTTTGTTTCAACTGTTATGCACTAAATAGCAGGGGAGTTTTGATTAATACAGTGATTACACAACTTCAATTTGCTTAATATTTTATTTCTTCATACTCTTGCCTCTGTTTGAAGGGCTGTGGCTTGGTAAGCATGAGTAACCATGCAGTAAGAGGCTGCTGTACCACTTGAGACAGGTTTCCAAAAGGGAAGGGTGCGCTGGCTCCTTTTCAGGGGCAATGCATGCCCTGCTGCTGCAGTTTCTTGGACTACTGGAGGGGCACAGCATCCTCCTGAGCTGGAGGAGTTTTTTTATATTGTGTAAATGAACAGTAAGCATATCCTTCAAAAGTGCCAGTTCTGCCTGCACTGGTACAGTCGTCAGAAAAGTCAATTTGGCAGTCTCAAGGAACTAATCCAAATAACTACATCCTACTCTCTCCTGCTTCAAAAAAAAAAAATCATGTCACAACAAGCTAGGACTCTCCCACAAAAAAAAGAAAGGCTAAACAACTTTCCAAAAAAAGGTTAAAAGTTGCAACAGAAACATAATACTGCAATGGGGATAAATTCCATTCCTCAAGCAAACTGAACAAGGTTATACAGGCATCATCTGAATTATTTCACAGGCTGTGGATGCTCATGAAGAGGAATAACTCTGGGTACATGGGAGGCAGCCAAACAAAAACTCCCTCTGATATCAGTAGAGGATGAAAAGCTGACTGGCCATTGTCCGTGTTCACCCATCACTGCACACTGGGGTCAGCAGAAGGATGCACGTGCATGCACACAAGGCTCCCTACTATTTCAGTATGTATATCAACCTTTCTGAACGGTAACCATGAAGGTGTGCCCCATTAGCAAGAGTTATTTTATAACACTGTCTAGGAATCATACTCCATAGTAACATGTACCAGCTACTAGACCAGATGGATAGTACATCTGACCAGGACAGGAATTGCCATATATGAGTTATCCGCCACTACTGGGTAATAAGACGCACCCTGAATCCACTTTGGCACTAGGTTGGCCCTTTGGTGATCTAGGCAGCCATAGATACACAGCACAGAACAGTGTTTGCAGTTCAAGCTATTTAATCAACACCTGGGATTGCCTGAATGAAACAACCTAGTTTTCAAATCAGCCTTTCAACTAAGTTTAACCCATTACTACAACATATGGAAAAAACTACAATTAGTCTTCTTACATAAAATTGAAAAGGAAACTACTTTTCTTTGGAGATGCAGCAATGTAAAACAGAAGGCAAAGAGAGTTGTAAGACCTCTTCCTACTAGACAGGTTAAGTATTGTGGAGAAAGACGAAGCTTGCAGAGCAGAACACTCTTCTGAAGGGTATCTACTTCTGCCAGAGCAAGTCCTCAGAGGTCTCTTCTACCACACTCCCTCTTGCATCAAAAAAAGCTTACAGGCCCTCAGATAGTCCTCTTTTTGTTGTTAATATTCCAATACAAGAATCAAAGATTGAAGAATAAGAAAACTTGTTTTGAAAATTGTTTTTGAAGGGAGGAATTGCAGCTATTGGGATGGATATAAGTCTGAAAACTGTCAAAATCTGTTCCATGATCCCACCCATGAGATTTTTAGCATGATTGTTCAGCTAAGTCTTTTTGTGCAGTTAAGTGCCACCAGGCAGGCCAGTCCCAATCATGTCACACATCTCCTTAAAATTTGTCATGAACAGTTGCCTGCTTTGCCAGTGCTGCAGTAACCATAACCACCTCACCAAAACAGCTAACTTGGTCCTCACTCACTGCTACAAGAGCAGGAAAGTTTTTACAGTCCTTTTCAGAAGCCACTCATCACCTTGCAAAACTATGTGGTACTGCCACTGTAGGGACAAAGACTACACACAGCACTGAAAAGCACTAGCTGGGCTGATGACACACTGCTTACTAGATTCAGAGGGAAAGAAAAAGATAGCTGTCAGCCATTAGTCACTTCTAAGACCATGGATCATTTTGGTAAACATGGATGCAACTGAGCTTGTTCTTTCACAGAAAAAAAAGCCCTGCCTTCTAGGTAAGCTTGCAGTAAATTACACTGCATCAGAGCTGCATCTCAAGAAAACATAAGTGCTGAACCAATTAAAAAAATTACTGCAGTTTGATCTGTCAGAGGTTTAACAGTAGTTATCTTGTAGTACAAATATATATATGGGGTAATCCCTATACGTCATCTATATCAACAAATCTTAGAAACATCAAAAGCACTCCCATATATGCCTTTTTACTTCTACCGCACAGATTCTGAAATACAGATTTTATACTCAGGGTTCTAAGGAAGTTAAGAACATTATCTTGCCTTGTAAAAACATGTGTACACACACAAAACCCCAACAAAAAAAACCCCAAAAGATTGATTGCTTGTTTCAGGTTTCCACAACTTTCTGTTAGTGAACTGAGGGACAGAGCGAGGGATCCAGGTGTCAAAATTTTACTATTAACATAAGTGAAAAGTTTGGAAAGATTTAAAGGATCACTCCTGGTGGAATAATAGGACTTGTGGAATAATAAGGCTCTTGAACAAGCATTAGAATCAGTTGTCACGTACCACGAAAAGGTTGACAAAGAGTTGTAAACCTGCAGAAACTCCATTTTCTAATAATCTGGGTTATTTGGGGTCCCTTCAGCTGTGATGGGAGGAACATGATCTGCACATGTATGTATACACACACACTTGCCTATTGATCTGGAGAACAAACAGGTACCACCACCCTCAGCCTCCCAGGCACTATGCATCTTTGCTTTAAGGAGTTTTACACCACTGTCAAAAATATTTGACTTTCAGCATCACCAATTTAGCACTCTTCTATCTGATAATCTTTTTTTCCCTTACAACCTGGAAAAAACTATCAGGTCTCTTATGGGTTTTGCCTGTTTCTTAGGCTACAGACTTCTCTTCCCCTATAAATTTTGGCAAGGTGTCCATTCCAAACAGCAGTCTACATTCCAGTTTTATTCTGCTTTTTAACCTCATGCTTTGTATATGGGCTATTTTAATGTGGTACAACAAACAAAAAACAAACCCAAAAGATAACCTTAAGTTAGAGAGAGACTTGTGTTCCTTGCTTCCTCCCCAAACACTACTGACTGCATTTAAAATAATTTCCTCTGGGTCTCACAGCACACATGATCTCCCTTAATCCAGAGCAGGAAGCTCACATGTCCACAGAGGAACACCCCTGCCCACAGATCAGCTACATCACTCTTCCCCTCACTGCATTAAATTCCTCCTATTTTTTTGGTCAGCACATCTTACTAATCAGTATTTTGGAAAGCACAAACAGAAAGCTCTCCTTCAAAGACTGGGAACACAAAGCCAGCAGAGAGCCTGCCTGTTTAAAGAAGGAAGTTCATGTCTTCTGTCTTGTTCTATTGTTTGAAATGTGGCTCACTTCTCAGAGGCATCTCAAATATATTCAAATATTATATTCAAACTTACCTGAACAACTTGAGGTCTCTGCCTTTTCACCTTAAAAACTTTGAAAAGTCAGCATTCACCCCTACGCAAAGCAAGATGCATTTTACAATGTTATTAAAACGACCTTCCTACTCAAGCTTGAGCTTGTGCCCTCCAATTTCCTTCTCCACCTCAATTTATCTTCCTCCAATTCAAATCCCTGTTACAGTAGATGAGGTTTATCAAGTTTATCAAAAGCAGCAGATCCTACATCCACAGCTCCTAATGAACTTAAATGGAAAGCATTCATTTGCATGATGCATTAATTTGCATGTTGCATTAAAGCAACAGCTAATTTGGTAGAATGTTGGTCCTTCACCATCCCACTAGGAAGCCACTTAGCACTGAACAGCTTCAGAACCTTCCAGCTGTACACGTAAATAGCTGCAGATTTCATAGCCAGTGCTTCATTGCCCTGTACAAATAACACTTTTTTCCAGTAGACTGCAGAAAAGACAGAACATAAAGCTCCTTGGAACCTACAGTCAATGCCACATCAGGATTATAATTCAGGATTTAGGTTCCCCTACTATGCCCTTATTCTTCCAGACACAAATACCACTGTGTAATGGGATGTGAAAACACTTGGTTTCCTCTTGCAGCTCCTGAGTAATCTCAGTTTTCCTCGTCCATACAGGCTTGTTCAGATCAGATGCATTCCCCAGAGTACAGTTTGCACAGGCACCCATCCCAATGGACTGAGTACACACAGACCTCCACAAGGAAGAATCCCTGGGGCAGCAACCTGTGCTGGCTAGTGTTGGGCACATGCCCAGATGTCCCAAACTGACTCAGAAGAAGGAAATGACCCACCATCATGACCAGGTCAAGAAGCATTTCAGTGATGACTCTCAAGTTCACAGAGCATTTGCTCTGCAGTTTTGTTCACCTCTCTGCAGCTTTGAAGGCTGCTGACTAGCAAAGGCAGGGGTTGAAATTGCTATGCCAGGGCTTGTTCCAGCTTGGTAAATTCAATTAAGTGCAGCAGCAAAGTTCTTCTCTGATAGAGCCAAAGCTCCTTCAGCTAAACTGACTAAATCAACTGCTGTTTCTATAAATGATGTTTCGACCATTTTTGTTGAGTACTTCTTGCTGCCCCCTTTTTAAAAGGTACATAACATACAAGGACACACAAAAAGAGAAGATACAAAGGATCGTATAGCTACCAATGCAGCAAGTTCAATAGCTCACAAGGAGCAGTATATACACGTTGTCAATAGTCAGGAGACCACAAATAGACCATAAAGAGTGTACTGGCTTCCTAAACTCAACACTCATTTTAAATATAGTGATAACACAACCACCTGGAAGTACCTGATGCAACATCATTGACTGCTGCATCCCATTATGGAAATTATTATTATTAAACCCTTTGAATTTTAATCTGCTCCTCCTAAGCTAATGAAGACACTTGGGTGAAGTTTTTTCTGTTATCCTGTAGTTTAGCAGAAGAGAACCAACAGATTCTCATCTCTGGTAATTTAAAGTTAACTGGGTGGAAATGGTGGGCTCCTCAAGCACAGTTCCAAGGGTCCTATATAGGTGCTAGGTCTTGACATGGCAGGGCCTGCCAAGCCTTACACTAGCAACATCTCTAAACTCCACAAAATGTTGCTGTCTATGGCTTCCTGATGAGGGGGAAAGAAGGGGCAGGTGCCAATCTCCTCTTTGGTGACCAGTGATAGAACCCAAAGGAATGGTATAAAGCTGCTACAGGGGAGGTTTAGGTTGGATATTAGGAAGAGGTTCTTTACTGAGAGGGTGGTCAAGCACTGAAATAGGCTCCCCAGGGAAGTGGTCACAGTACTGAACTTGAGTTCAAGAAGCATCTAGACAATGCCCTCAGTCACATGCTCTGACTTGGGTGGTCCTGTGTGGAGCCAGAAGTTGGACTTGATAATCCTTATGGGTGCCTTCCAACTCAGGATATTCTATGAGTCTCTGTAAAGCACCCAGGAGCCCGCATTAGCAGAAGAGGCCTGCAATCAGATTGCCTACCATGTACAAGTTTTTTTTTGTCAGTGTTGGGTACACTGTCATTTAAGTTGACCTTACTCACGGGGAATGCCACCTCTCTGGGCCTCGGGTATTCATCTGGAGGGTTTCCAGGCTTGCTATGCCTTTTGGAGGTTGAAGACAGCTGCTTAGAAGTGAGACAGGGAGCAAAGGCACAGTTGCAGAACCACCTCGAACAAAAACATTCCTGCTGTATTTGAGGATGGGATCTCCAAGGAACATAGATGCTATTTTCACCTCTCAAGATAAAGCCTGAAGAGTCCCATCCTCAGAGAATAAACATGTAAACCATGATGAGGTAGAAGACTTGATGTAGGCAAAGCCACACCACTGGCATGGTTTCCCCAGGCTGTCAATGTCTCCTGCAGAGTCTGCCCTGACAGACACTACAGGAAAGCCTGGTAGAGAAGCAGGCTACCATGTCCCACCGCAAAGAGCTCGGTACACAACCAAGCCTCCACATCAAAAGCAGTCATTTTAGTCATTTAATTCCCTCAAAAAAACCCCAAAAAACCAACTTTCCTCTATTCACAGCCAACAGCATGGAGCAAAAGCCTTCCTTGCTCAAGCAGTGCTGGCTCAGGTGCAGAGCTGTGAGGAAAGCCACAGCAGGGAATCAGAACTGGTCATTCTGCTGCCAGCTGATGGCTGTGCTTTCATCTGCCCAGCTGTGGGCTGGAAGGCCAGGCAGGGCAGGCAGCCTGCTCTCCCACACCAGCACCATTCCGCTAGCTGAGGCCAGAAGCAAGTCTGAGAAATGGTTAATTCCAGGAACAGCCAGAAATCCGTCACTCTGGCATGGAGAGCATGAGTTCCCAGCAGCTTGCCAGCTTTCTGCTAGTGGCTGGCAGCTGGCAGGAACAAAGAAAACATGTTGGTGGAAAACACTGTTTTACAGGAGGGTATTGAGGTGCCCAAGATGGCTATGGGGGCAGGCATTTCTGGCATGGTACATGGGCATGGTGTTTGGGGGGCAAGTGGAAGGTGCCAGTTTCCTTTTGGCTGCCACCACATATTTAATGTGAAATCCATCAGCGGCATATTAATTCACTTGCTACAAGGGGAGCAATGCATTTTCAGTCTCATATTAAGTGATGCATATGTGTACCCACACAGCTACAGCAGCCCTACTAGTCATCCCCTTAATGAAAAGGAAACATGCACCATGAGAGTTAGGAAGGACTGGATCAACTGACCCTGCCTGCAAATTACATCAAGGGAGCATCTGGCCACATAGACAGGGCAGGACTGCAAGCCAGGACCTCTTCATAAGCGATGGCTATCCTGTTCATCTCCAAATAGAAAGAAGAAAACTGCAGAGGTTTTACTCATGAGGTTTTGCATGGCAAGGTTCGGGGCAGGAGGAGGGAGGGGGAAGGTGGGAGGCTGCAGGGGGGGCTTCTGCAAGAAGCAGCTATAAGCTTTCCCTAGCTCCGACAGAGTAAACACAAGTCGGCTCAAGGCCAGACCCGCTGCTGACCAAGGCCGAGCCCATCAGTGACAGTCATAATGCCTCTGTGGATCATATTTAGGGAGGAAAAAAAACCCCACAAGCAGCCCCTTTTTGCCACCAGAGAAGGGAGTGAGATGTAAGAAACTGTGCAGACACCAAGGTCAGAGAAGAATGTGGGGAGGAGGCGCTCCAAGGTGCTGGACACNAGGGGGAAGGTGGGAGGCTGCAGGGGGGGCTTCTGCAAGAAGCAGCTATAAGCTTTCCCTAGCTCCGACAGAGTAAACACAAGTCGGCTCAAGGCCAGACCCGCTGCTGACCAAGGCCGAGCCCATCAGTGACAGTCATAATGCCTCTGGGGATCATATTTAGGGAGGAAAAAAAACCCCACAAGCAGCCCCTTTTTGCCACCAGAGAAGGGAGTGAGATGTAAGAAACTGTGCAGACACCAAGGTCAGAGAAGAATGTGGGGAGGAGGCGCTCCAAGGTGCTGGACACAAAGATTCCCCTGTAGCCCATGGAGAAGACCATGGTGAAGAGGCTGTCCCCCTGCAGCCCATGGAAGATGACGGGGAGCAGAGATCCCACCCACAGCCCATGAAGAGACCCCATGCTGGAGCAGGTGAAGACATGTGGAAGATGCTGGGACCCATGTTGGAGCAATCTCTTGGCAGGACCTGCAACCACGGGAGAGAGAAGCCCTCGGAGCAGGTTTACTGGGGGGGTCTTGTGACTCCACGGAGGACCCAGCTGGAGCAGTCTGGGCCTGAGAGACATTCTGTGATTTATGACTGCACCCCATAGGAGTGACCCACACTGAGGCAGCTGTTGAAGAGTTCAAACCCTGTGGGAAAGGACTCACATTGGAGAAGTTCATGGAGGACTGTCTCCTATGGGTGGGACCCCACACTGGAGCAGGGGAAAGGTGTGAGGAATGCCCTCCCTCCCAGCTAAGAAGGAAAGTAAATTAATGATGAACTGACTGAAACCCCCTTCATCCCCCTGTGACACCTTGCAGGGGAGAGGGGAGAGAAATCATGACTAAAGTGAAGTCTGCAAAGAAAGGAGGGTTAGGGGGAGATGTTTTAAGATCTGGTTACATTTCTCATTATCTTACTCTGTTTTTCTGGTATGTGTAGTGTAGTCTAATAAATTAGATGATTTTCTATTTTTACTCCGTGTTGAGTCTGTTTTGCCCATGACACTAATTGCAGAATGGATTGTGCAGCTTTCTGCTACCTCCAGTAGTTATTCATAGAAGCAATAAATTAACAGTCAGGTTAACACATGGCACATAAATAGATCATACTTGTCAGCATGTCTAAGCGCTACAGGTTGGCTGGCAATTTTATTTAAGGAACTCTGCAGTGGAATCACTACAGTAAAGAAGGACTTTTCAGTCTGGATCATAGGAGCAGAATACAATCATGTATGAATGTGATTCCTTGAAGTTATGAAAAAAAAAATTATTCTTTCCTGTTACTTTTATAGGAAAGCACAAGGCAAAACTTGTGCAAAAGTGAAAAAGCACAAGTGAAAAAGCAAATGAAATCTGAATGTTACTTCTTTCCCAATCTGTAAGCCTTACATGTATCAGAATAAATGCAAACATTCTGAATGCAGACAGACATTGCATTTCAGTGAGCTTGGGTGAGGGCTGGATGAAAGAATACAGCACTGGGTGGATGGGAGTACACGTGCCCTAAAATTGTGGCATCTTAGAAGACATCAACACATCACTAATGAGATTCAGATGTCCAGCTTGCTTGGGGGAAGGCAAAAGGGAAGTCCTGCTATTAATAAACCATGCTTAGTTTTGAAATTAAAAGGTAAAATACAAAGGCTCAGCAGTTCTCAAGAAAATAAACACTCACTTTTTCAGCATGCAAGCTGCATGCCTTCTCCACAAAAACTTGCTTTTAGAAACAGATGGTAGCCTGCAAGACCTACAAAACCTTTGTCTGGAATGGCAAACTAGGCCCTATTGCTCAGCAAAGTCAACCATCACATTGTGAAGCACTGACCCTAACAAATCCATTATGTTTCTTTCTACCACAATGCTAAACCAGACAAAATGAGTCAGACTTAATAGGAAAGGGTGAGGGATCTGAAATCCTTTCCCTCCCCCCATCCTCCCAAAAATAATGAAGGGGGGTGGGGGAGAATCTGCGTTATCCCTTCACTTAAGAGCCCTGCCAAACATTGCCATTAGGGCTCCCCATTTGGGCCACACTGCCCGAAGGATGGATTTGGGTTTGAAGCATTTACGTGGCGCTGTGCCACAGCTTTGAAGTCAGCACGCTATGTCAGTCAAACTACCCACACACTCAAGAGTGAATACCCGGAGCAGGAAAGGCAGGCCTTTATGCTAGCTGAATAATTAGGTCTGATGTGCTTTGTAGTTTCTCAGCCCTCCCTTCCCAGCTCTGCCAAAGAGCTGTGCAGATACACAGCACGGAGACAGAGAAAGCTCTTCACAGGTAGCTGCAGGGAAGAGAATATAATGTTTTTGCTCCTGTGTCAGCCAAACCCAGGCAATGGAAAGAGAAAGGTGGAGTGATAGGCACTTATATCAAATATGAGTTGCTGCCTTCAGTCAAGGGAGAAAACAACAGAGAAGCCTGCTGAGGAGGTGATGGACGGGGCAATGGTGTGGAAAGGATCAAAAAGCCTTTTCCCCCGCTATGGGTATGTGGTGCATCTTGACACACAAAAGGAAACACCCATCACTGGTCCTGTCAGCAGACACCTCCCTGCAAAGAATACTTTTGTCAAAGAGAAAACCTCTCTCAGTAACAATGGATCCAGTTTATTAATGATCCAACTGCTTTCATCTTGCATATTTAAAAGTTACATATGACAAAAAAGTCAATGTCCTCAGAGCATCAGATTGGTTGGATTCTTCATGGTCTCAGAGAAATTGCCCCCATTCCTCTTTACTGGTCTTCTTTGGCATGAAACAATCTCTCAAGGACATGGCAGTAACAACACTAAAATTCAAACTGTTGAGATCAAACACATGAAACTGATGCTCATTACGGCTAAATTATGTCACCTATCTGAAGGCTTAAGCTTATTATTTAAGACAATACAATAGTCATTAATCACAGCCATTGTGTATTGCTCAAAAGGCGTCTAGAAAGCTAAAGAATACAGCAGAGATTTATTATACTACAGTGCCAGGTTTAATTACATGGTTTTCTCCTAAGTACCTCGCTGCTTGTAGTTCACCACCTGTTTGCACCAGAGGACCTGAAATAAAGATGTGCCAGCCCCTGAGGCTAAGCATTCAAGAGAGGGCTTATGCTGAGCTTTTGCTATGTCTATTGCAGCAGAAGACCAGTAGTCAAGGAGAACAGACCATTTTGGGGGCCACTGGCTGGAAAAAATCTCTTATGTAGAGTTACTGTTTTTCTTTACATGCTTTTAATTTCTAGTTCCTTTGAATATGTATATATGTGCAGCAAAAGTATACCATTGAGCCCGTGTGCAAGAAGAAACAACTCGCTGTCTTCTTCCTAAAGCTGCAAGGTGAAGATTCATGCCCTCACCAACACAATAGTGCATTTAAGCAGTACCTCTGTCTGCTGGCAGCCTTCTGAGTTTGCATTTTCTTTTATAAATATTTAATGTAGAACTGTTCATGTTACCCACTTTGCCAGAATGTTTTGACAGCAATGCTCACCACAGGACAATGATGCTCTATTTAACTGTGCAGCTGCAAACAGGAGGATTTGGTTTCAGTTTTATACAATGTTGTGAAACCAATGACCTCCCACAAAATAAACCAGATAATACATTTTTAAGGAGTAGAATTTAAATGCATTAGCAAGACAATTATCAGTAAGCCACTGCAAGAAAGGAAAACAGAAATTTAATTCCTGATGCAAGCGTTTGCCTAAATTCAGCTGCAATCCCTTTTTTATTAAACATACTCAGAAAGCAAAAATAAAAGACAATCAATCTTGCAAAAGCTAAGGAGACTCCTGAAATGTTTTTTCTTCAGGACAGAATAATTTCCAAACTTTCCAGACTACAAGTTATCATCAGTCCTTGGAGTCCTCTACACACTTTAATTGAATCTGCTCAGAGGAAGATGGCTCAGCAGACCACTTCGCCAGCCCCAAGGGAGTTTTGGCCCCAGCCCCTTCATAACACACTAAGACTCAGCATCATCTCACAGCAACTAAGAGTCAGTCTTTCACATGTGAAGATCACAACATTTTTCAGATGGAGAAAATTCAGGGAAACAAGGCCTAAGTAACCCAACCAGTCAAACCCACACAAAACAGCTCTGCTACTGTGTGTGATGTGGAGAGGCTTTTTAAAATGCACACTGTAACACAGAGTCACACTGCTTGGAGAAAATACATAGAGGTAATATAAGAAAGAGAAACTGAGTCAGCAACATTTATCCTTTCTGATTCTCCCCACCCCAGCTCCCAGGCAGAGTCTCAGTTATGCAGGGACTCATTAATGCACTCACCTGTTACTAGCTTGCTGGAAGCCCAGAGCAATGCGACTTTGGTGCGAGCAGATTAATCAAGTGTCGATCGCCAACCTCCCACTGCAGTGCGATGCAGTGCCATCTCCTTCTAGGCCATTTCAGAGGACAGATTTAGCTGAATATTGCCATTTGCTTCCAAGACAACTCTTAAGCACAGAGTGATTGACCATCCCTCACAGCACCTTCTACTAGAGTTCCTCAAACTCAAATGCACTTAATACAGCTTTATGACTCCTTATGCATCACTAGCACTTTAATACTTCAGAGCCCAGTTCTCAATAGTACTGAAACAATAGCTAGAATTAGCATAGTAGAAAATTTACTACCCAAAATCCTTAAACAAGCAGCAACACTAGGTAAGATAGCAATGGCATTGTATACATCAGCACATTACAAATCTTTTAAGAGGAACTTATTTCTCAGCTCAGGGTGCCTCAAGGATGTAAGAGGACCCAAGACCAGTCCTGCAGCTCTGGCAAACAACAAGAACATAAGGTCTATAGCTCACAAGGGCACAGTGATGAAGATGATGCGATGAAGTAAACAACCACCAGAGAGTCCTTGAAGACAACCTAAACACTGTAGTATGCATGCAGGAAAGGGTGGAAACCTATGATAACGAGCTCCCGGAAAAGTAATGAATATGTTAATAATTTATCCAAAATATCCTGAATATGTATGTAGAACCAACATATAAGCCATATAATTAACTCATTCTGCACACATATTAGGAGGAGCAATCCCCTGTGCATCCAGTGCTAAAATAAAGAATACCTGCTTAATACTCATCAAGACTATTGAGTTTTTATTTTGGCTTTTCATGGCATCAGTATTATCAGAAAGGTCAGAATACCTTCCTAAAACAATAAAGTATAAGGATGGGCTATTTGGTTTTTTTTAATGGGGGAAGGGTGAAGATTAAGAAAATAAACAGCCCCCTTCTCATCACAGTCTGCCACTGTATCTCCTATTCAGTGCACTTGGGACAAAAAAAAGAAAAAAAAAGGCTCCTACATCCTTTTATTGAGCTTGAGGAAGGATTTGGACCAGCAACCAACCATCTTTGCATTGATATTCAATGCCAAACGTAGCTTTGCTCCCACTGCCTGTAACCACATCATATGAAATATAGCGGAATTGCTCCCTTAGCAAATACTCTTCATTTGAGACTGAGAAGGAAATTCTAAGGAAGATGGCATTAACACTACCACACGGTTTCACAGGTCTGGGTGAAAAACGCTAGGAGCTACATGACAGGACACAGGACAGAAATAAGAGTCCTCTCATCTGCAACTCTTTTTGGTCACACAAGCCTGTTAACTCCGATTTTCCTTCTTTTCCAGTCAATACCACAAGCTACCACTTCATTCCCTGACCCACCAGATGGGCAGGAGGCAATGTACGCTCTGCTAATTAGCCTGCCAAGAGGTCCACGTGGAGAGACCTCTCTTGCTTTACAAAGTGCTGTTGTTTTTCCCGTTGCCTTTGTATTATTGGAAGGTCAATTAGGATCTCTGCTTTAGCTGCAGGGACTTCACAAAAAAAAAAACCAAACCCGTATCTTTTCAATTTCACTTCCGACAAAATTAAATTGACCTGTGGGCTCAGAAGTTGGTAGATAAGAACACAGGATTGGGATTTTGGGGCAGGTTTTTGTTGTGGTTTTTTTTTTTTGGGGGGGGGGGGGGGGGGGGGG
>VZTU01001934.1:21372-31913 GCA_013400835.1 Zapornia atra | reverse complement strand
TGTTAATAAAGGAAACAGGTCTCGAGATCATGTTACTCATCACACAAGCTGGGTTTTGAGTGTGATAACACTACACTATTAACAACACAGATGGTCTCCTCCTCAGCAACAGCTTCCCTTTTAAGCTATTCAGTGCACCATGAGCAATGCTGGGACACTGACATAAGTCATTGCCATGAAATGCTGACAAAGTATTAACCAATAACTGAAATCCAAGACAGATTTTGGACTGCAAACAGTTTTCAGGTGTTCACTGCTATTAAATATATCTTGGACACTCCACTACAATCATTGCTCTGAGCAATTCATTCTCAGCTCTGGGACAGATCTAAGTCAGTGCCTTTTCTCCCTGGCTGCTGGGGAAGTGCCTCTTCCAGTGCATGAATATACCCAGGCCCCAAGAGAAGACATTGTTTTCTCATTCCCGCCGAAAGCATAACAGCTGAACTAATCAGGGCCCCAAGCCCCTGGGTCACAGCCAGGGCACCCATGCTGGGGACCTCAGCTCTTTCTCACCTGCTGACCTGGACAAAGCAGAGTTGAGGGGTCCAACCTCATTAAGGCAGAGTTTTCATGGGAAATCCAGCCCACATTCAACTAGAGAGGCAGGGTTGTTATTTTTTTTTTGGTTAGGGTTTTGTTTGTTTGGTTTTTTTTGAGGGGGGTACAGCATGAGGGGACTGACATGCTTTTAACAGTGTTAGACTGAGCAATTTTCAACAGGATTTTTTCCTTCCCTTCCCAACTCACCGCCCTGCAGTCAGCTCCAGGAAGACAGAAAACAAAGACATAGGTATAGAGATGATGCTAGGTTATTAACCAGAGCTTCAGTTGTGAAAGTTAACATCTCCCAGCACCAATCCCCTTTTGGCAAGTACAACAGCAGACTACAGCTACAGCTGCCTCACCCTATGCAGATGTTCATATTTATACAGGAAAAAATAATTACTTAATAGCATTCCTTACACCGGGATTCTTTAGGTCTTAGTCATTCCTCAATTTGGGATAGAAACATAAGGACTGCTTGAATTAAGAGTCAAACAACATCTGCTATCACACTTACTGAAGCCAGAAAAAGTCACCACAGTTCCAAGTGCTAGTAAGATAAAACTATCTTAAATAGCATCACCTTGGGAAAAGGCTAAACACTTGATTTCATCTGTGCTGAATAGCTGCTATCCCGATTTCCAGAGATAAAATATTCTCCCTTAATTGATTCATAACAATAGCCATTAGAGACAAAGGTTGACAACCCAAAAAGGGGTGCCTTAGAGACTCCGTAGTACCATTCTTCCTGGCCTTGATATTCTTTAAACGTTTACAAGGCAAAATGTACATCCTTCAAAGCTCTGTGACACTGCCTGCATCCGCCATCAGTCATTTCACAGAGCACCCGGCATTGTGAGTCGTGATCAGCCATTTCATCTTCATATAATAACACAAAATTTTAGGGGTTTGGGTGGTTTTGGTAGTTTTTTGTTTGGGATTTGGGGGGAGGGGGAGTGTGGGGGGTGTGTGTGTTTGTTTAAATACAATGTGGGAATTCTACCCCAAATATCTGGTATTATGTGGTTTCAAATTGTTAAAGAAGAATAAAAACTGAGAAAGCACAACATTTAGATTACAGAAAGTCCCACCTTAAACTTTCCAACAGCCCTTCACCTCTCCCACACCAGCCAGCATCACAGCTGGGACAAAGTCCATGTTAACAGAGCTGTTGTTTTGGTTTTAAGAATTAAATTGTTCTTGATTTTAAATTCATGTCAGTGTATTGCACAACATAAAGCAAACACGAATACCAAGTGGGAATACTGATGGAAAAGTGGTACTGTGTGAATAACTAACTAATCAGCAAATACGCCCCTCCCTCAGCAGTGAAAAGCCAAATATTTACACAATTGTATGTTGCATTCTTTGTTCAAATATCTCATAGTTTAAATTTTAAAAATAAATATTTCTTTTCCCAGGACATTGCATGTTTACACCATCTGACTGGATTTATCTCAGCAACAACCTAGGGAAAAAGCAGGAGAGGTGTGCTCTTAAATTAGGGATTTGGACCCTCTAGACAATCTCCAGGCCAGCAAGAATCCAAGCTCCAGAACCCATCAGACATCCAAAGTCAGTGTAAGCAAAACCTGGCAGCATCGTCCTCTCCCAGCAGGCTGCAGCTGCATCCCGAACATCTGTCAGTCCAAAGCAGGCTGCTCGTCCTATCTAATTAATATTTCATTGGGAAATTACTAGTTAAGTGAGTGCTTGGTTTCATCATTTCATTACAAAGAGCTCAGCCCTCTTGTCTTTCAGTCACAAGAGACTCAAAGCACAACTTGCACCTGGGCAGCCCTGTGTAAGGGGCATACACAGTGACACTTGCTTTTCCTTGTAACTATAGTTACAGCTGACACAGGTAACATTGCATTTACACCACATGCCACTGCATGCCAATCAGTTTGTAAGTGAAAATAGCTATGCATGGAAATGAGCATAGGCTTATATAGATGCTAAGGGGAAAATGCAAATTTATACAAATAATTTCAGTCTTCCACAAAGAGCAGCAGCCACTACACACCCATGACAGTTGAGCTTTGCTTTGTTTTAATCCTGTCATTATTAACATAGAATTATGTTTCAGATTAAGACCCCTTACCCTTCCACATGTCAGTCTTTAACACAACAAGAGAATACCAATAGGGGGGTGGACAAAGGATTCTTCTAGCTTTCATGCTGTGCAACGTACTGCTCACAAAGCTTCAAAGCACTATTTGACTCTGATATAAATCATATTTTAAAAAAACCCAACAAACATTGCTACTGGGTCCCAGAACTATTATTGCAATTTGATGGATGAATAAAATGACTGTAAAGCAAAGCCAAGTTCATGCTCCAAGGAGGGGGCAGGGGAGAAGACTGGCATTGTTAAATGTTGCCTCTGAATACAAAACAAGAACCGATGGCATTTTTGTATGAAATTGTTCTCCCACCAGAGAACACCCTTCAAAAGTTTTCTTTGCAGATCCAGCAAAAAACAGACACCTTCCCCCCCTCCCCCNNCCCCCCCCCCATATTATGGTCCATTAAGAGGTAATATTTGTACCATCGCTCAAAGCAGGTCACTGAGACCTACAAAATCCTTCAAGCCTACTCTAGTTGGAATATGTATTAGTAAAGGGAACACTCTTTCCATTTCACTCTTTAAGCAACTGTTTGCATGTCTTGATGTTATTTTTCATGGATTGGGTTGGTAGATGGAGGAGGAAGCAAACCTCACCCCTTCACGTTTCCAGCCAGGCACCTTCATCAAGCCTCGGATACCCTAACAAGAAAGTTCCTGGCTAAGACACAATGATCAGGCAGCTGAGTAGAACCATCTTTGACTCCAAGCGAGACCACAAATTGAGCTGTTTATATTTTCATACTGGTAATGTAACAGAAGCTTCCTCCAGCCATGCCAGTATCTGACACCTCAGCAGTGTGTCACACATTAGTCATCCCCATAGTATGTGTCTTTTATTGTGATGACCCCATCACCATTTCTTCCCTAATTACTTTTGAGTAATGTGACCAAAATTCCAAAGTGAAGGTCTACTCTTCTCTGATGAAATCTGGGTTTCTTCAATGTAACTTTTCCTACTGTAATTAGTTTTTGCTATTTTCTGGTCAAGAGGTAGATAATAATAATACAAACCCTGTAGGTTATTTATACTCACAAGTTCACATATTTTGACTGCTATAGTTCCTCTCCACATGCACCAGAGATGGCTGAAAAAGCTCCTTGTAATTTTCTTCCCACATACGTAAGTACTCCTACATGACCTCAAATAGCACCAGCCAAGCACCACAGAATTAACTGGGTCACAGTGCACAGTTTGTTGGGGCTTTTTTTCCTCCATTCACATTTCTAATTGACTCCAACCCTCACTGAAGCAGGCCAGCAACCGCAGTGGGGAGCAGTGTGCTGGCCACAGATCCAGCATCTGCCCATACAGAGGCTTTGTGGGCTGCGTGTCTGCCAGTATGTTTCAGGGATGACCTGGCATTAAGCACAACTTGATGAGGCTATGACAAGCAGGTGAAAAAAGGCAGGCAAGAGCCCCGACACCCTTGTCCTGCTGGCTTGTATCTCAGCCATCTCCTGCAGCAGCTTAATTTGGAGGTATTCCTACAGTGAGCTCCTCCATGCTGGCACAAGAATGCTGCAAGCACACTGTCAAGAGTGCTGGCACAGCTACTGCAGCACTAGTAAATCGCTCTGGCTAGGACAGAAAGACTTCACGTGCAAACAGCTGAGCAGAGAAATCAATACTACAGTCATACACCACCTTGAGCAAGTCTGACATTTACAGTTTCTGCTCTCCCATTTCAGAAGGGCGGGTATCACCTTCCCTCAGATGCCGACATCCTTTGGTGCTGTGAGGACCACCATGGAGATAGACATCAACACAGGAGCCTCTCCACTGACAACAGGGCCCTTCACCCTCAATGTTGGCTCAAAAACAGTCTCTCCCCTCACACTCCCCACTGACAGCCAGCGTGACAAGTCGTGATCTGGCGCTGCCACGCTCTGCAAGACGTTTGCGCATTTGCGTTTCAGTGCTTTATGCAAAGGCTGCAGGCCCCGAGGACCGCAGCTCTCCCCATCCACCTAACCACCGCTAAGCCATTGGAATGGGGCCAGCAGTGACTTCAAGCATGATGCACAGAAACAAGATTAGGGCTGGATTTAGGTTGTTCTTATAAAGGATAGCAGCTCAGGCACTCTGCCTGCCAGCACTTTGATTACTACTGCAGTTTACGCTACGTGAAGGAAAAAAGCCACATACTGCAATATTAACAGACCAGTGACTAGAATTTTCACTAAAATAAACCCTTGTGTATGCAGTCACACCTTCTGTGCTACTGCAACAGCCACTGGCAGCTAAAAAGGCTCTGAGAGCACAAGAGGGTTCAGTCTCTCTAAGTGAAAATTAAAACGGCAGGTTCTCTAGAAAAAAAAGTCCAAGAAATTCTCTTTGGTTTAACGTTAGCGAGCCAGTGCTAATGATAGGAATAATTATGCTTTTACAACTAAATCAATGCCTTATTTTCAAAGGAAAACTTAGATGAAGGCAGATGTGTAATAGAATAGTCACACCAGGGTTGGTAGAACATTTGAATCCAGTGTCTTTCTGGCATAAATAAAAATAGAGAATGAAAGCGCTATTACTAAATCATAATATGTCATGGCCATTAGCAATTCCACCAATGGTCTGTTAGCCAAGTAAGCAAGAGAGTTACTCCTTATTAAATGTTATTGTAAATGGAGATGATACATGTCAATAATATTGACAATTCTTTATAAAAAGCACTGTTTCCTTTGGCTGCAGAAACCCTCCTACAGAAGCTGTCTTTAATGTCTAATTCAGAACTCTATTAAAAATAAGTAAGATCTGTATGATGTTACAATGGAATTCAGTTTTCCCCTAGTAGCCAAAAAAACCCATGTTTAAAATAAACCATTACAGCAATTGTCTGTGCTACCTCCTTTAAAGGTGTAGAACAGAAACACTATTTCTATTTCAGCACTGAGCTGGGGTTGCACAAGAGTGCGGATTATCTCCATGCTCTCTAACTAGTGCAGCAACACTTCACTAACAAGCCCAAGATCAAAATTTTACTTTTCACATTAAGAAAATATTAACCCAACTTAGAGTTTTATCAAACAGGTTTCCTAGATGCATACCCAGTGTTTCCTTGTTTGTTATGACAAGTCACAAAACCCAACAGTTACTTCAATAAGCCAGCTACTGCATCCAATGCCTCATCTGTGAGGCTTACTTATTCCTGCCATAATGCTGGAAAAAGATTTGGTGCAGAATATGAGCATCGCTTCTTGGAGGGGTGGGGGGGCAGGGGAAATAGCTGGAGTCCCATCACTCCTACAAACCCCATAACAATCAGAAATCCTAATCAATCTACTACAAATGCTTCTGAGGAGCAAATTATGTTTCAAGTTGCATAGCATAAGCGATCTTCCCCTCTACCTGTACCACTGTCATCCACATCCAGGTTATTTAACCTGGACAATCCCTGCAAAAGTGCTTTGTGCAACTCTGGACTGTACTTCAAAATTAAAAGCAAAACACCAGAACTCTGCTTTTCATTTGTGGCAACCAAGTCATGAACAGGAACAGCAGCTGTTGAAACATTTCTTGCACAAGGGAAATTCCTGCCTCTTTCCATTGAACTAGGAAAAAACCAATTACTTCTTTTCAGAAAGGTCACATACACAAGAAGTTGTATCATTGTAATAATGCCACCTAGTTTTCTGGCACTGCAGGGTGACTTGGCATCGGCACAAAGGAAATGCGATGGGGAACTGCTCTGACTCTGGGGAGGCTCTGGTTCCAAGCTCACATAAGGACTGAAAATAAGAGCCTACCAAATAAGAAGTACAGTTAGCCAGACTTTCATTGATGGGGGAAATTAATTACCAATATCTGGATATTTATAGGGAACAAAACACCCATCTGTAATTCTTTCAATTATGAAGTTTATATAGTATGCCCAAATATGTAACAGAAAGAATTTAATGAACAATTAGGTCCTTTTCTCTAAGGTAATGTTAATTATTTACTGTAACGAGTTCATTTAAGCAGATGCAGTTCCGAGGCTGATAGTCTCAAAATGGCTTTACCTGCAAGAAGTAGGCATGAAGATGAAAGTGAACTGAAGTTTATTTTCTATCAGCCCTGAACAGGAGAAAATCTCCCTTCATCCTCTTCTAATGGAGTTCCAGGGCACAGAAAACAATACTGAAATTTTCATGCTTTTCAAGATATTTCACATCAAATATACAGCTTTTCTTTTCTGACCTCTCCAGAAATAAACCACTAGGAAATCCTTAGTTTCCTTTCCTCCCTCAAGTCCCTAGAAAGATTAATTTTTTTCCCCTTCCATCCTCAGAGAGCTTTGTGATAGTGATGCCAGTGTTTCAGTGGCATTTAATCCATAAGCTACTCTGCTGCACATCTGGATATGCTACCAAGTTGAGCAATAGGTAAACAGCTTTTTACTTTTCACAATTAATTCTCTTTAAAACCTAAAATTAGTCCATTTGAAAAGCCAGCTGTTGAACAGCTTCCTATTAAAAAATAAGCCAAGAAACTCTGTACTGGAAAACAGCATATATACAAAAGAAATTTTTTTTTTTTTAAATTTAAACATTTGCACAGTGGAAAATTCTCAACTACAAATTTATTTTTGGAACTGAGTACCCACAGAAACAAGAACTATAAAGCAAGTCACTCTTCCCTAAAACCATATCAAGACTTTATCTTTAAAATCTTCATTTCGCTTTGTGAAGAGACCTAACAACTCTACACTGTGAATGAAAAAGAGTTCTCTGCCCTGCCTCTGAGAGCATCACTGAAATATTTCAATCCATGCCTGATGCATTAGATAATAAAAAAACAACGCACCAAACCAATTTGTTCCAGGATGTTTTTGGGTTTGTTTTGTTGTTCATTTAACTGCAGAGGGTTTGTGCAGTAAGAGATTTTGGGTTTAAACCATCAGGCAAGGAAAGCCTTCACACAGGGCTGGGTCCCAGGCTGTTCCCTGGGAGGCTGCAGGTAAGGGAGCTCCAGATGACCAGCTGACTCACTCACCTGACTCACTCACCGGCAGCTCCTTGGCACACCACTCACGACCTGTGAGGTGTCTGTGCCTCAGCTGATCACCAGCGAGTCCCTCTGGAAGCTAAAAATCCCTCAGGGATTTTATAACTCCTGCGCAGTTCAGAGGAGAGACACTGGGGTCTCAGGCTGCCAGCGGCAGAGGAGCTCCTCTCACCTCCTTGCATTCTACTGCTCAGCCCTAGCCCAGCTCCCTTCAGTCGGACCTTGCCTGAGCAAGGGGCTTTGTGCTTGCTAGTTGCCAAGGGACTCACAGGTTTGAAGATAAGCAGGTTCTTAATTACTTTTTTTGCTCAATCGGGGATGATCTGTGTGGCAGCTTAAGTCACAGCAACTTTTCACTGACGCCATGACTTACCTCAACAACCTCCTTAAGCACAAGACTAACAAGATGGAAAGCTATCACAGCTACGTCACTCAGTATTGAAAGATCATTTCTTTCTACAAGATGTCAAAAGTGCATTTTTAAGAAGAGTGAGCCTTCAATTTGTGCAGTTCTTGTGACACAACAGACGTTCTCTTCCCTCAAGCATCTTTCTCCCCACCTATTCAAGTAATGAATAGGCTTTTGAAACTTGTACAACAGATTTCTAGACAAATCTCACTACTGCCTGCCTATGGCAGCATTAATACTTCCCGAGCTTTAACATAAATCTTTTCTCAGCTATGTCTAAAGTCAGAGTTAATTTTTCCATGGGTGCATAATATTTGTGGCCTGCAGCAATCTCTCTTCTTCCCTAACATTTCCAACCAGTGCTACCCAGCTGATAGCAGAAAGCTCTTGTCATGAGCCCCTAAAAATACAACATTGCTCAGCAGCAATACTAAGTCCCATCACATTTCTGTTATTCTACTTCTTCCTCCATCATATCTCAACCCTCCTAAGTATCGCGAATGCCTTCTAAATTAGCATTACCAACATTTTTTCTATGCTCAAACCCTGCTGCTGGACTCTGCCTAATTTAAATCAGTGACAAAGACATTTATATTTATTTCCTGTTAGGGGCGTTGGGGAAAAAAAATACAAAAGCAGCGCTGCACACCCCGCTTTAAAAATTGCTACTTGTGGTAATATCTCCTTGAAATTATTCAGTTGCATTGTATTTTATAAATGGGCAGATGTGCCAACATGGCTTCTACTGATAAATGAAAAGACAGATTTCCCTTAGCTTTGAAACCTGCTTAGAGCTGCTGGAACAGCTCAGTCAGACCTACTGCATGACCATAAGAGTTGAGCCCTGTAACCAAGCCACTACTCCACGCCATGCCACTGTGCTCAGCCTGTCCTTGAGCAGTGCTCCCCAAATACACACATGCCTGCACATCTCACTGGGAAACGGAGCAGAAATCAGCAAAAGAGAAGTTTGAAAGTCTGAGTACTCATCAGGGAACGCACAGCCTGCCAGCCAACACTGCTTTAAAAATAGTTTCTTTTCAGATACAAGAGTTAGCGATGATTCCGTTTAAGTAGCTGAAATCCCAATAGGTCATATTATGCAAATCAAACCCTGCATGCCATCAGCTGGGAGATGGCTCTTAAGCCTGGAGTTTTCTCCTAGAAGCAGCAAAACTCAAAACATACAATTGCAGTCACAAGTACATGTGAAAAAGCAAATGGAAATTAAGGCTTCAACCTGGAGATCCTTGGACTACTTCGAGTTCACGCTCACCGTAAAGGCAAATGATTTGGGTAATGCGTGCTGAGATAAAGCTCCTTTTAAACACCTTTTAAAGGTTGCAAAAATACAAATTTTAACCAGGGAACGTTGATCAGTGATGTAGATCATCAAGTCTTTCTTACACAACCAGAAGGCGATGTACTTTCTGATGCAGTAGCAGCGCAGACCTCGCCAGGATCCCATCACCAGGCAGAGGTGCCCACCGCGACAGCTACAGATGCCTTCAACTTCAGCCACACACAGCTCACTTGTGTGAACGCATAGGAATGGTCTAACATGCATGCTTAAGCGCTTTCAAACTTGTAACTCTGAGGAAACGTTTAGCTTCCGTGCAGTTAAGCCCCATCATTAAACTGACAGTAGATCTAATTTCATGTGTAAAAACTGACTTAAGCAGTTCTTTCTTATAACACAAGTGACACTTAGCAAGGAATGCTGCCTTACCCCAACATCATCAGATCAAATTCAGTCATGAACCACACAAGAATAAATATTTTAGAAAATCTGATCCCACAGTAATAATTTCATTTTTTGATTCTGTAGCATATTGTGGGGTGGAGGGAGAAGGAAGGATGTGGGAAGACTCTTTCTGAATAGATGTGAATAAAGCAGCATAATTAAAGATGCTATTCCATTAATTTATTCGGTTCTTCTCAGATCCCTCCCCCACCCCCTTTCTAGTGCAAATGGAGAAGAAAACGCATCTGCTCTAACCGAAAGCCCGGGCATTCGGCTCCCTTTAATTCAGCAACCCTCGGTCGCCTTCTCCCATCAGTCGCAGCCCGCTGGCCGCTGTGAGCTGCCTTTCCCCTTCCACCATCAGGGACCAGCGCCAACGGCGGCCGGCGGAGCCCGGCCTGCGACAGAGGGCGCATCCCGGCGGCCGGCAGACAGACACCCCCCGCCGCCAAGTCGGAGATGCCCTTCGAGGGATGCTCCACCGGCTCTCCGGCGGATGCTTTATCCTTCAAAGCTACTCCCTCCCCGTGGCTTCTGTCAGCTCGGCGACCCCCTCCTCCCTTCCCCCCTTCACCGGGGGGGAGCAGACATTTTGAAGCAGCGGATCCCCAAATCCCGCCGGGCCGCAGCGAGCCGCAGCGGCACGGGTGCGGACAAGGCCTCTCACCTGCCAGCTCGTCGGGCTCCAGCCCGCTCTCCGCGTCGATGCCGCACAGCACGAAGTAGT